>OY744520.1:108407619-108810119 GCA_963556195.1 Sepiola atlantica | reverse complement strand
CTAATTCAGTATATAAGATTCTAAACACAAATTACAGACACCGACATTTATCATCATCCAATTTATTTTTAACAGGCCTTTATTTAGTCCTCTATAAGAGATTGGGGCCTGTCTGTCAGTTTTGTTCGAAGTCTTTCTCTCCAGGCTCGGCGGTCAAGAGGATCAAAGTTCGCAATCCCCAGGGCTGCACGGTCGCATTTACACAGCTCATCCCAAGAGAACTTTGGTCTTCCAGCCTGCCGACTTGATGTGATTGACATATTTCTGACCCAGGAGATCCAGCTGGAGTTTCACTCGACATGGCCAAGCCATCTCATCCTGCCCAGCTAAAGACATCATATATTGGCCATATATTTACATAACTCGGTAATCGCAATCATGGTGGAAATGGCAAAGTAAAATTATAAGCCAACAGATAACCAACACACGATAATTATACTTAAATTATTACATAACCACATTTTAAAATAAAAAAATAAATAAAAAATCCGAACAGGTTTCAACAGCACCTAGCCAACCCCCTCCCCTACAAAAAAACAGTTGACCGTCCAATTTCTAGCTCACTCATACCTCGCATTGGAGTGATCTAATTTCCGATTCTTCATTTTTCCTTTTTTCTTTCTTCTTTGATTATTTCCTGAAGAAAACTGCAGGGGGTTTGAAATATTGAATACGAAAATTACTAAAACAACAACATAGTTTTTATGCTTCAAACATTACCAATCATTCTCGAGAAGCATACATGGAATACCAAATAAATCTCTCTCTCTCTCTATATATATATATATATATATATATATATATATATATATATATATATATATAAATTTAAAGAAGTGAGGCTACCAACATTTGTAAATTTGAAAAAAAACTTTTTCAAAAATTGTTTATTATTTTATAACGCGTTTCAAGCATCTTGACTCTCTTCATAATTTTATAACGCGTTTCAAGCATCTTGACTCTCTTCATAATTTTATAACGCGTTTCAAGCATCTTGGCTCTCTTCATAATTTTATAACGCGTTTCAAGCATCTTGGCTCTCTTCATAATTTTATAACGCATTTCAAGCATCTTGGCTCTTTCATCTGAAGAGAGCCAAAATGCTTGAAACGCATTATAAAATAAACAATTTTTGAAAAAAATCTTTTTTTCAAATTTACAAATGTTGGTAGCCTCACTACTTTAAATATACATTTTTCTCTCATTGGAACTGCACTGGTGCTGCACTACCCTCTACTCATATATATATATAAGTATAAAATTAAATAACTAATTACTGTAGAACTCTTTTTTTGTAAGTAATAAATAAGTGGCTATGAACCACCAGTGTTCGGCTAAACTAATTTCGAAAAAAAAAAATGTAATAATTGCCCGGAAGTATTTTTGCCTTTATTTTTGAATCGCTTTTCTTTTTAAACTGACATTGTTCTTTGTTTTCTTTACCAAAATATTATTTTAAACTCTTTCGAACATCTTACAAAATGGTAAAAAATATAACTACAGATTAAATAGTAGGGTAGACTAGCCTTGGTTGTAAACTAGTCTAGGAAGAAAGAAAACTTCAAAATAACCCTAGTTTTTCTCTGCTTATCCCGGCATTGTTTCTAGTTGTCCTAGCCTTCTTCTTGACATTGTACTGAAAAGTGTCAGTTATGGGGATGTGCTGTTAGTATTGTGCAACTCTTGCTTCACTATAGATTCCCCATGCAGGCAACCTTACAGGGGGTATCCATTGTTTCTTGAGACTAAGAAGTTTTTTAGTAGTCGAAAATGTCCGATTTATTCTTTTTCTCATAGAAAAAGACATTTTTTTTCTTCTTTATCAGAAACAGATGCATGATAACCTCCTTTACCAAATGTTGGCATCTCTCTCTCCCTCTTTTTCTCTCTCCCTCTCTCTCTCTCTCCCTCTTTTTCTCTCTCTCTCTCTCTCTCTCTTGCGCGCTCTTGCTTTCTCTCTCTCTCGCTCTTGCTTTCTCTCTCTCTCGCCCTCTCTCTCTCTCTCTCGCCCTCTCTCACTCTTGCTTTCTCTCTCTCTCTCGCCCTCTCTCTCTCTCGCCCTCTCTCTCTCTCTCTCGCCCTCTCTCTCTCTCTCTTTCTCTCTCTCTCTTTCTCTCTCTCTCTTTCTCTCTCTCTCTCTTTCTCTCTTTCTCTCTCTCTCTTTCTCTCTTTCTCTCTCTCTCTTTCTCTCTCTCTCTCTCTCTGTCTTTCTCTTTCTCTTTCTCTCTCTCTCTCTCTCTCTCTCTCTCTCTCTCTCTTTTTCTCTCTCTCTCTCTCTTAGCCAAGTGACTGTACTCTCAGAGCTTTGGATTGCTTCCGTCAGTCTCTATGCCTCTCTCCACTGGTGCATGAAGATAAAAATTTATTTTTACTTTGCGTTACGACGACTCTATCTTCAAATATTATTTAGAAAAGGAAGAGATGTCCATTGGCTATAAATCCAGGGATGTGAATGTAATCTGAGCTCCAACTGTAAGTGTCATAAATCTGTGCAATGTTACTGCGTCAAGCTTAGACGTGATGCACCCATGATACAATATTTGACATGCATTGCATTTCATCCAACCTATTTTGGACATCAGCTGATCGGACTGCATCCTAAACAAAAACGTCTTATTATTTATATGTTTTGTACTGGTATCCCTATCTTGGTTGTTGTTACGTTCACCATATTTCGGTCGTTGCACTGTCAGGTCTTTTTTGAAAAACACGTTTCAATTACAAAACTTTTTTATTTAAAAAGAAAGAACGAGATTTTTTAGATGAGGATTAATGATTTGGATTACTATTCTCATCTTGGTTGTTGTTTTCACAATGTTTCGGCCGATGTAACTTCCGACCGTCTTCAGGTACATTTTGGCATGTTCCTTCATTCAATATTTCTATGAGCAAGGTAGACATACCTAGCACGATTAAATAAAAATAAATAAATAAATAAATAAAAATAAAAAAATTTTTTTTAAATAATAAATAAATAGAAAATTACTCTTCCAAAATTTATTTAGGGTAGGTCTTCTGGCATATTACTCATCCTTAGAATCAGCTGTTTGTTCCACAGTGCACTTGATGTCCTCTAAAACATCTGACATTCGGATTGCTCCCAGTCTGAAACAAGGCCATTCAATATTTTACAGATGTTTAAAAAAGCCATTTAATATTTTACAAATGTTTGAAATCTCGAAAGGACACCATTTACGACAAAAGACATCTGATGAAGGCCAAATATTACAGTAGGTGAAACGTTGTGAACATGACAACCACCCCAGATAAGCACAACCGTACAAAACACATAAATAATGTCGGTAACAACAATACTTCATCTTGGAAATATGAAAAGAATGTCTTAGTGAGTGCAAGAATATCAAGCCCGTTTGATCTGCTATTTGAGTCTGGTGTGTTTTGATTATGCCAGATAAATGAAGGATGGACAAGTCCCTATAAACATATAATATCGGTAGTCGATCTATAGACACCTGACTTTGACATGCAGGAAAACCTTTCCATAGATGTGTAGTGGAGGTGAGACGAAAAAATGAAAATGCACCGCCCTGTACAGGAGTTGAACTCACAGCCTTCAGATTATGAGATTCTTTTGTAGAGAGACATCGGAAACAACGAATTTAGCAGCATCCGATTATACAAATGATTCGTTTTGCTGACCAAATCAATGCCATATTATTTACCTCCTTACCAGGAGGATAGACACAAGGTCAGGTGTGGTTTTTGAAAAGCCAGCACACTAGGATAAGTGCACTCTGACCTACAAAAGAAATGCTTGAGCAGCCCCGTTTGGCATTCCCCAGTAAGAGGCGCCTTAGGCGATTAGCAGTAAACTATTCCCTTCTCAGAGAGAAGGTAAAGCCTGGGAGGGTGGACCTCTTAGAACTGAACAGAACCATACCTCAGCCCGACAGCAACTAAGTTACTGTCCGACTGATTTGTATCATAATTCTATGATGCAGCATCAATGACATTTGGGGCTCGAAATAAGCAGAGATATTTTGCCTGTTCAGCACTTAGTAAGCCAACCAGCTTGCCGCTTAGTTTTAGTCGATTTCCGTTGTACGGTCACTCTCATTGCAATAACCAGTGTTCATTGAAGACTTGTATCTCTTGATTCGTTTGTTCGTCGAAAGTTTAAGTCAGTTAAAGGCTGATTGACCTTTGACCTTCTGTAGGTCATGTTCGCTGTCCTGTGGGAGTCGGGGTACAAATGGTGCCCTGGTCCAGTTGTACTTACTACATGATAACCTGATAAGGGGCAACAGCAAACTGGGACATCCAGTAGTTAGCGGGTTACTATGATAATATTTGTAAATGAAACTGAATATTGTGGTAAGACCCCTAATTTGGGGCCCTTTGGAAGTGTGGAGTCTCCCCCCCCCCCCCTTAGTTGGCATTACTATCAAGTCCACTCTGACCTGGAGTGCTAGTACCTGCCAGGGTCTCATTTATGGATTAAATATAATCTATCTTGGGTTTTTCTTCTTCTTCATCCGGTTTTGGTATTTAGGGTGCTGTAAGTGTCCCAGACTCTGGGATGGGCAACACCAGGCAACGTTTTACACCTGCTCTTCATGCAGTCCAATCCAAAGGGTTGAAATCAGTCGGATTGCATGCAGTCATATCACTTCTTATGCACTCTAGCCAAGTCTTCTGCTGTTACAACGCTCCCTAGTGCCTCAGATGTCCACGCATGTTAATGCAAGAAATGGCACGCAGTACATGGCCAAACCATCTGAGATGCCCAGGCATCCATAATCCTACCAATACCAAGTTTCTGATGAAGAACGGTTTGCAGCCACACATCCACCTGATCATGGTATGGGTATGGCATTAAATTACATTCAGTGGTATACGCATACATCTAATTTAAACAACATGAATAAATATTCAAAGTGATAAAGAACTTGCAGCATAAAACCGTTTACCAAAATGACTAGCATTAAATAACCCCAAAAAGGTTGATATGCCGTAGAACAAAAGATTATCTAGATAATGATTGGATAGCTGAGTGATACCAAAGGCTTTGATTGGTCAAGCAAGATAACATGTTAGAAAAGAAGTGCATATTTGAAATAGTCAACAGTTAAGTATCTAGTTTGTATTTAACAGGGGTAGCCTACAGAAGCTCGCATGGGTTGAGCTTATTCCATGGTCATCTGGAAATGCAAAGTTCCTAAAAATTTATGATGCAACCAACCACCCCGGCCACTGGTGAATGTTGACAGAATTAAATAATTTTGTATTATAAATAGTCAACGTGTTCGTATTTGTCCCAAGCCAGTCTCCAGCAGGAATTGATTTACTCCTCTCCAGGAGTTAGGCACAAGGCCAGTTTTTATCCTACTCCCACAAGTAAGATGTGACCCAAGGTCGGGTCGGGAAAGTGGGGTTTGAAAAGCCAGCGCCCGAGAGGTGAGCACTCTGGACATTTAAAAATTGCCTGGGCAGCCCCGTCGGCATTCCCCAGTAGGGGCGCCTCAGACAGTAAGCAATAAACTTACTCCTCCCCAAAGAGGGGAGGCAAAGCCTGGGAGGGTGGACCTCCTAGAACTGCACAGGACAGACCCATTGACCGGCGTAAGTCAAGCCCCGAAGAACAAGACAATACCAGTATGGGGTGCAGTATCCATCGGAACAGATACTACACTTTGATCTTAGCCAAAAGGCCAGCAGGAAGAGGAGGGAAAAATAAGATAGTGACCCGGTTGTTTATCATGTGGAATTCAACTGCCAGATAAAGCCACTGAAATTATCCCTTGAAAAGGAATTGTGATGAATACTACCATTCCCTCCCTCTCTCTTTCTCTCTCTCTCAATCGCATCTCCCTCGCTCCCTCCCTTTCTCTCCATCTAATCTCCCTCCCTTACTTGCCATTTTATCTCTCTTCCTCCCTCCCTCTCATATCCCTCCCTCTCTCTCATCTCCCTTCCCCTCTCCCTCTAATATCCCTGCCTCTCTAATCTCTCTCTCTCTCTCTCTCATATCCCTCTCTCTCTCTCTCATATCCCTCTCTCTCTCATATCCCTCTCTCTCTCATATCCCTCCCTCTCTCTCTCATATCCCTCTCTCTCATATCCCCCCTCTTTCTCTCTCTCTCATATCCCCCTCTCTCTCTCTCTCTCTAATATCCTCCTCTCTCTCTCATATCCCCCCTCTCTCTCTCTCTCATATCCCCCTCTCTCTCTCATATGCCTCTCTCTCTCATATCCATCTCTCTCTCTCTCTCTCTCTCTCATATACCCCCTATCTCTCTCATATCCCTCTCTCTTTTTCTTTCATCTCTCATATCCCTCTCTCTCCATGTCATCTCCACCCTCTCTGTCCTGTTCCTCCATTCCTCCCCCTCTGTCCTGCTCCTCCATTTCTCCCCTTCTGTCCTGCTCCTCCATCCCTTCTATTCCTTTCCTGCTCTTCCATTCCCCTCTCCCCTCTGTCCTGCTCTTTCATCTCTCCTCTCACTTCTTCTTCATCTCCCATCTCCCCTTCATCCTCCTGTCTCCCGTTCATTCCCCTGTCTCCCGTTCATTCCCCTGTCTCCCGTTCATCCTCCTGTCTCCCGTTCATCCTCCTGTCTCCCGTTCATCCTCCTGTCTCTCGTTCATCCTCCTGTCTCCCGTTCATTCCCCTGTCTCTCCTTCATCCGCCTATCTCCTCTTCATCCCCCTGTCTCTTCTATATCCCCTCTCTCTCTTGTCCATTTTCCTTCTCTCTCCCCTCCGCTCCTTCACCATCCTCCTCTCTTCTCTCTCATTTCCCTTCCTCTCTCTTTTCTTCTGTATATCTTTGACTCTGGATTAACTTACTTTATCAACATCTTTTTAGTTTAATCTTGTTTTGTAGCTAAACAAGCCTTTCTTTTGATTTTCGTACATAAATCTGTCAACACACACACACACACACACACACACACACACACACTAATAATAATACTGAAAACATCCTTAATCTTTTTGCAGCTGTACTTATCTACTTCACCTGCCACAGTACATTGTCTCTGTTATAATCCATGACACAATTGTCCGCTACTCACTCGCCTCATCTTTCTTCTTGTATTCATGTTTCGTAAAACAATAACAACAACAATGGATCGGACTTCATAACAACAACATCTCCTGCTATTCTTTCCGTTCTTGCAATTCTGGAATTACTCAACGTTTCCATGGTTAAGTCTGCTGAAATTTCATTTCCATGCATTGAAATATTGGATAATTTGATATTCCTGGAAATTTTTACCATTTCAACCTACGCCAATTTTTCATGGAAATTTTCTTATTTTTCCAGTCTCTATTTACTTGTCTACCCATGAAGGATTTCTTCTTCGCTGACCGAGTACAGAACAGATGAAGTGGAGTGTCAGAATAGATACTACACTACAGTCATGTCTCATATCAAATTCATATTGATCGGATAATTCTTTTCTTTCCCTGGACTCAAATAACAATCAAATGCATCATCATGGAATTTGAAAATAACGTCTCATCTCGAAACTTTCGATGAATCCAAGCAGCCAGATCCGCTTATTTTACCTCGTTCAGTACTTTTTGAGAATTTTCTCTTTTGAATTAACTATTTACAGTCCAATTTCCCTTCATCTATGGGTAAAAATAGCACCTTGCATTCAATGTATCATATACAATCGGTATTGTTTTTCAACATTAAATGATCAAAGAAATATTGATTTCTCTGTTAAACGAACAAACCAACCCAAACCAAATCACACCCTAAGTTTAGACACTTACTTTATAGTCGGTGTAAACACTTGTCCTAAATCGTCCTCATAAGTTATTCTTGAGTGGCTTTTAGCCTTGATAAGTGGTGACCCGTCACAAAAGAAAAATTTCTCTGTAAAGGCAGCAATGGAAATGACGTTCCCCATTTTAAAGGAATGATTTCAGTTACACTGGCCATAAAGTAAGTGTCCACTTTTTACAATGAAAGTATAGCGAAGCAAACCCTCCTTAGTACATGAAAATGGTCTAAAGTAAATAGAAAGGACTACACTACTAACGCACATATGTACGTTTTATTTACCAGTAGTTCACATCGATAGAGAAGATAGTATGACAGAGCCGACAATAAGTAGTCAAGTCTGAAGTTAAGTGTGCCCAACTCAAAAGCCAAAACTAGAATATTTAGATAAAAAAAAATATATATATATATTAATTTAGCATTTTTGTATCGAGGTGTTGTCAATGAAATTCTATCTGAATTTTATACGCGCTAAGGTCTTTACAAATTGAAAAAAAAAATTTAATAATAAGATTTAATATATAAAGTAAAGTCAGTCTCCTTCTCGATTTTTGTCATCAATAGCTCTCTTTCTACAAAATCAATATAATCTGTTCTTTTGGTGGATTGTGACAGCATGTTATTAAGGACAATAAAATGTAATTCGATTTAATTCCTTTCAGAAAATACTTTGACAAGGTCGTGATTATTTTCTTACGGACGCCATCTTTAAAAAAGGGACATAATTCTGTATTGACGAATACAGAGTTACTCTTCTTTGTTTGGAACCAAAAAATATTTTTTTAGAGAAATGCAGCATAGTTTAAAAATAATTGCAAGTAAAAAAAAAACTATTGGGAACGTCGGTTAAGTGTAATTAGTTTGAAATAAATAACAAAGTTATAATAGAAAAAAATATGTTAAAAGTTTTAATTCTAAATCTATATATTGTTGATGCTATTTTTAATAGCATCAGCATCATCATATTCAGTTTAACGTCTGTTTCATATGCTGGCATGTATTGGACGGCTTTAAGAAATTGACTTCCAAACTAACCTATCTCTGGCTAGGTCATTATTTAAGCTACATAACCTGAACTGTGACAGATTTTCTTTGGAAGTCAGTTTCTTAGTTGAAGTAAGACTTTTATAGGTCAGACTCCCTTCCTGACGGCAACCCAGTGAGGTGATGGGGACCAGTGCTTTTATCGAGACACCATCTCTAGGTGATTGTCTACCAAGACTAAACCTAGGTTGTCCAAGAAATAGAACAATTTTGCGAAACAGAATGATTTGTTATATTATAATCAAAGCAATCATTGAATAAAAAAAGAATATCAAATAATAGTTAATTAATAATAAAATGCCCTTTATTAGTTAACCTTGCCACTGATACCGCATATACATAGGCAGTATATAAAAAGATGTTGTGTCTATTATGTAAAGTTGAATTAACTTAAATATGTGAAATATATTTATTTAAATGAATGAACTGCAAATAATTTATCCTGAAGTAATTTGTGTATATTTTTTTCGCTAAGCATTGTAAGCTTTAAATCAAGTTTTAATTACATTGGTATTATTTTTTATATATGTAATATACAGGCAACACTGGATTGCCCTGCTGGTCAAATATAAAAGCTTAACTCTATTCATATAAACTTAGGTATGTGTATATGTTTATATATTTCTGTGTATCGGATTCACTCCTAAATTAATTAACCGGTCATTATGAATTTTGGAACACAACTGCTAGGTATAAGGATAGGTAATGTTGGCTATATTTAGTTTTATATTAGTTTTATATAAAGATAGCAAAAGGAATATGGAAGCCCTTTGTAAAGATTCGATTTTTGTGAAATTTTAACAATAAATATCAATTAATAAATATTCCCCTAATTTCAGTTTCTTTGAAGTAATTTAAAGAGTTTTTAGGAGGCATAACATAGACACAATCTCCCATTTGAAAATTCAAATATTTCAGATTTGCATTAAATTTGATCCATAGTCATTAGACACCAATTAATCAAGATTCTGTGAATTTCAATTTCTTGAGACCTGTTAAGTTAAATTTTAGACACTTTCTAGAATAAAAATCATGTGATGGATTTCGATCAAAACTGAAATAAGGATTCTACACATAAGGTTTAGTAGCATTACATCTTGATTTTAATCTTCGTAAGGGGGCGTAAAAGTGGTGCCAAATTTTTCTGTTCGGAAAATTAATTTTACCCGTCTTGGGACGGGTATTCTTCTAGTGTATTAATAGCTTATTTTAATTAATAACTTTTGAAAATGCACACTTAAATTTCAGAAACATGTTTCTCTCTAATTTAAAAAAATAAATATTGTATTTGGATACATATATCATGTGATATTCATGGCATGTGCTTGAATGAGTTTCAATCTATGGTCCCCCCCCCCCCTGTAAAACATTAACAACAAAAACTTGTCTTGCTTGAGCAAAGTTTCTTTCCTAGAACTGCCCGTCTGTAGAACACAGTGCCACGGTGCTGCTTTCCAGCTGACTATAACTTAGTCAATTTTTGACCAGTTACAACCATCATTACTAATCCCCTAGATGTTTCACCGTCTACCTGTCAAACTAAATAACACTTATCCTCAAGTGGCCTGCAAGCCTTGGTAAGCGATGACTCGTTTGTAAAAAAAAAAAAAAAATCGTATCTTAAAGAAAAAAAAAATTACCATGAGATAAAAACAAGAAATCCAGAAGTTAATGCTCACCATCGGAACCTAATTTTCTGTCTCTGGAGACAATGGATATCCTCTGCCTGCTCGATTAATTTATGGTGAAGTAAGAGTTGTGTAGTCACCGACTGCACTCCTCTTGACTCATCATTGCTTAAGTCCTGAGATCAGGAGAAATCGAAAGTGATTTAAAGGAACAAATCAGAGATACAGACATTCAAATGCTTAGCATTTAAAATGCAGAGTGAACTTTTTACTACGGATCCACTTTTCGGTCTGATGAAAATGGAGATAGTTTTTTGTTAGTATTTTATCTGTATTGCATTATTCATGAATGTTATTATTTCATTTTGTATTTTTACTTTTTGTTGTGGATGGCAGTTGATGTAACAGCAACAATGTAAATGTTTCGGAATTTTTCAGATGAGGACGGATAATTTGGATTATTCGGACTACTGTTCTCACGTTTCAGTCAAGAGGTGACGTGACTAAATGGTTAACGACACGGACTGACAACCTGGGTGTGCATAGTTTGAATCCAGTTCGTTCCACAGAAACACTTTCACTTAGGATGTTGGCAACCTTCACGTGGTCCCTCCCGTAAATACTCGATGTTTTCTTAGAAAGGATTCTAACAAGAAATATATCGGGGAAACCGATGCCAACAATAGAATCATCTGATTCATACGAAATGAATGAACATTTCAGTCGATGTAACCTCCAACTTTTTTCAGACGCGTCTTGCTGAACTCGGGAATCTTTCTATCGAACTCAGAGGAATCTTTATGAAATTTCGAGCAGAACCCTTTATTTAATCCACAGAGGTAGCTTGCTCTCATTCCATCAGGCATGACCGAGTAGAAGTCTGAAGTAATTTGTAATTGTATTCTTAGTATCGCCCGAACTGAGGATTGAACTTTCAACCTCCAGAAGACTGTCACTTAGAACTGATTATTACTCAGCACTTTTATTTGTTGCACTAGAAGTCCTTGAAGTTCGGGATTATTCATTGTCTCAAGACAAAACGCACTTGAAGAAGGTTGGAGGTTACATCGGCCGAAACGTTGTGAGAATAACATCCAAGATGAGAACAGTAGTCTGAATAATACAAAGAAAGGAAATGTTTACATTTTTAACGTGTATAAAACAGAGATATGAGATCTCCACTTTTTTTGTAATTCAGAAAAAGCGGAATTACGTTGTTTTTTGTTTTTATTCAGAAAAAGTGAGATTTCCGCTTAAATCTGCTTTTTTTTTTTTAAATAAAAAAAAAGTCTGATTTCTGCCTTAGCTCGATTTTATTTCTCTTTCTCTCTTCCTCTTTTTATCTCGTCTTACTTTGTCTTACTTGCCTTTCCTCTTACTTCAAACGATTCATGATGGACCTAGGGTTAGTGGTAGGGTAGGTAATTATTTATTTATTTTTTTATTAACTTTTCAGAATGTCCCCTCAGCCCCTCTCCCTCCCCCAAAAAGTACAGAATTTATCTCCTATAGCAATTTTTTATTTGTTTTTGTTAACTGTCTTAAAAAGCTAGAATGGCCCGGAAATGCGGAATTATTCTACATTAAATTTCACATGCCGTGGAAGGGGGGGACAGGTTGAGAAATTGGAGAGAAGCTAATTGGGAAATTGAGGGCGGGGGGCATGGATAGCTGTCTTTTGGGGTTTTATCAGTATATATAGGGTATTTGAACATTTTGTTGTGTCGTTGAATTAAATAAGCCGAAGGTGTTTTGATATGAATATAGTTCAGATAAATGGAAAAATTTTCGCATTTATTCATTTAAAAATCAGAAGAAAAAAATATGAATCCATCCCTTCTACCACAAGTTGAAATGAATGGATTTAGCATGACACTCAAATGTGCCAAGCCTTTCGAAACTTTTTTTTTTTTCAAAATCGAAACTGTCTGGCATATTATCGAATTGCCATGTCCAAGGAAATATGGCGGAAAGGGCATTTATCAACAGTTGTACTATTAGTAAGAGGAAAGATTGAACTAAGATATTATAGAAACATTTAATGACTATTATATTATCATCATTATAGGAACTGATAAATCTTGCAAATTTTAGCAATGAAATATTTTCATATGAAAAAGAAAAGGAAGCATTACATTCAGCAGAGGTCTAGTTATGCCCAGATCCAACTCCTTGATGCCTCCCCCCCCCCTTCTGTACACCACTGTCTACATGACATCGTATGTCGTAGGAAATGTACTTGTTTCATTCAATTAAAAATTGTAAAAGAATTTGAAAGATATGTCAACATGTAAGTTATCTAAAAAAATAAAAATCATGTATCAGTGACTGCCTCAGTTGCATTTTGCATTGCCGACGGACCGACCATATCCCAACTGCTGTTCTCCGCCAACACCTCAACCTCTGCAGTCTGTCTTGTTGCAGCGGCATCTTCATTGGTTCAGGCATGCAGCTCATCGTCCAGAGGGAGAATTAATTTGTGATGTAATCCTCCCTACCTCTCTGCCTGGGTGGCGCAAGCGTATCGGTAGACAGCTGAGGACCTGGCAGCAAACATCAAGGAGGACTTGGTTGAGCTCTAAGATCCACAGGTGGTTGGCCTTCGACGGGGGGGGGGGGGGTTACAATTGGTTAGTTATCTTGTGCGACCTTGCTCGGAACCACTGGGCATGGGCCGCCATAGTTCAAAGTGTAATGCAAGCCAAAAAAGAATCCAGCTTAATTCGACTGAGGTGAATGCCATTACAATGACAACATGTTTCAATATGTTTAAAAAAATACTATTTCGTTTAAAGTAAATGAGTTAGCAAATGGTATCCACATTGGTAACCACTTCACAAATGCCACAGTGGTAAAGTGGATGCCAATGTGGAGTGACGACATGGCATGCCAAGTTCGAATCCTGTCGGTTACATAGCACTGTTTTCACTTGTGGATGTTGGCAACCTTCACGTGGTCTTTCCTGAGAGTACCTGATTCTAAAAAGAACTGAGGAGACCAATGACAACAACAGAATCGAGCCAGTCAAAAGTCATACCATGCTGATTCATACAAATGTACGTTTTGTGCTTACTATTACTACTACTACTGCTACTGCTGCTACTACTTAAAAGAGAGTGACAGTGATGAAGTGGATATCGACCTGGGCCTGCCGAGTTTGAATCCAATTTGTTCCTAAGCACCACTTTCACTTTTATCGATGTTAGTAGATTTCAGAGCACCATTTCACTTTGGGTGTTGGCAACCTTCATGTGGGTTCCTGTGAGTACCTGATTCTAGAAAGAATTGGAAGAAAACCAATGCCAGCAACAGAATCAAGCCGATCAAAAAAAAGTACTATGCTAAGTCATACGTATTTACTTTAAAAAAAAAATAAAGAGTAAAAATAAAAAAAGTATTTGTCAGTTTCACCTTAACAAAAGTGAATTTTATGGGATTCTTTTTATTATTTTGAACGTGGTGAAGCCGTTTCCTTTCTTTTTTTTTCTCCTTTTTTTCTTTTTTTCTTTTTTCTTTTTTTTCTTTTTTTTTAAGCCATGTCACAACCATAAGCAGTAATTTCTCTATATCAAATATTTTATCCAAAGGCATACACAATGTGATGATGTATGAAAGTGAAACCTGGCCCGTGATCACATATGCAAACATATCGAGACATACCAACTCCTCGAAATCGATACAAGCTGTCACCTCATTGACATGCTTCTACAACAGCCAAAGTTTGCTACAATGGAAAGCGTGCTCAGCCGTTTCTCCTTCAGTGCTGTTGCAGCATGGACAATCAAGCGTGTCTGCTATCCTAGCATAAAGGCCGGATAAAGCTGTAATTTGACATTTTTTTTTATGAAAATCGTTCTTGATGTAAGTAGCTAAAAAGAACGAAAGATGATTGACGCAAAGACAGGAGATATCTATTAACCTTAGTCTTGAAAATACCAAAGCTATAGGTAGGAGGAAAACAGTCAGCAGAAAAAAGTTCCACAAGCCTACAATTCTTGAAAAGAAGCTACTGGAATAGGAAGATATATTATAACGGGGTACCTGAACATCTGATTATTTGAGTGTGTATAATATCAAATTATAACCGTATTTATTTTTTTTAGCACAGAATTCATTTTTTTTTTACATAAGTAGATTCATTTTCTTCAATCTTTTTATTTTTTTAATTTTCTCCTAACGCAACTCCTGCAATGGTTAACATACCAGCTTTACAACTTGATGACCAGGTTTCAAATCACTGCTCAGGAAAATTCATAGAATGTTTTCTGTTTTAATTAATACTGCCCAGCATTGCCCAGGAGTAAAGGAAAAAATGACTCACAGATGTGGCGAAAGTATATCTGATAGCGAAGCTATTGAGGTTGTCGAAGTTTTGTTACCTTGGTGATACCATTTGAGCATAGGGTGGGGCAGGTGCTAATATGATTACAAGAATTAGGAATGGATGGAATAAGTTCAGGGAACTTTTGCCATTACTAACCAGCAGAGTGTTACTACTGTCGACTAAGGGAAGAGTCTATCAAGCATGTGTACGCAGTGTAATGATGCATGGAAATGAAACCTGTCAAGTGAGGGTTGAGGACATGTGTTGCATAGAGAGAAATGATATGAGAATGATATGATGGATGTGTAATGTGAGTCTTAAAGACAGACTTAGTTCTGATGACCTTAGAGAAAGATTAAATCTGGACAGTATAGGGAGATGTGTGCAGAAGGGTAGACTTCGATGGTGTAGCCACGTTGAAAGAATGGATGGATTGGGTTAGTAGATGTAGAACAGTTGAGGTAGCAGATTCAGTTCACAGGGGAGGGCCAAGGAAAACATGCGAAGAAGTGATAAAAATTAACCTGAGTGAAAGAGGGATAAATAAAGACATGGCCAGAATTAGGTTACTTTGGAAGTCAATTTCTTAAAGCCGTTCAATGCATGCCATCATGTAAAATGGACATTAAACTGAAAATGATGATGTTTACGAAGGAAGTGAAATTAATTTTCGTAATCTAATTATTTTGTGAAATAGGAATTTTTTTAAAGTTTGCTTTAGTACTTGACGTTAAACGATTAATAGTAAAGAACAAAAAATAATGTGTAATTAATCTGGAAAATTCCCTTTTAATCTTTAAAAATATAACAAGATTTTATATATTTATTTTTGAAGAAGTCAGGGGAAATAACTTTTTAAATGATTACTTCCCTTTAATGTTTAAGAATATTTAATGAGTAAGAAAATATGTTTTCTTAACTGGAATAAGTATTTTCAAAAGAAATCTGACATAAAATAAAATACATTTTTCCCAATAACTGTGGAAGGAAAAAACGAAAAAAATAGCCCAGTCCTAATCAAGTATCAATATGTTAGATGAATTGCTAATCGGGTCTAACTTTGAAAATCTGGTAAGATAAATGTGTATTATAATTTATTTTTTACACTGATCTTATTTTCCCTCCTCTCTCGTAGGTAACTGGCTCAGAAGAGTACGCAAACCTAAGATGTCTGTTTCCCTACAGAAAATTCCCCGAAGCGAAGATAAAAGCACTGAGGAATTGAAGAACCCAACTTTAGAAGAAGTGAACGATGAGAGCGCCATTTCCAGTCGATTTGAGGAACTCTTCAATAATCCGTTGTTCAGTGACATCAAACTCCGAATTGGGGATGACCGTTACTATGCGCACAGGTTTCTGCTGGTCACGGCCAGCGAAGTATTTAAGTGAGTATGAAAACGAAACTGATATTGACAGGGGGGACCATGAAATTCTGCCTCCCCAGATTGCTATTGGTCTGTACTTGCTTGATATTGGCTTTTCAATTCTTTTATCTTCAACTTTTTCACTTTCTTTCCTATATTACCTTCCTTTCGATACCTCTGCTTCTTTTTTTTATCCTTTTGGCCAAATCTCTCTCTCTCTCTCTCTCTCTCTCTCTCTCTCTCTCTCTCTCTCTCTCTCTCTCTGTGGAAAGGAATGAAAAAAAAAATGACATCGAGACTTCCTTTCCGGTTTTTTCAGGCACAGGTTTATATTAACTCCTGTTGCTATCTAGGTCATTGTTTTAAATTACATCCATTTTAAAAACCTAAGGTAGATAAATTACATGTTTTTGAATATTAAATCGAAAGACATTTTTTTTGTCGTTAAGAACATAGATAAATGTTTCACACAAAAAAAAGGGCAAATCAGAATCAAATATTGATTCAATATGAAGAAATCTATTGACCACAAGGATTCAAGAAACAGGCTCGCTTTACTTTATATATTAGATTGTTATTATTAGGCTCTAAAAATATTTGTTGAATCATACCAATAGTCCCATTTTATAAAATGATTTATTTTATTTTGAATAGAAATGTATAAGCATCAGATATATTCATACACAGCAATATATTAATACACCTCTGAGAAATGGATAAACCCTGAAACTGCAGTAAAATGTTTGAATAAGTCTAATTTATTATTTTTTACTTTTTATATGAAAAAATAATAAGGGCTAAAATTTTAAACGATTACAAGGCACTAGCAGGAAAACCCAATGTTATTCGGGAATGAATGAGGATCACTACTATGTATTTTTTCAGCTCATAGCACCATATTTACTTTCTTTGTTTTTACTGCTCCCTTCTCCCGTTTCGCCTCCTAATATAGTTGGAAGAAGCTGAAATGTTGGAAAACTCTCTAAAACAATCGGATATACGTATTTGAAGTTTTAAGCGGTTCTGGCTTCATAGGTCACTTATAGGTGGAGGCATATAGAGATTCGGTACTACTTCTATTGTCTTCCCTGGATAATTTTATACATATGATATAAATCTCATCAAAATAGGATATATTTGAAGTTTTAAGGGAGTTATACTCTCATAGCCCCCTTATGGGTGCACTTAGAGATTCGCAAACACTTCCATTGTCTTTCCCAGTAAATTTTACATAAGAATACAATTGTAGATTTTATGTAGATTCTTTAACCTTTCTTTCTATAGGCAACACACAAACATCACACACATACAAACAGACATTGAGTTTTATATACAGGGTGTTTCAAAAGTCTTGGGAACATTACAAATGCGTTATACAACGTTATGTTACAAGACTTTTGAAACACCCTGTATATAGAAGATTTCTATTTCAACAGATGTAAGATCGATCTTTATTTCTTATTCCAGTCATTTGAAGGTGCAGTCTAAATGTTATGGAAGATCTTGTTATATTTTAAGATTCCTCATTAGTATTAGGCTCTAAAAGTATTTGCTGAATGATACCAAGTTTGGCATAAAGAGTCCTTGGGATGATGAATGTAATAAGATTAAGAATATCGATTATGATGTTCTAAATAAAGCTCCGTCTGAATAAAAGTCGTCTTTTTGGTGCGTGCTTTTAGCAAAACCGGATATTTTTAAGAAGCATCCATTCTGTCAAACTTAAGTGTGACAAACTGACAGAGAAGACGCATCCATTAAATCCATACATTTAGCGATGAAAATGCTGCTTTGACACGTGCTCGAACGACAGACAAAGTGTCATGTAGTGATGTAAATTCACATCTAAAAAGACAAAGAAATTCACGAACGTTTGAAAATTATTCTTGGGAACGTTTTTTTGTCTGTTTTTTTATTTTAGCGCTATGCTGAATGAAGAAAGATGGAAAGAATCTCGCCAACCGGAAGTCGAACTGAATGAAACAGATGAATGCATTCCCGTTTTTGGAAACTTCCTCAGGTAAGTAATTTAAAACTGCATTCGGATAGAAAAAGTAATTAAAACCCGCATTCCGATAGAAAACGTAATTAAAAACTTCATTCGGGTAGAAAAAGTTCTGTCACTTTTATTTTAGCGTTTCTTTATTCAACGTTTGTGAATGGGAACTATAATTATAGCATCGGTTTTAGATTGTACTAGACCACCCGTGACCCATTGGGTCAGTATTTTGTATATATGTTATTAAATATATAATTTCTTAACTTTTACATTGGTTTATAAAGCAGTAGCAATCAGCAGTTATGGCTGCTACTGTTGTTGTATAGTCAATTAGACTTCTTCACAGAGCCCATGAAGATTGTGGCTCAGGATTATCTGGTCTGTATGAAGTCTTCCTTGTTGACTAGCTATTCGTTAGAGCGGCAACATTGTAAGTTCACTCTTGACACCAAGGATTATCATCATCTATCATATTCGGTTTAATGTCTGTTTTACATGCTGGCATGTATTGGACGGCTTTAAGAAATTGACCTTCAAAGTAACCTATCTCTGACCAGGTCTTTATTTATCCCTCTTACACTCAGATCCATCCTTATCATTTCCTCCTATGTTTTCCTTAACCTTCCCCTGTGAACTGAACCTACTACCTCAACTGTTCTACATCTACTAACCCAAGAACTCTCATCCATTCTTTCAGCGTGGCCATACCATCGAAGTCTACTATTTTTCACACATCTTCCTATACTGTCCAGATTTCATCTTCCTCTGAGGTCATCAGATCTAAGCCCATCTTATTCGCATTACATATCTATTGTAGAAAGGATTGTGAATTTTATTAATGATTCCATAGGTACCATTTTTTAGGGTCTTTCAAAAAAGTTTCAACAAAGGAAGCAACTGTGGAAATTCCATGGTGTCCAACTAGTTATGATAAAATTGCTATAGGGAAACCTTTTTCATATGTCTGACCTCAGTCAGAATCGTGTGTTCTCACCGAGTCTTGTTATGCCTCTCTCTCCTTCCTCACAACATTACAAAAAACTAAAAACTTATGATGAATAATGCCACGAATTGTACCAAACGCACAGTAAAATCTTTCTTCCATGGATCTCAGGTTTTGAGGTTGGGTGTGGAGATTTACCTTAACCTACTTACTGCCTTTTGTGTTGAATATTGTCATAGGAAACTCACTTTTCATCATCGGTTATGATACAATCAAGAAAGGGCTCATTTCACTGCCTAGAAAGATGACTTGTTGCGATGGAAAGATGATCTGCCTTATTTTTCTCACTAACGGAGGAAACCAGATCCTTAGTTTCCTCACCTTACCCATCTTTTCTAAGTGGTGGCATATAGTGAACTGTGAAGTATTGAGTTCTTCTGCCAATTCATGAGAATCATTCTCCACAAACGTGTTTAAAACATCTTCATCAATGTCCGATGGGCGACCAGGCCTAGGCTTATCTTCCAAGCTCAAATCTGCAGAACAAAACTTTGTAAACCAATTTCGTACTTGTCGATCTGTTATGACATATTGACCATATTTTACTCACTGTCTTTGCATCACCATTTTCTTGTTTAAACTCTCACAACATTACATGTCAAATATGCAGCTTCAGTCCTTCCATATTAAGAGTTATAAATTTATAATTTTACTGCGATACAAGTGATAAAACAACTATGAAAAATAGAAAGATACCTTTTGGATAAAATTTAAACTAGTAAACTAAGATTTGAGGTGTTTTAAAACGACCCAAAAACGCTTCTAAATTGTTTCAACAAAATCAAAAATTATTTATGAATCGACCTAATATGAGACATACTGAATTTCTTTTTCTCACTTTCTTTCAGGTACATCTATTGTGGCAAGTTGGAACTGACAACCGACTCAACACTCCCCATCTTGCTTCTGGCGGATAAATACAGCTTGTTGAGTCTACGGAAGTCGTGCGTTGACTACATGATGCGACATATTGTCGAATCCCCTGATACCAACCGTACGCTTACTTGGTACCAGTATTCCAAACTGACCAGTCAAGACGAACTGGCCAACAGCTGCCTGAAATTTATCACTTCGAACTTTGACCTTATCCTTTGTACAGCCGACTGGCTGGACGTTTCCGATACAGAGGTGGAAGAGTTTCTTCGGAACTCCGAGTTGCTTGTGACCAGCGAGTTTGCTCTTTGGAAAGAAGTGGAAAAATGGCTCATCGTTTCTGAAAACAGACTTGAGAAAACAGAAGACAACTTGACACGCATCGTTCCGTTGTTACGCTTTAGCATGATGACGCCAAAACAACTGTTAGATATAGAGTCTTCGAACTTATACCGGAACCATCCGGAACATTTTACTCCACTCCTGAATGCTGCGTATCGATACCATTCTCTCTCTCCAGATGTGTTAACAGATATTGGCAAAGAGGCTTATCGGAATTACACGGACGACTCGTACTCGATCTGTTACAAGTTCAACCTTCAGAAGTACCTCGAGGTCACAAAGATAGACAGCAAAGTCGATGCAGTGTTTGATGTTCCTATTTTTTTTGCGGCTCCTTCCCGGAGCATGATTACTAAGTTTCCTTTCCGACTGGAGTTTTTTCCTAAAGGATATTTCAGTGCCTATTCTCTGTACGGAAGATATCTCGGTCGTCAGACCGATATGACAATGTTTAACCTGGAGTGCACCGTGTGCACGGACCTTTCCTTAACTGTGGAGTTTACGATAGTCTTCTATGGTGAGAAAAAGGGCTTGAGATACGTTGTGTACACGTATCATGGCTCGCATGTGTTCAGTCGGGATGCCAGCCGAGCCGTTGTGGAGAATATAATCCCGTTAAAATTATTGACTCAAAAGGACTCCGTCTATCTTATTGATGGAAACGTTGTCGGGAGTGTTTTTGTTAAGGTCCAGAAAGTTGTACAGACCCCTGTAAGTGTGAACAATTAATTTATAAGAAGTAAAAAAAGAAAAATTATATTTAAAATAAAAATGATACCACCACGAAATGCCTACAGCACCCTATCAACTACATTAATGATGTACAAATACTTGAACACACACATACACACACGCATATATATATATATATATATATATATATATATATATATATATATATATATATATATATATACATTATATTATTGTACTTCTACAGAATTTGAACCAAGCAAAATCGACTTTTGTCGAAGCAGATTTATGAAAACAGCCGGAAGAAGCAGAATCAAACCGAGCCGTCGTCAAATAGTCAAAATTTTAAAAAACAAAAAAACACTCACTGTGTTTTTCTTTTATGGAAGATTTATTTCGGATGTAGATAAACAATGAAACAACTTTTCTAAATTATTTTATTCCGAGAAATTATTTTAGTCATTTACAAAAACACAAGGGTCTCGGTCGTCGCCAAACAGTAAATTAGAACATAGTTTAGGGTTAAGGTAAAAAATAAGTCAACAAATTTTTTCTTTGGCATAAAATTTGTTTTCGGTTTAATCAATTTACATTTGACATTGTCTTTATTGTCGTCTGCCAGGATTTTTTTTCTCGACTTCTGATTGAATAAAGACTTAAAATCTGCTTCGGCAAAAGTCGGTTTTGTTTGGTTCAAATTCTGTAGTAGTACCTATCTGTTATCTTGCCCGTTAGCATGAACACTTTTCATCTGTACATGAATGTTTTCGATGGTGAGAGGAATGGTAAACAAGGGACAAATAATAAGAGAAGTGGTGAGAGGAATGGAATGATGTAAATAAGTAAGAGAGAAGAGAGGGAGGGCTTTTATGACATCATAAGAGTTTCATAAAGATTTAGAAATTCCAAATATTTATGAAAACATTTTATAATTTCCAAATACTTATGAAACACTTGTGATATCATAATCGACTCTCTCTCTCTCTCTCTCTCTCTCTCTCTCTCTTTCCCTTTACCTCTTCTCTTCCCCCGTTCTCTCTTCTCTTTCACCCCTCCTCTCTCTTTCACCCCTCCTCTCTCTTTCACCTCTCCTCTCTCTTTCCTTTCTCTCTCTTTCCTTTCTTATTTCCCCCACTCTCTCTCTCTCTCTCATCTGTCTCTCTCTTACTTGCATCATTCCATTCCTCTCACCACTTCACTTATCATTCGCCCTTTATTCACATCATTTGCCTTTCCTCCTTTAAAACATTCATATATTGATGAAAAGTGTGCACGGTGACAAGCAAGCAGGACAACAACAAAAACGTCATCAGTTTTAATAACAAATATTTAATAATATATATTACAAATAATGACCCAACCGGTCACAGGTGGTCCAATCTGTATACAGAATTGATGTAGAATTATCTCAATTCTATCCACTACACACGCACACCACACATGCGTGCATATATATAATCATTAATGTGTAATACATCATTGTTAGCTGTATTGTAATAATAAATTACTATATTTTATTGAATTTATAAATTATCATCACCAGAAATAAATGAACAAATCTTTATAAAAAGAGACTGTTGTTTTTTTTTTGTTTTTAAGAAAAACAATCTTTTTCTTTTTTTTATTGGGTCACCACTTATCAAGGCCAAGAGCCACTCTAGGATAAAGATTAATGAGACGGAATGAGTGTCAGCTGAGAGATGTGGAACACTATGGGAGTACTAATATTGATGAAAGGTATGAACTGCGTTTGATTACTTTTAGGGCGGTTTATGACAAGAATTTGTTGACATTAGATTTGAAGGTGATCTAGTCGTAATCAACAGGAAGCCCTTGCAAAGATGGTTTGCCCAAGAAAATTCTGCTAGATGCTAAACACATGGAGGGAGAAAGGAAAGTTACTTCATGTTGTGGTAGAGAGCCGAATTCTTTCTATGAATATTTTACAAGGAAGAACCAAAGATTGGAGCTATGGAAATAACAATAGAGTATTTATTTACCTCCTCTCCAGGAGGTTAGGCACAAGGCCAGTTTTATCTTACTCCCACAAGTAAGATGTGACCCTAGGTCGGGTCGGGAAAGTGGGGTTTGAAAAGCCAGCACCCGAGAAAGTGAGCACTCTGGCCATAAAAAATTTCCTGGGCAGCCCTGTCGGCATTCTCCGGTAGGGGCGTCTCAGGCAGTAAGCAATAAACTTACTCCTCCCCAAAGAGGGGAGGCAAAGCCTGGGAGGGTGGACCTCCTAGAACTGCACAGGACCGACCCATAGACCGGCGTAAATCAAGCCCCGAAGGCCAAGACAATGCCAGTTTATGGGGTGTAGTATCCATCGGAACAGATACTATACTTCGATCTTGGCCAAAAGGCCAAGTACAAAAAATAACAATAGAGTAGAGAGAGATGAGCAGCATCTCTTCTGTAGGAAAGGGGCTGTAGAGAAAAGAAGAGATCATTTATTGTAAGATTTCATAGTCGATTTTGTACCCTGTCAAGGCAGGAAAGAGTGCTATGTGCGGCACCTTAATGTTTCTAAGTTCTATTTAAAAGAAACGATCATTTTGATTACATCTTATAAGCTGTTTGTTTGCTGTTACTGGCTCTGACACCCATGTAAGGAATTAAATTATCTTTTTCAACAGGGGTTCAAAAAATGTCTTATAAATATCTGCAGATCAAAGTTAGGGGAAATTTTTTTTTTTATATAAAATTATTAGAAATTATATTTTAGCGACTGTTCGTATAAAAGTGTGGAGCTTATGTGTGAGGAATTTTTGTTTGTTTGCTTTTATATTTTTATTATATTCTGTTATATTTTTCACATTTTTTTTTTCTATTAAGAAACAAATATATGAAATATTTTCAAATGTTAGTTTTATTACCACTTCCTAATCTATAAAATGCTAAAATCTCTCTCTCTCTCTCTCCATTTAATGTCACTTTTCCCTTCTCCAGGGGTCAGATGTTTTTTGATATTTCACAAGCTCACTCTGCAGTCTTTATGGTTCATCAGGTCAACTGTCTTCAAATTCCACTTTGTACAGTCTTGTCCAATCACTTGCTTCCAAGTTTTCCTTGACCGACCAACCATCCTGCGAATCATGACAGCCATGCTTCGTCAATGATTTATCCAGGAGAATGAGAGCTCCACTTGTCCGTACCAGTATAACCTTAGGATAATATCTATGCTGGGCAAAAGTAGTGCTTTCAGTAAATCCACCAACTTTATGTGTTGGGTGTGGTCTGCTGGATATTCGTTTGTGAACATCTAGTGGGTTTTCATCTGCACTCTACCTACGACCATATAGCCATCTTGGAATGCATTTCTCATCTCTGGAAGATCATCGAGATAGAAGAACACAGCCATTCTGAATATTCACAATGTCGATTCATTCATTCTCTCTGTCATTTATTTCCCCTGATAAGTAATTATTTGCAGAATAGATTCCTCTGAACTTTTTGTTAACATTTTCCTTCTAGGTTGGTTGTGAAGACAGAGGAAATCCAGAGAACTGAACTACTCAAAAATTTTTTTAGCCCAAATCTAACCCTAACTAAACTTGGTTTTGTATTTGTATGTGTGCCTTTTTATATATATATTTTTTTTTTTCAACTTTCAAATCGAAAACGGCTTTGACCATTTCCGGTTTGTTCCGTAAACCGCAATCGGAAACATTCTGGTCAATATGGGTCCTCTCCTATAGAAACACCATATGTTCTTTTAACAAAGTTAATTTTATTAAATTGCAAATGAGTATTTTTACACAAAATTATTAAAAAAGAAAAAAATGGAGAGAAATGCCTTTCCATGAAGAAAAAAGTTAATTAGTATTTTTTTTAAAAAAATGCTCAATCAGGTTAGAATTCTTCTCAGATTCTTCTGACTTGTTCCCTCCAACCATCTCTATCAAACATTGTTCTCGGCAGGTCTTCCAGAAAGCATCTAGTCTTCTACAAGTTGGTCAATATAGGTGTGATGAGGTCTTCCAATCGATCTTTTGCAGGATATGACGCCTTTTTTACCTGCGCAAGGAGTGATACGATATCAGTTCAAATTTTGGGGAACTGTCATTGGAATCTTTCATGGGCCGATGACCTTTATGCACACCACTACAAATAGATGTATTACGGTTCTCCGCTGACTCGAGCAATGCCCCTTCCGGTTGTCATGTATGATGATCTTCCCTTAAGCTGCCACATTCTTTCTGCCAAAACCCCTTTTGTCGATGATCACCACAGGAACTACAACTACACCTCCCCCCCCCCCCAAAAAAAGATAGAGATTTTTTATCGAGGTTAGACTCCTCTAGGTGCACCGTATTCTGTCTATGTCCATGTACATTTATAAGGTTACCCTGTATTGGAATTATTAAGCGGAGTGAATTATAAGTGCCCTGTGATTGGATGAAAGTCAGCCAATCGCAGACCACTGTTTCATTCACAGCAGAAAACACTGGAGAGCGCCGATTTGAAAACCTCGGCCTCTTTGATTCCAGCAGCCCAGCAGGGAACACCGGTTTGCCTTTAGCTGCGTCGGGCTCCCCCTTTTTTTAGCGTACGTTTACGCACATATGGCCTAAATGATAAGGCCCTTTCGAACATTTTAGGCTAATCCACCCGTTCCGGGAGCCTCCATTCTTTCACACCTTGCATGTGCACAGTTCCCTTTTTCTGCCTAAAGAAGCCACTTACAAGGACAATCCAGTATGACCTGAAGGAATCCCGTTAAAAGATGACTGGCATTTCAGTGAGTCCGCAAAAGACACTTCTTTTGCAAACACCTCTTTCTTCTCTTCTTTTTCCCCCTCTTTTTATATAAATATCCTTCTCAATGTATATACGTTGTTTGTCTTCTCTCTTCTTGTCTGGTCACATACATTGCCGCCAAGTTCTCTTCCAGCGGACTTGAGGCTTCGTCCTCCATTTTCAGCGGGAAAAATCCCAACACCTGTGAATGGTGTGACTCTTTGCCACGCATGGATTCCCATTCACTAGAGAGAAGCTAACTACAGACTAGCTGCATAAAGGGCTTTGAGATAGATCACATTGTGCTGGGTGCATGGGAACCAATCGAGGATGCCATAGAAGGCCATGTTGGAAAGGTACTACCCCTTTACATAAAATAAATATGAGTGCAACCCAATTGTTTTTTATCACCAAAAGTAAATGCATCGTGAATTTTTATAATAGAATAGATTCAAAATGTAAAATAAAGAGGGTGAATAAAATAAGATTAAAATATAAAGGAATATCAATTGTTATATTTAAAAGAAAAAAAAAGAAATGTGTGTTTTTAAACTAAAGCTATATCATGTGACCTCTGCTACTTGTAAAATCTTGGAACGAATGTTTTATTTCATTTTCATCTCTACCTTAATGCTAAGAATGTGGACTGATGAAGTTCAGCTGACTACCAGTTAAAACTGAAACATATATGAGATTATTATAATATAAGTTTAATTTATATAGATAATATAGATTCACAAGGGGGTCTAATTTCAATTACAAATGACAATCTCGATATTTAGCAATTAAATAGAGATAATAAATTTATTTATTTCAAGATGTGGATCAAGAGAAGAATAGGGACCCCAGATCATTAACACAAGACGCGGGACATATTTTAGAATCACCGGTTGACCTCGCAATACACATGGTCTCTATTTACAAAACACTTGTAAATAGATCTTTTATAACATGTTAATATTTATTTTAAGGCAGAGAGTTCATAAATAAAACAAATAAATATTAACATGTTTTCTTTTAAAACATGTTTTTGTGTCACTATTTACAAAACAACTTTTCTTTTAACATGTATACGCTTTTTTAAAAATCGGCTGACTTGTAATCTGTCGTTTTGCAATAAACAAAACAATTTATCATTTTTTTTTTACTTTTATTTACTAAATAAAAAACAAATTTTAAACGCAATTCTATATTTCGTGTTGTGTATTTTAAGAAAAAGTGGATACTTTTTTTTCTTTTCCTAGGGAGGCGAGTAACTAGCGAAGTTTTATTTATTTGTTTATAATTGTTGCTTACAGAAAAAAAAAAGGAAAAAACTTCATAAATTTTAAATTGCTTCCGTTTAGAAACTGATTTTTGAAGTCTAACTCCGCCCTCGTGGGGAGGCAAAACGAAAGATTACAAGTCAGCCGATTTTTTAAAAAGCGTATATATTTCGTTTATTTATTAAAATAACTTGCGTAATCATCCGTTTTGCCTCCTCAGGCTAGGAGCAATGTGTAGTATGGAAAAATCCTTCTAAACTGAGGTAAGATCCAGAGTGCCCCTTTTTGGGAAGCTTGATTTTTCCCTACAAAACGAAAGATTACGTAAGTACGGTGATAAATATTTCATACCCCCCCCCCCCATTTCTGCCCTCGTGAAGTTTTTTCCTTTTTTTTCTGTAAGCAACAATTATAAACAAATAAAACTTCGCTAGTTACTCGCCTCCCTAGGAAAAGAAAAAAAAGTATCCACTTTTTCTTAAAATACACAACACGAAATATAGAATTGCGTTTAAAATTTGTTTTTTATTTAGTAAATAAAAGTAAAAAAAAATGATAAATTGTTTTGTTTATTGCAAAACGACAGATTACAAGTCAGCCGATTTTTAAAAAAGCGTATACATGTTAAAAGAAAAGTTGTTTTGTAAATAGTGACACAAAAACATGTTTTAAAAGAAAACATGTTAATATTTATTTGTTTTATTTATGAACTCTCTGCCTTAAAATAAATATTAACATGTTATAAAAGATCTATTTACAAGTGTTTTGTAAATAGAGACCACGTGTATTGCGAGGTCAACCGGTGATTCTAAAATATGTCCCGCGTCTTGTGTTAATGATCTGGGGTCCCTATTCTTCTCTTGATCCCAAGATGTTTATTATTATATAATCTTATAATAATTCATACCCAGAACAACTCAATGGATTTACAATTGTTTAAAAAAAATAATAAATTTCGAGTAATCAAAGATTTCCGAAAGGGGAGATAACCGAATCAAATTATTCCAGTCAAAATATATTAATGGAAGAAAGATAATTAGAAATTATTTTAGTGATAATTTAGGAAAAAATGTAAATGTTTTTATGTAAAGTATTATATTGATCAGTTTTTAAATTAAACGATATGTTGTGTTTTTTTTTCAAAACTAATTAAATTTATAAAATAGATAAATGAAATAAATCTAATTAAAATGGTTAACACTTTTATAAATTTAATTAGTTTTGTGGGGGTCGTCATACCCTTTTGGTCGGGGTTACCAACTTCCTCCACAAATAAAAATAATAATAAGAATATTTACATGCACAATTAACGGAAGTTTATTTACTGAAATAAACATATTAACAAACAGAATATATTTCTTTTTGTAATGAGTTCATGAGTCCTTCCTTTAGTTTCATGTTAAGTAAAAAGAAGAATGTCTTTTCTTTTGTTGAAGTGTTCATTTGTTATAAAATATTAAAAGAGGCAATAGTGAATGTTCGCCTGTGAAATTGTATGAAGCGCGCGAAAGGGTGAAATGGAAGAGTGATAGGGAGATGCGTGTAAGCTCCGGATGAAAGTCAGTTGAAAAGAGAAAGTTTGATGTTTGTGTGTGCTTAAATACTATTTGGATCGGCTCCAGCGAGCTTATGGAGAAAAGTTTAGAAAAATATGTCTTTGGAGAAATCTCATTGGACAGAAATTATCACGTGGTGTGCTTGCAATTACGTCCGCTCGTTTTGAGTTGATTTAATATATAAAGCCACATCGGAATTTGCGTGGGCGTTATTTTATATTTGTCACGCGCCAATACAACAATTTTCACTCTGCGCGCCTAAATTGTATTTATTCCAAACAACAATTTTTATTCGAATCTTAACCGTGTCAACTGGCACAGTTTTGAAAAACACATCGTTTAATTTAATGACTGATCGATATAATATATTGATGAGGGATCAATTCGGGAGTGTTGGGGGTCACCCTTTGGTTACCATTACTTTCAAGTCCCCTCTGACCCGGAGGAGTGGTAGTACCTATCTGAGACCTTTATATAAATTAAATAGAATCTGTCGTTTATAGAATATTTAATTACAAAATATATGCCTACGAAACAACCTACTATACAAACCATTTGTATATTAAACATGCGTGTGGTTTCAGAATAGAATAACCTGACAAGGGTTAACATGCTGTAAAACCCAACAATGAATCACACCCGAAAATTGGCAGAACATTTTTTAATTTGTCAAATGTATTTTCTTGTTTATTTAAAAAGGAACTGTTTTTTTTTAATTGTCCCCCCTCTCATACTTTTTGTAAACTTAGTTAAACCATTTTTGCCAGTTAACGATCAAGGTTTTAGCTATTTTTAATTTCTATTTCAAGAGAAACTTTCATGAATAAATCTGCATTTTATTAATTTAAATAAAACAAAAACAAATATTTTATTTTTTAGAGATAATTTATAGAAAGCTATAACAATGCAGAAATATACCGGGTTGTAAAAAAGAAAACTGAACACTGAATGACAAGGCGATTTTTTATTTTTTTTTTTTTTTTAAATTTATCTATATAATAAATTGTACTTGCTTCCAGATGTCTCCTCGGTCACTAGGATCATATGTGTGACGCTGGAATATCACAATATTTCAGAGATATAACCTTTTTCTCAAGTGTTTCTATTACTTTATCTAAGGTTACTCACCGCCTCGTGTGTATAGTTAAAAATTTTTTTTTAAAGAATCGGCTTGTCATTCAGTTTTCCTGAACCCGGTATATTTCCGCATTGTTATGAACTTCTATAAATTATATATATATATATATATATATATATATATATATATATATATTATACACAATGCTTCAACGAAGCTACATCACCTTATTTTATTTTTGTTTATCTTTTAATTTTGTAAATTAAGAGAAATCTCTGCTGCCTTGACTTGCACAACTGTGAGTTTTTTTTGGTGGGAGGGGGGGGGGGTCATATTCCAACCAGAGGATCAATCGAATCCATCCATTTTTATTTAACCTTTAATTTTGTTTTTGTTGTTTTGTTTTATTTCTTTTATTTTTATGTACTTTTAATTTATTCATCTGCTTGTGAAATTAAAAATCATTGTGAAAAAATCAAACTTAAGTTAAATATTAATCTCTTTTTGCTGAAAAATAAAAATTCACTAGATCAGTGAAATTCAAAAATTTTCGTTTCGGTTTTTTTTTTTTTTACCCCCCCCCCCCCCCCCCCTTAGATATATTACTAAAACTATAAAAAATGTGCTCCCTCCTTCGGTCACATTTTTATATATATATATATATATATATATAATTTAAATGTTCAGTTTGCTACTGAACAGCCGATTTTGTAAATTTCTTGCTGACATATGCTACCACTTCCTAAGAAGAAGTAATGCATGGGAGGATGGTCTCATTGCAACAGAATAGATACTACACAAAGCCCCCCCCCTCCTCCTTCTGAATTGAGCATTGAAAGATAGTACAATATTATATTAATAGAATAGTTTCAGCTTCAGACATAATAAAGTCTTACAAATATCATTGATGTAAACGAACATGTAAAAGTCGTGTCAGCCTCTATAACTCAGTGGTTTTGAGCACTGGTCTCATAATTCAGGGGTCGTGAGTTCGAATATCACTGAGCCATCGAGTCTGAGTGACATTGGCCTTCCTTTTAAAAGTGAAAGTCAAGTCGGCAATTTATCCATAATACAATTAATAGAAGTAATAATATAGTTTCGGTTTCAGACAGACCGATACCAATCATAAAATTGTGTCATTAATTTAATTTTTCACATATAAATTATTATCATTTCTGATGACCTAAAGAACCCCCCACCCCCCCACATTGACTTTTTATTATAGAGTGGAGGATTTCTTTCCAAGTTCATTCAGGTAGCGGGGTAAGTCTGAGGTGGTTGTTTGACTTGCTATTAGCTTTCTCAGTTCCCCTCGCCACTTAAAATGGTTTCGTTCGGTGACTAGAAATAGACATGTGTTTTACTCACTAACTTTTGCATGACGGGATGGAAGTACATATTTAATTTATATGCAAATAAATACACATTGGTCTTTTTTATAGAGTGGATGATTCTTGTTTCAGCAAGGCACATTTGAGTTAGGAAGTGTATGATCTCTAATATAATAATGTGTTGTCCGTGTTAAATATATACTTAATTACCTCTCTTAGTGTGACGCAAGAGCTATTTATATATATGTATATATTCATTTCATTCTTCGCCACTACTGACTTCTCACAACCTGGACCCTCGTCCAGCGCACTTAGTAGCCACGGCTACTACTTTTCCTTATCAACCCATCATGTCAACCCAATATTTCGATGTACTTGCATGACATTTTTCTTTAAATTATCATCCTGAGGAAGTCTTACAATAAAGACGAAACGTTGATGAATATATAAAAAAATATCTCTTGGTTTTTCCTTTTTCATTTCCCATATATTTATTTATAGATAAAATAGTTATCCACCTACACGTTTTTCTCTGTCTCTACAGCACTTCAGCATGGCTGACTATAGCAAGAACCCACAACCACATTGTTTGTAGTCTGAAATGTTACCAGTAAACTACAAAGCCTTGCCTGAAATATGTACGATTTTTTTATCGCTTAAATGTTATGTTTTATTGTTGTTGTTTGGCAATAATGACAGCTTATGAAAGCTATCTTATGGTGATTCACTTTCTAAGTGTTTGAGAGAGTTAACTCCCTTACATGTATTGCTAGCATTACATCGCCTCATTAAGGGATGTATATATTTATTTATAGATAAAATAGTTATCAAAATAATGGGGGTGACGTAATGTAGGCAATGCATGTAAGGAAGTTAACTCTCTCAATCACTTCGGAAATGAATCACTATAAGATAGCTTTCATAAGCTGTGATTATTGCCAAAAACAGCGAAACGTAACATATATATATATATATATATATATATTAATTATTTGTTACAGACAAGCTTGTTTCCACTTTTGAAGGTTCGTCAGTGTAGATTCTACAACCGGTCTACCTACTTCCGGGTTCGAACCTACAACTTGTAACGCAACGTCGTTAACCTTTCAGCCATCGGATCAGCTGTGCGAATGAGACATGTAAATACCGTTTTATATAAATTCGTAATGTTAATTACATCTGTAGTGTTCAACCAACCAAGGGGAGAGAACTACAGTGTTACTGCCAGGGCGATAGAATTATTTTGTCTCGATCAAAGTGCCCTCCCTTTATGAAAAGGGCTTCTCTTCCTTTGCTTGTCACACTAATGGAGATAATTCAGTATATATTAAAGACACAAGCAGCAGCTGACTGAAGTATTACTATTGTTTATAATATAAATACAACAACCGTTTTTGTTTATTTTTATTCATGAATATAATGATAAAAGTTGTAGACAAGTTGGGAATCAAATTTTGTAGAGGAAAAGCCGTCCAACACATGCCAGCATGTAAAACAGACGTTAAACCGAATATGATAATGATGAAACGAAAGTTTGTTGTTTTTCACAATGTTTACAAAAGATGTAATTTGAGGTCTTGATCCATTCAGAACAAATGATAGAATTTGTTTTATGCCACTTAAGAATATCACTGTAAGCCCTTCAGATGGCTTTTACAGGTGTGTACACCATTCCGACTACATCAAAACACTTAATGGTCACCCATTTGTTCTGCAACCCTGGCTTTATGATGCTTAACGGCTTCATCAATCAGATTCATTCGCTAGAGAATTCAGTTGTTTTGGGGGAATTTAATTTTGTGTAAAAGAAGAAAAAAAGAGTAACGTGGTTGACTTGAAGGTGGCCTTTTCACAGGGATGTAGGGGAGAGTGCCATACTTTTCCCAGGATTACTTAACTTATCCTTGATCCTCACCTTTGTAATGCTAAGTGTTTAGCAAGGGGGTCATCAAATACCATTTTATTTACTCTTTGGTACGACTTGACCGAGGATTGAACCCCAGCCTTCCAGTGCATTAGTGGACGCTGTTACCATTATATCAAATAGGCCGGTCGTGTAAGCAGAGTAAATTCTCTTGTAAAATATGTACGCGTCATTTTTAGCAGAAAAATATGTGTTCGATAGGCAGAGCTATTTGATAAACAACATCATACCAAGCATTACTTGGAAAAAGACAATTGTGGTCTTGTTTACAGACAATACACATACTTCAGTCAGCTGCTACTAGCGTCCACGTGGTTATTTATTGAATTACCTCCCTTAGTGTTACAAACAAAGGAAGTGCTATTTATACATATCGATATTTTATTTTTTTATACTTAGATAAAAAAGGACAATGATGAAGAAATGGTTGATTTTTAAATACGTATGCATTTATTCTCACAAAGACAGTTTGTCAAAGAGAAACATATAAGGGATAACAAAACAGGATACATAAAAAAGAAGTGAAAATAAAACATAGGTATTAATGGAACGCCTATGTTAATTGGTCCATATTCTGTGGAAGTACCTAAACTAAACCGACTCTTACCAAAGAAGATTTCCGGAACCAGCCGCAAACAAAGCAGTTTACAAATTGGAAGCAAATTCTGGTTGAGCCGTCCTCTTAAATAATCATATCCTGACCAGCTATAACCATCGTTACTAATCGTCACGGTGTTGTCTCACCGTCAACCTGACAAACTCATTAGCCCTTATCCTCGAGTGGCCTTTGGGCCTTGATAAGCGATGACTTGTTAGTCAAAAAAAAAAAGCGAAATAAATGTGCGGCAGACGACAGTTAAAGACAACATAAAATCGTAAATGAATTTAATTGTGTTCTTTTTATCCTAACCTATGTACTAATTGACTGTTTGCCGACGACCGAGACCCTTTCAAACAAAAAGGACAAGTGTTTTTTCAGATGATTAAAGAAATTTCGCGGGGTGGGGGGGAGATAGAAAAGTTGTTCCATTGTTTACCTTCGTCTTAAATAAATCTTTTTTCATAAAGAAAAATTCATTCAATTTCTTTTTTTTTAATTCCTTAGGGAAAAAGTTTTTTATTTAGTACTAATTGACTATTTGACCATAACAACTCAGCTTTTCCAGCTATTTACGTAAATCTCATCCGGCAAAAGTCAGTTTAGTTTGGTTCATATTCTGTAGAAGCATCGTTAATTGACCCACCACACTCAGAGATATAATCATGGATGATTGTATAAGTGCATACCTGGTAATGTATAGCTGCAACCAGTTGTTGCATTTCAACCCTGTGCCATACACATGAAAGTTCATAAGTGTACCTTGTTAGTTGCTTGTTTTTGTGTGCATCCTTTCTGTGGTCCTTCCAGACTGAAGGATGCCCTGTCAGCGGGACCACGAATTTGCTGACTGCAACCCTATGCAGAGAGATAACACCCCCTTTGAAATGGTGATCCATGATGCCATAGGACGGGATCCTGGTGGCTAGGCATTCGTCCACTTTCGTCCTTACTTTGGTGAGATGGGAGGTAGGAGAGACCCGATCCAATCAATTGGCTGGTCCCATCATGCCCTAGTATCTATAAGTTCATCCCCAACTGTAATTATTCGATCTGATTCTTCAAAAATATCAAAACTTTATTTCTCCTTTTCATGTTTCTCCCCAAATAGATACTAGAAGGCAGTGGCTGAGGGTCAATCATGTTGAGATCAAAGAAAATTACCAATGCCAAGTAGTAGTGTTTTCCAAGAAGTAATGTTTTCAAAGAAGAAATGTTTTTCTTGGAGTGGTATTTTCTGAGAGTAATTCCTCTCTCTCTCGGTAGAGCAATGTTCATGCCTTCACTGTGAAATTTTCTTCTGAGAGAAATGTATTCTGGTATTCTAAGAACAATGTATTCTAGGAATATAAATAATTACTCTATCTACAAAATTATATTTGACAACTTTATTCAGCATTAAATCACCTATAGATGGTTGATATACAGTAAAACAAACCAAACCACACAAAACTAATGCTATAGGTCTGTGGTTGGAGGGATTGTCAGTCTTTTCCCATCTTGAGTGTGGGTATTTTCAAAGAGTAATGTTTTCTGAGAGCAATGTATTCTAGGAATATAAATAATTATCCTACCTATAGCTAAGCGTGTCATCTTCGAGGCAAAATCTGGCGCTGAGCGGGTAGCATTCCAAAACATAACCCCTAGGTCAGTAAGAGTTTATAAGCTGGCTAAATAGATGTGACGAGACAACCGAGATGTGGTTGGAGAGAAACCTGTGAAGAATGACTATGGCGAACTATCTCTTGGCTTGGATGACAAAAGGATAGCATAGAAACAGCACTACGACAACAAAAACAGTTTGAATTATCTCCCCTTTCAACAGACTCTTCTAAATTAGAGATTAGAATTTCATCTGCCCCAATAATACAGAAGCACCCAATGTGCAATCTAGACCTATTCTGTTTGCTACAGCCCCTTTCTCACAGAAGAGACATTGCTAGGCTTTTTCGGCTCTATCTTTATTTCCATGGAAGGTGCTCGACTGAGCTTTAATCTCTGGGTCCTCCTTTCACAGCAAGAACTTCCCATCTGTGGAACATACTGCTACAAGATTGCTTCCCTGAGGGCTACAACATTGTCCTCTTTGAATCTAATATCAATAAACACTAGTCATAAATTGTTCTCATAAGTCATCAAATTTTATTCATTTCATTCATTATTTTCAATCCTCTCATAATATTCATCATCATTCAACTGACAATCTATTCATTAACCCTTTATCCTTGAGTGGCTTTCAGTCTTAATAAGTGATGACTCATCTGTAGATTAAAAAAAATTTTTAATTTAAAACCTGTGTTCCTGACCTTGATAAATATTTCAATTATCCGAGTCGCGTGTGTTTTGATTACGGTTTACGTTTGTTATGTTATGGTTAATGTGTAAATTTGTAGATTGACACTCTCTGCTGAATACCCCCTTTCCACACACACACACACAAAAATGAGATTTTACTTATTTTAGGCGATTACATATGAGCACCCTGAAAAACTTGTCTGAAAGAAGAAAAATAAAAAAAACACCTATTAGAATTTAGGGTGGGGGATCAGTTTCGTATATAAATTTTACGTAAAATGATCGCCCATTTCCGGGCAATTCTAACCTTTTAGAACAGTTAGTCAATTTCTTTTTGCCACTAACCCTAAGTCCGAGTGGCATAGGCATGAAACCATACGTAATCGCCTAAAAAAGTAGACCCCCCCTCCCGCGAAAAAAAAAACGCACAAGGTTTGTCGCCCATAGAAAAATAATAATAATAATAATAATAATAATAATAATAATAATAATAATAATAATAATTAATAATTAACTGCCCTAAAACGCTATAATTGCCCGGAAATGGTGAAACATTTTACATTAAAATCTATATTCGAAACTGATCCCCTCACTCTAAATTCTAAACTTTTGTTTGGTTTTGTTTTGTTTTGTTTTAATTAAGTTTTTCAGGGTGTTCACATGTAATCACCTAAAAAAGGGTAGAATCTCACTTTTGGAGGGGTGATTTAGCGGAGGGTGTTAATCTACAATAATACCGGTCAATGTACGTCCTACTGTTTCTGATGAAAATGAAACCGTGATGGAAGGGAGATAATGCCGACTAATTTAATCAATACAATGAGAATAAGAGTAATCGCCCTTGAGTTAAACACAACGACTATGCGTTTGAAACCAACAGGGAGAAAATGAGTTTAAATATAAACAAATTTTTTCTGTTTTAAATAAATAAATAAGTAAGTAAGTAAATAAATAAATTATAATAATAATAATAATAATAATAATAATAAATTGTTGCAGTTGCAGAAAGCGTAAACAATGCAAGGGAGATAACTAAGCGATTCATCATTTATTGAAAAGAGAATTTGGGACGCTGTGTCGAGTTTGTTTAAAACTCTGGACCATACAGGGAATAAGGACCACGGAAATTGGAAAGATGAAAAGGGGCAAAATTCGGTCTACATCGGTTGACCATACCGGTTTTTGTAAACAAACGAATAATAACGTTGCGTTCTTTGGGTTTTCGTCAAAAGCTTGCTTTTTTAATATAGGGAAAGATTTATTTTAAGAAATATTTATTAAATAGGGAAAGATGGTATGGTCGAAAACTTTATCAGATTTGTAATCTCTTTTCAATAAATGATGAATCGTTTGTCAAACTTAGTTATCTCCTTTTTTGCATTGGTTACGCTTTCTGCAGCTGCTCATTGCAAAATTATATTAAAATGTTTAACGTTATTTTCTGGAGTCCGAGCACTGTTTATTTTTTATTGCTAATTTTATAGAATCACTCCCGTCTCCAATCAGGTGGGATTTTTTTTGTTTGTGTTTGTATTTGCGTGTGTGTGTGTGATTTTATGGGGTTTTCGAGTGCCGTGAGAACGATGTTTGGCATTGGAAACCACTGCAAATAAGTAGTTTAGTTGTTACGTATCCGATATTCCCCCTTTTATTTTTAGAGAAAACACTTTTTTATTTATTATTATTTTATTAAAACTGTGTTCTGTGGGTACGGTAGTCAAATGACATCCCGTAGCTGCAATCAGTCCTCCATGCTAGCCCCAGACCATCTGGCCTTGTCATGCGCAAGTTGTCGTAGGCAATGAAGTTGTTTCGCTGTACGTAGTGGTCCTAGTCCCGCCTGCTTGAGGTCAGCACATAGTGTGCCCAGCAGATTTGTGCAGTGCCGTCCTAGTCGCGGTTGGTAGGCTTGCGAGCCAGTAACGGCAAAGTCTAGTGCCCTCTGTGCGGGAGTGTCAGGGTCCATTCATAGGACATGGCCTAACATAGATCATCTTTGTTCAGCGACCTTTGTGGAGAGGGTTTTTTCGTTGCACAGCTCGTATAGTGCCTTGTTGCTGATAAGTTTTTTCGGCCAGCAGTGACATGTGATGGAACGGAGGTGTCTGCGGTAGCACGAATCCAGCTTGTCAAGCATGGCTTTTGTTATTGCCCAGCTGTTGCTATTGTAGAGCATGATGGACACGCAGTACGCGTTATAGAGACGGAGTCTAGTCTTCAACAGGATCTTGGTTCGTCGGCTCCAGAGTTTATGTAATGAATGAAACGCTACATTGCCATGTATTGGCTTGGTAAAGGAAAACAACTTCGTTTGTATTAAAGCTAACGGAAAATAATGTCCATTTCGCAGCTTCCTTAGGTTTGCTAAGTAATTCTAGCACCTTTGGAGCAAAGAAATACCCAGGGTTTAGGCCAAAAGCAAAAAATGAATAAAAGTTTCATATTGTTGAAAAAATATTTCTTACAAAATACAAACATAAAATCGAGATAAGTTATCTCCCTTACAACATTAACATTAACATCGACATTTCTTTGCTCTTGTGGAGAGCAGCCTAGTGAGGTTGTTTGGTCAAACGATGACCACTCAAACTCCTGGGCGTATTAATTTCGACCGAACCTTTATAGGGTTACATCCAGACATTTAGGGATTTGAAGAGCAAGCAGAGAGCTACTAGACACCACCTAAGAAAGACGTCCTCTTTCCCACCCCTGTCAACTTGACACTGTGCTAGGCTATCTTCACTTGAAAACATACTGTCCTGAGAAAAAACATTCGGCAGCTGACTTGTATTATTACTATTCATTTCTTCACTGTTTTAAACTTTTGGTAACCAACACCCAACGGTGCAGGTCACTTAAATATAGCATGTTGTTTATAGAATGACCTTGTTTTCCTTTTTAACGATCCTTTTATTAGAGAATATTATAAGAGTTTGTCTTACAGTTTATCTCAAGATTAATTCCTATACCCCAACTCTAATCCTTATGGCATAAAATACGTGGAAAAAAACGGTTTGGAGACGGGAGTGATTCTATAAAAAAAATATATATATTGCTTTTGGGACACAGCTGGACCATAATACTAGACTATAAACTTTAATTCTAACCAGAAATTACATTCAAATTGAAATTTGTGGCTTCAAAATCACATTCGCATTTTTCACTACCAGAGGTAAAAAACAATGTTGCCGTACATGTTTGCTTTCATTAATATATACAGGGTGATTGGAAAGTTACTTCCTATTATGAAGTGCTCACAATTTATTACTGAAATATAATTCGGTATTATTGTATCAGTACACCTTATGTTAATTCACCCAAAACGAATAATAAGATTCTACTTTTTGGAGACGATTACATGTAAACAGCCTGAAAAACTGGACGGTAAAAATAAATAAAACAACAAAAAAGAATATTTTTAAGTTTAGAGTGGGGGATCAGTTTATCATATAAAATTAACATAAAATGATCGCCCACTTTCTGACCAGATAGCGATTTAAGGGCATATAACCAATTTTTGATTTAAGTTAAATCTTGGCCAATTTCTTCATTTCTTCAAAATCAATTATGGGTGTGTGAGTTGGGTTTTTTTTTGTGTTTTTTATCTATTACCACCCGGACTTAGTTGTCATAATCTTTTTTTTTCTTCTTTTTTTTAAATTCAAAGTTTTTTCTATTCCTGCATCATCAACTTTTCAATCTGCCATTTCTTGGAAATTGGCCTTTAGCATTTCTTAGAAAGTTATATGTCCTCCCATCGGTGGCATATTTTTGCTAGCCTGGGAGGATAGTATCATTATGAACGAACATATATTACTCCTTCCCCCCCCCCCCAAGGAGGAGGTAATGTCTAGAAGGATAGTCTCAGGACAACAGAACAAATACTACACTAGGACGAGGTAATATCTAAGAGGATTGTATCATGACCACAGGACAGATACTATACTAGGCCCCCCCCTCCCTCTAAAAATGTAGGAGGTTATGCCTGCGAAAATATTCTCATGACAGCAGAGAAGATACTACACTACCACTTCCCAAAGGAGGAGGTAATGCTTGAGAGGATGGTCTCATGACAGCAGAACAGATATTACACTCCCCCCCCCCTTCCCGCAAAAAAAAGGATGGTCTTGTTGCAACAGATCAGATACTAAACTACCACCTCCCCTTAATTAAGCATTGAAAGATAGTACAATAGTCTGAAATAGTATTGTTGCGGTTTCAGACAGACATATACCAAATCTTCATTAGTTATAGATATTTGTAGTGAAATAAATCTTTTGATTTATTTTCCAAAAGTTCTCCATACGAACAGTGGCAAAGAAACTTTCTTTTGCAGATGATCATTTATAACCACAAACTATTTTGGCATAGAATCGCGTCTTTTGAAATCGAAACTAAATTCAAGAGGGTTTAACATATAAGTATGATCCTTTGATCTCCGCATAACCGGCATCGAGGATTGACTACGTCCCCTGTTATGATTGACACCAGCAACCACTACGAGACGTGGATTATAGTTAGTAAACTGTACTCACGATCTACGATGACGACGATCATACAATATTTGCGGCTGAGATGTTCGACTGTGACACTTGGTTATAAAAGTAAGTTGACGACTTTTTGGAGCAAAGTGTAAATTCATTATATCTGTTAAACTAGCAGTTGAAAAGAACAGATTTAGACTTGTAGACATTAATAATAATGCATGTTATAGACAGTTAGTTTGTTGTAGGGAAAATATTTCGCCTCGAGAGGCCACTCAGAATTGAGGTTTTAATTTTGAAAAGTAATTATCTCTCAGAAAGAGGGCCGCATGCTGAGAAAGCGGACCGGTTGAGATTCCATGTAATTTATGTCCACTTCACTTCATTGAATTCCTGGCCTGACATGTTTTAATGTCCTGAGATTAACATGCGATGAAATTCAAGTGGCCTCACTAGGTGGTCAGACCAACTAACAAATGATGTCTATATAATCAAGACGGATAAAAAATATCGAGGAGATTGGGATTTGAGTTTAGCTGGCATGACATCTGACTTCACTCAAACGCAATACTTTTTCAAATGTTAAAAAAAACATGTATTTTCAAAATTGACTTGATCTCAGGATAATATTCTTTTCCATATTAAAAAATCTAAAAACATTTATATTTACTTCTTAATATAAAATATATATTTATATTACAAAATAAAGTTGATATGCCATAAAGCCAAAATAAACAAACAAAATTATAAGAAAATGGGTCGTTCATTCCAAAGCATTGGTGGGTCAGTATTATAAAATTGAAAATAGAAGCCTTTATCAATGCAAGATTAATTTATTATTTTTTTTTTTACTCTAATCTTATTAATTTCGGAATAATATTTCATCATCAGAGTTGACCAGTATTGTGTTATTTTTTTTTCATCAAAAAACACAAAAACAAAAATAAACAAACTTTTTTCTTTTGTTTTTTCGATGAAATGTCCTTGTTATGGTGTAACAAAATTATATTACAAAAAATAAATAAGCTGTTTTAGTTTGATAAAGTTAATTAAATAAAACATGAAGAACTATTTTTACATAACATTAGTAAAAAGAAATGAAGGGAAATGTCTCAGAATAAAAATTAAAGAAAAAAAAAAGGAAAGAAGACGAAAAAAAAAAAAAAAAAAAAATTTTTTAATTAAAATACAATTAAAGTTTAACAGCCCATTAACTTTGCCTGTAATTTAAACTTCCGGTTTGACTGCTGAACTACGTTTGCTGCAGTACTATCACAACTTACACATCTGACTGTACATACGTTTCCTATGCATCAAAATATTAAAACTTCACTTGTCTATGCTCTGTAAATTGGGGGAAAATAGCGAGTGATAAAATAAAATTATTACCCGCAGATACCAAAGCCCCATAAATTGTTTTTCTTTTTTTTATCTCTCTCCTTGTTATTCATTCAATTGGCACAGCCTTCTAAAATAAATCTCCAAGGGGTGGTCTAATATCTCGTAAGTCAAAATCAAGCAAAATACATGTTTGTTATCGAATGCAAATTACAAATCAGAACAGCACATTTAAATCAAACCTCGTGTTGTCTGCTCCTCCTGTGACTGAGGCATTTCATCCACGATCGTCTCTATCCTGGGAGGGGGGCATTCTTGCCTAGAATTAAAGTCTCACAACGACCAAAAAAAAAAGAAGAATATTCTTGAATTTTAAGAAGGACTATTTATCAAGATGTTGACATCGCCTTCTTTTCTGCTAGTGGTGGAGGGGGGAGAACATTACAGGGAAACGGACATCTGGCGTCCTTAGCCCTTTAATTCATAATCGATTCTTAAGTCATTTCTCTACACATGCTGTCTGCTCAACTACTTCCCAAAGAACTCTCACTTCTCTCTCTCTCTTGGAACCATGTGACGTCACATCCGTTTCTACCAACAGCAGGTTGAGGTGACACCAGAGTACACACGCTGACCTCATGACCCTGATTTCCTGTGTACGTGTGAACGCCACTCTGCGAACCCAAATAATCAGATATATACTAGTGAACGTATGCTTAACTATTTAACATCAGAATAATGTTTGACTTGAGGAAAAGTTGGTGTTTGGAGGTAGGAGGATATTTTACGCTTTAACAGAACTTGATTAGTACTTTTAGTACTTTTAGTACTTTTAGTATGCTACTACCAGAAATAAACTGAGAATGGAAGGTGTTTACTAATTGTTGATAAATTAATTTTCATTTTTTTCTCATACATTCCAACTGTGATTTATTCTAATGAAACAAGATATCTTTGAGCAAAAATAAGTATACGTACAATTGTAATATTTTTTAATACTAATTAGTCACCACTTATCGATGTTGCATTACCTCCCCTCTAAGGGGAGGTCTGACAATTTGTATGTCACGATCAAATAATGTCTGTCTGTTATCGAAAATAAACCAATAAATCATAAACATCACAATTTAATCATACCTCGTGTCTTCAACGCTCAACCTCAGCGGTCCTCCGAGACTGAGGACACTTTGTCCAAAATCGCCTTTGGGCTCTCTCGTCACCCCCTTCCCCTTCCCGAAGGCTGACTTTCTATTGGATAAGGGTTACATTCTTGCTCTGGAATCAAAGTCGTCACAACAATAACACAAAGAAAAGAACTAGATCCCGAATTTGGAGAAGGACTATTTTATTAGGCTGTTGCCTCTTCTTTGCTAGTGGTGAAGAAACATCTGCAGATTTGGGGGTCTGATCTCTTACTTCGTTTATTGTCAATTCTTCAGTCATTTCTTATCACATTTAATCGCATCAAGCTTCCAAGTCAGAGTTCCCGCTCTTTGTGCTTATCCTATCTCGTGTGATGTCATTTCTTCTAGCTCATGTTCTCACAGGAGATAATGGCCCCTAAAGGCCAGCTACCTGATCCCTCTCCCCTGACTTTCATTTCTTGTTTATGTGCTAACGTTTCCCCTGCGAATTTAAATCACCAACTAAGTACTAGTGGGCGTACCCTTACTATTTAACAATCAAGGCCCAAAGGCCACTCGAGGATAGGGTTAATACAATTGTCAATTGGACGATGAACAATACTATGAGAGGATTGGAGATGATGGGTGGAAAGGACAGAATTTGGTCACTTAAGAAGATTACAATGTTGTAGTCAGCAGAGAAGCAGTTCTGTGGTATCGTGTTCCACAGATGGGACGTTCTTGGAAAAAAACTCTGTTCATTGAAGTTTCGTTTGGATTTAGGTACACAGAGAAAGAAAGGAAAGTTATCTGCAGTGGTAGTAGCCGGATGGGTTTTTGCTGTGAACATTTTACAGGGGGGGGCAGAGATTGGAGCACCTACAATGAAATAACGATAGAGTAGCGAAAGACAAGCAATATCTCTTCTGTGAGAAAGGGACTGTAGGGAAGAGACGAGATCATACCCCACTAGATTGCAAAGTTGATAAATAATTTATGTACTTGTATATATATATATATATATATATATATATATATATATATATATATATATATATATATCAAATATGAAACTAAAAGTAAACTTTTAGTAGATAGAACCTATAGTGAAATGGTTTAAGCTCAATATACGAGATAGGGCAATTATAAAGATAGAAAAGCCAAAATCCAAACGGAACTTCAATGAACAGAGTTAATAATATTTTTTTTATTTTTTTATTTTACTAATCTTAAATATTAATCTATATAATACTAAAACTCTATTGGTCTTGTATGTTTGCAATCAGCTTTCAGCTTTCCGGTTTTCAACATCCGGTTGCGCATGCGTAAATAGCATCGTCTTCAATCTGTTATTCCAATTCCGTTAATCTCTATTATGATTAACGAACGCATGAAATTTTTCATTCTGGAAATTTTTATATCGCTTTTAATATAAACAATTTCATTTAATTTCATCAAATAGTTTTTTGTTTTCTTCACGACTAAAAACATTCAACGGGAGCACTTCGTAAAGTCTGTCGCAGTTTCAAAAAACCTCCTCCCTTTTAAAAAACAAAAACAAACAAACAAAACAACAACAATCATTATTAATATCAGCGATACTAGCGATCGGTGAACGAAATGTCCTTTTTATTTCGTCTAATTTTGAAGTATAGGTGTCCTTTTTTCGAACTTTTCTGTTAACATTGGATTTTAAGACAACCCTGTTGTAATTTTCAGGAAAGCAGTCCTGTGGTAATGCGTTTCACAAATGGAAAGCGCTTGCAAAGAAGCTCTGTACATAGAGATTCCACCTGACGCTAGGCACATGGAGGAAGAAAGTAAAATCTTTTTCCATTGTAGTAGCAAGATGAGTTCTTGCTGTGAATGATTTACAAGGAGGAATCAGTGATTATATAGTTCAGTTGAGCACCTTCCATCAAAATAAGGATAGAGTAGAGAGAGACTAGCAATGTCTCTTCTGTGTGAAAAGGGCTGTAGGGAAGAGAAGAAATCATCCCCCACTTGATTGCGAAGTCGAGTTTGTACTCTGTCAAGGCAGAAAAGCGGAACCTCCCCAGATGTGATCACAATACTCCATTTTAGGACGTATATCTGACTCTTATACGGGTAGAGGATTGCGTCGTAAACGAGGTACTTTTTGAAGTGTAGAATGATCCAACCATTTTTCCTGTAAAATTAATACTATGTGAACAGTAATAAAACGACGATACTGATTTCTTGGAGAATCGCTAGTATCCCTCGTAATTGTGTTGATTTGATTGACTACCTTTCATGACTTGGGAACACGTGTCAAAGTTATACATTAGAAAGATCATAGTACCGTATTGGAATTAATCTAATTCTAAATCTCATAAGATCACTTATTCTCAATAGAATTGCATAAACGTGACATTTGCATTAAAGAAGCAATCAAAAGCAGGTTTCTTCTTTAGCAAACGTTCATGACTTTGTGAATGGCCAACACAAAGTATTACAAAATATTAACAGCTGCTTCCTGCATAAATAGACAACATTTTGACGGTCGGTTTGGTGAGGTTTCTTCACCTCAAAAAAACACATGTGCTACTGTAGGGAAGAGAAGAAATATTCTCCCACTTGGTTTCAAAGCTGATTTTGTACTCTGGCGAGGTAAAAACGAGTGCTCTGAGTGGCACCTCCAAAGATGTGGAAGCAGTAATCCATCTTAGGACGTATCTTACTCTTATACAGGTAGATGATTGCATCTGGAGTCAGATACTTTTTGGAGCGGTAAAATGATCCAACCATTTTTACACCAACCTTAGCAACAGACTGGATATACGTCTGCCCTTTTAGAATTGGAATGGAAGCAGGGAGCTTCTTTAAAGAGAGAGACATTCATTTCGACTGGGGCAAAACAAGGATCTGTGAATTTGTGGCGAAAGGATATATATATATATATATAATATTTATAAATAAATATTAATTATTTATTACCTACAGACATCGATGTTTCATGCTAACGCAATCTTCAGTGCAGGAAGCTAATTCCCAACGGTCGGCGGGCGCGAACCCGAAACACAAATCGCCACTGATTCGTAGTCAAGACTCTTAACCCCTCAGCCATAGTGAACTAGTTATTAATTAGGGAGGAATTTAACTTTGTAAATAGCAAATCGGCGGCTAAATTTATCCAAGCAGTTTAAAGTCATCAATGAATGTATTCAGATCGTGCATTTATTTATATATATATATATATATATATATATATATATATATATATTATTAAATATTGAAGTGTCTTTTACCTACAGACGATATCGTTTCGGGCTTTTTACCCTCATCAGTGCAGGAGTGGTGGTTGCAGGCAGTCGCATGGGATCGAACGCAGTTCATAGATTTAGTCTAGAATAACGAGACAAACGCTATATATATATATATATATATATATATATATATATATAATTTAATATTTATTTATTTATGAATATTATTACATATAATATAAAATATATATATAGGTATAATTTAATATTTATTTATTTATGAATACGTTGTTGTTGTTGTTTTTCCATAACGTTCGGGGACGTCCACAGAGAGTCAGGCAGATAGTCTATCTGTCCTAACTTTTTCTGTGGGCATGATAGAACGTGGTAGTGCCTATATCCTCTCCAGGCCACATACAGAATCTGTTGTTCCAAAATGGTCACCCATTTAGTACTGGCCAGGCTCAACGTTGCTTAACTTCGGTGATTTAACACGAATATATATATATATAATTATTTTTATTTACACAGACATGTACAAAATCTGCGACACTGGCATGTCGATGTTATCGATCAACAGTTATTATAAACTGAGATCTCATCAGGCAGAGTTACAATCATACAATGTTAATTACTTAACATTAGATCATATTTGGAAAGAATGAATCTTTTTATGAACCCGGTTAAAATTCTTTGGATTACTACCTTGTGGATGTTTTACCTGGATTATTATTATTATTATTATTATTATTATTATTATTATTATTATATATATATATATATATATATATATATATATATATATATATGCCCTTGCAAATTATCTGCCCTTGAATTGTGTCCAACGAAACAAGATGGAGGCATACTCATCGAAGCGATTGCTATAATATGTAAAATGGGAAAATACTTGTAATTAAAGTTCTAGTGGATAATTTTTTCTACTTTTTACAACATTGAACTATAAAATACCGCTGAATAAGTACATGATATTGTTTTCATAAATAAATAATTTTTCCGTATGGCCGAAGCACTGGACAAGCACCCAAATTTCCTCTTTTTTTTTTTCTTGTGATATTGTCCTCGACTCGCTACGACTCGGTTCATCCTATTTGAAACCTTGATAAAATTCTGTACCACAAAAAATTTGTTAAAATATATATATATATATATATATATATATATATATATATATATATATATATATATTCACTAATTAAGTCAAAATATATTGATTACATGAACTTAAACCAATACTTTTTCAAAAGTGCTTAATACAAAGTAGAGATTTTATAAATAAAATTATATAAACATTAGAAACAGTCTACATTTACTTTACAGTCCCGTCGTGATGTGTTAACATCGAAACATTAGTTGATCCATGTAGACTGTTCGAATGTTTATATAATTTTATTTATTTATAAAGCACTACTTTGTATTGAACACTTTTAAAAGTTCATTTTATCAATATATTGGAACTTAATTAATATATATATATATATAAAGCATTTTTATTCATAATTTGTATAAATAAAAATAATTAGATGTAAACATGTCGATGTTATCAGAATTTTGTTCTGCCTGATGAAATCTTAGTTTCTAATAACTATTGATCGATAACATCGACATACCAGTGTAGCAGCTTTTTGTATATGCCTGGATAAATAAAAATAATTATATGAATAACTCTATTCACTATTGAGCACTATTATTTTATAAGCCCGGTTGAAATTCTGTGGATTTTTATCCTATGGATGATAACTTTACCTGGATTACTATATATATATATATATATATATATATAGTAAGCTATGAAAATATATTTATGGCAATTAAGCTACACAGAGCCTCTGTGTAGCTTAATTGCCATAAATATATTTTCATAGCTTACTACCTAGCTCTACTTACGTATCGAGCACTGTTGAAGTAAATACTGAAAATTGATACATAAAAAATTATATCTACTTATAAAATTTTATGTGGATACATGAAATAGTAATATATATATATATATATATATATATATATATATATATATATATATTTACTCTTTGTACAGAAAATCCTGAAAAAATGTCTACGGTAATAATTTTTAGAAATTGCAAATAAGTACTGACAGCTCCAAGTCTATTGGTTAACGGATCGGGGAGGGGATAGGGTGGGGGTGGGGACGTGTGAGCAGGTGCTGAGCATGAGTACCTGGCGAGATTTTAACAATCTGTAGCATGGCAACCTGCTTTAAGTTCCTAAACAACAACAGTGAGAAGGTGGGACTAGCGAGTGGGGCTCAGGGTTGTAGATTATTAGCTGAGATAATCAATAATCTAGTGGCCTGTGACCAAGAGTAGAGAGTTACGGATATGACACTTTGCGGGCAATCATGTATTACCCTGCGCTCTTCCAAATAGCATAAAAATAAAGAAGTGAAATGCAGACAAGTACGCCATTCGCTAAAAAAAATCTTTAAAGGCACGGAGCCAAATTACTCGAGAGAGTATATTATAGATCATCATCATCATCATCATCATCATCATCATCATCATCATCATCATCATCATCATCATTTTAACGTCCGTTTTACATGCTGGTATGCGTTGGACGGCTTTAAGAAATTGACTTCCAAACTAACCTATCTCTGGCCAGGTCTTTATTTACCCCTCTTTCTCTCAAGTCTATCCTTATCACTTCCTCCCACGTTTTCCTTGTCCTTCTCCTGTGAACTGGACCTGCTACCTTAACTGTTCTACATCTACTGATCCAAGAACTCTCATCTATTCGTTCAACATGGCCATATCATCAAAGTCTTCTGTTCTGCACACATCCACCTATACTGTCCAGATTTAATCTCTCTCTGAGGTCATCAGAACTAAGCCTGTCTCTTTAAGTCTCCATTTAGACATCCATCGTATCATTCTCATATCATTTCTCTCCATGGAACCATTGATAGCGTGCGGTACAATTTGTGTGCAGCACTCTTTCCCGAGCATTGTCTAGTCTTACTAGCGACTGACTGTCACTCGTAACTACTTGCTGGAGTTGGTCGTAGGAGAGCCTCGGGTTGGGTTCAACATAAACAGAAAATTAACAAGTTCTACAATCAAAATGAATCACACAACGTCTTTTATTTGCATTGCGGTTACAATCACCGTTGAAGGTGAGTGTGTGACAGTGTTAACTTTAGCTGTAGCACCACAATTGGACCAATTCTTGTCTCCAGCAGATCATCCAGAAAGGCGACTGATCACATAAACAGCTGGAGACATGTAGTGTTGATGACATGTAGCAGTAGTATTCGCCGTAGTCATGTTTCTCTCTTTCTCTTTTCTCTTTCTTTTTGCCTATTTACTTGCCTCCTCATGGGGACAGAGTTAGATACAAGGTTGGTTTTTAATGTGGAGAAAATCCAGCTCCGAATTGCCTCGGTCTAAAACGATTTCTCCTTCACTGACCGATGATAGAAACAATGGATTGGCTGAGGTCCGAACCACTAAACTCCGGTATAAGTTTCAGATCAATCTTGTCTCCCATCATGATGCCGAAATAGCTTGTAAGAAAGCAACACACAAAACAGAACGAAAAATCCGGCACAATCGTCTAACAATCAACCGTCGTTCCTGTCACTTTCCAGTTCATTCTAATTTCATTTTCAAATCCTTTTTTTTTTATCAATTCATCTGGACGCTATGCAAGTTTCATGCACGGCACAGGCTATTTTTTGTTGTTTATGTAAGGGGGATTGGCTCAGTCCATTACAACCACAAAACACAAAAGCCTATCTTCTATTACTAATGGAGATTTGGTATCTATCGGTCTAAAGCTGAAACTATACTATTACTATCTTTTAATGCTCAATTCAATTTACTATACTATTTAAGACTAATGTACTATCTTTAAATGCTCAATTCAGTATTCCAAAAAATTCTGACTCCAACTCCGACTCTGACTCCTTATCTTAAGGTAATCAAACTGTCTGTTGATTTTTCAGAGATTAAAAAATTCTTACATGTTTGACTCTGAGGTGGTTTGGTAGTTTTGTTTTACGGCATATCAACCCTTTTTGGGTTATTTAATGCCGAATCTGGTCATTATAGTAAAAGTTTTTATGCTTCAAGTTCTTTATATCTTCAAATGTTTAATCATCGTTTTTGGTTTGGTAGTTTTGTTTTACGGCATATCAACCCTTTTCGGGCCATCTAATGCCGAATCCGGTCATTATAGTAAAAGATTTATGCTTCAAGTTCTAAAAATAAAATAAAAAAGGGGAGGGAGAAAGGGGGAGGGGCTGTTGTTTTTGTTTTTGGTTTTGTAGAACATAATTAAGTTTTACAAAAAAAAAAAAAAAAAAAAAACGTCAATGTAGGTGAATTTCGTCTCAGGGAGCCACAGGGCAGCCTGATCTGGTATCACCAGGGTTTGACTCTGACTCCTTCCAAAATCTCTGACTCCGACTTATACTAAGATCACTATCTAAGAACATTAATAAGAATAACTATGCATATTTATTAATTTATGTTCTTCTTTTGTGGTCTACAACATAGGCATGTAACGTAGCAGCCTGTTACGATCGAGATCATATAGTCTTTGTCATGCCCCGACGACTAGGAGAAGAGGAAGGTGTCCGAGTTAAGTAAAGACACCTCTATCGTCTCTCTCTCTATATATATATATTTACACTATATGTTAACTTGATTTCTAGTGAAAATTCTTTCTTTCTACATAACTAACACATGCCATATACCGTATTACTACAGTGTGACAGGATAGGGATGGTGATGAATTTCTAGAAGGTTTAGGTTTTTTGATGGAGAGGTTTAGTTGATTTGGAAGAAAATTAGGATGAAGAACGTAACTTGGTAGAGTTAGTTGTATCTGGCTGAAATAGAATATGGAATAAGAAAATGGTCACCATCATCCATGAATAACACCAAACTCCTCCACTAAAGTACGAACAACTTTTATTCGAAGGAAACACTGGAACAGAAAGAGAATTTATAGGTCGGCATTTTGGTAGAGATGTAATATAGTTTCAGGTCTTGAGTTTATTCCCGCCCTTCATCACCATGATGATGATGATGATGGGAGAGAGAAAAATCGCAGTCTGTCCCGGTCGGAAGCTAGACTCAAACTGTTGTATTTCGCGTGCATCTCGCTGTGGGCAGAAATCAGCAAGCTTCCAGTGCGCATGTCAGTGGTGTGCTAATCGCCTGTGTATCCATATGCCGACCAAATTACAATTCGACATAACGCAAAAACATATAAACAAAAATAGGTCTTTCATGTAACTGCTACAAAGGTTATCATGAAAGAAGGCACCGGAAGAAAGCTATAGAATTGTTGAAACGTTGTGAATAAACACAATAAAGACGAGGATAACAGTCAGGGATACATAAAAAAAATGTGTAAATAAACTCAAATAGATATTTTTTGCATAATTTGACACAAGTCTATAAATCTGAAGAAAATCGGAAAATACAACAGTAATGTGCATATAACAACAAACATGATAAGGATAACTGTCAAAATCATTTAACTTTCCATCTGTAGAACACGTTACCACAGGACTGCTTTCCTGTGGTCTACAACATGGTCATCTTCAAGTCCAATGTCTATGCATACTTGTCATAAACCGTCCCCATAAGTCATCAAATTTTATTCATTCCATTCATTATTTTTAATCTTATTCGTTTAACACGTCTCTTTTACATCAGACGCGGATTGCGTGTTGGCCATGCTGGCACACAAAGTGACTTTCCCCATAAAACTCTATCATTTACGTTGATTTTGATGTGCCATTGCTTAAAGTCATCTTTGACTGAGGTATCCCAAGTCTTTCTCAGCCTGCTTTTTTCTAGCTTACTGGGTTTTTTGGGGTTTTTTTTTTTAACATAGTTCACCCCAAACAAGGCAGGCCGCCACTGTAGACGTAAGGGGCTACTGAGAAAAAAGAAAAGGAGAGAAGGTTGAGGAGGTCAACCTAAATTGGGATCTGCGCAGCGAGATGTCCGTTTACATTAGTTTTAAATTTCTGCATGTCAGTACTGTCGGGGAAACAGGGAGCAGGGAGGGAATTCCAGAGGCCAGCAGCACGAGGAAAAAAGCTATTTGAGTAGAAGGCTCTCCGGCATCTGGGGACCTCCACAGTGAATGAATGGGATTTAGTTGATTGTCGAGTTGGTCTAGTGAATTTACGTCAGGGGGAACCAGAGTAGCCAATTCATCTGAGTATAATCCATTGAAGTATTTGTAAAACAAGCATAAGGATGCTACATTGCGGCGATGGGACAGGGACTGGAGCTTGGTTATGGCATTGAAGGGCTGGTAATAATCAAGACAAACACAGTGGTATAATTAACAAAAGTGTATTACCAAAAGTATGTTACAGAAAGTATGCGTCCGATTCTGTGGCTATAACTACCATTAATAACTGCCACAACGCTTAGTCGTAACTGTATTTATTGTGTTTGGGTAGGTCCATTTATTCCCGAAATAGGTAGATCAACTTACACCATAACACGTACCCGCAATCGAGATGTATGTACATCCTTTTATGATATTCTTTATTATTCAACTGACAATCTGTCCATCTCATTATCCTCGAGTGGCTTTTAGCCTTCCTAAATGGTGACTCATCAGTACAAAGAAGAAGAAAAATGATGTTTTTATAATCCACAAAAGTAATAATTCGACAAAGCATTGGCTAGGAGCAAAGCGTAGTATCTGTTCTGATACTACATTTTAACTTTTCTGTCCTCGGTCAGTGGAGGAGAAATCCTTCTAGACTGAGGCAATTTAAATTTTTGTCCCAATCCAGAGTGCCTCTTTTTATGGAGCTGGATTTTTCTCACATTAAAAACCGACTTTGTTGGGAGGCAAGTAAATAGGAACAAATCAAAATTACACAAAAAATTACATGGAAATTTAAAAAAAAATTTTATTAATAAATAAAAACACACTTTTTTGTCAAAAATGAAGACCATATGAAAGATTGGATGTAATTTGTGATTTAGCTAAAATGATTGAATGATTTTTTTATCGTTTACTGTCAATAAACTTGTCCTAATCTTTCAGGGAAGAAAAAATATGAAGGATTGTTTCAAACGAAATGTAAAATGTACCCGGACCCAACGGGACTAAAAAAAACAACAGTCCAATGTTTGCATGCGCACTAATAAAATAAAAAATAGTGCTTGACCTAAATAAGTAGAAAGACACTTTTTACTATTGTGATCTTCCACTCTATAATAAAGAGCAATGTGTATTTATTTGTAATATATATATATATATATATATATATATATATATATATATGATTAGAATCCGATCTTAACCTTAGATCCAAATATGATCTAAGGTTAAGATCGGATTCTAACTCTGCCTGATGAGATCTCAGTTTATAATAGCTGTTGATCGATAACATCGACATGACAGTGTCGCAGATTTTGTACATGTCTGTGTAAATAAAAATAATCATATATAAAAGCTCTATTTGATATTGAGCACTTTTTATAAACCTGTAGCAGTTACCTCCTCCTTTCAAAACATAACTACACCGGTTTGCCGGTAGGTGTCGCTTTTTCACCGACAGGTGGCACTGTAAAGCCACACCAGAGTTATCTGCCCTTCTGACTATAAAAACCGTTGCAAACGGAAAATCCATCTCTTCTTCACCGACCAGCCTCGACAGAACAACGCTGGCACCAGCGTTCCGTTTCACTCGCTTTTTCCTACTCAATTGGCCTCGACAGAACGACGCTGAACCAGCGTTCCGTTTCATTTTTCTCTTCTGGTCGATTGGCCTCGGCAGAACGACGCTAATACACTAGCGTTTCGTCTCACGCTTTTCTCTTCAACTAGTCTCGGCAAAACAACAACCAACACACTTTTCTTCCGTCAACACGTGGTCAAACAACGGTAAGAGTTCTCAACTCATTTTCTTTGTGTATGGCTTTGAAAAACTTTCCTCTCGCCGGATTCATTTCCTCTTATACCTTTTTCAAGAACTGTTTTTCCATCGACACACATGCATACATCACACACTTCACCATTCCACGTACACACACGTTCAATAAACGTTATTTGAACTACTTCATTTTTGTTTATTAATTATTACTCTGTCTTTGCATGCAACATTGCTTGATTCAACTTTGCACGTTTATAATCGGGGGAACACGACCCTCGATCCTGTGTGTGTGTGTGTGTGTGCGTGTGTGTGTGTGTGTGTGTGTGTGTGATTATTTTTATTTATACAGACATGTACATAATCTGCGACACTGGCATGTCGATGTTATCGATCAACAGCTGTTAGAAACTGAGATCTCATCAGGAAGAATAAAAATCTGATCCTTCCCGTAGGTGATATTTGGAAAGAACCTAAGGGAAGGATCAGATTTTTATTCTTCCTGATGAGATCTCAGTTTCTAACAGCTGTTGATCTATAACATCGACATGCCAGTGTCGCCGATTATGTCTGTATGAATAAAAATAATCACATATATATAAAAGCTCTATTTTATATTGAGCACTCTCTATAAGCCCGGTTGAGATCCTTTGGATTTTTATCCTGTAGATGTTTACTTTACCTGGATTATATATATATATATATATATATATATATATATATATATATATAGGATCAAATATAAACCAAAGTAAAAACTTTTAGTAGATGGAACCTATTGTGAAGAGTATTAGCTCAATATACGAGATAGAGCAATTGTAGAGATAGAAGAAAAAAGAGTGATAAATATGTCGTCGCATATTTATCACTCTTTTTTCTTCTATCTCTCTCTCTCTCTCTCTCTCTCTCTCTCTCTATATATATATATATATATATATATATATATATATATATATATATATATATATATATATATATATATCCGTCCCACCACACAAAAGAGTGCCTGAAGAATAAGGGAAGGGAGAACGCAAATCTATTTCCATAACGTTTTCTTTCTTTCTTTACTTTGTCTTCCTTTCTGCTTTCCATACTGATTTATACGTTTATCACCCCTTTTTTTTTTAACTTTCCTGTTTGGGACGTTTTCTTTTTTTCTGTCTTATTTCTTTATTTGAGCAACGATTTTTTCAATTCCACTTTCGCTAACATCTTTGATATGTTTTACATCTGATGTCATTCTTTTTTTTGTCTAGCCCCCCCCCCCACTCCCACCCCATATATTCCAAGAATCATAGGAAAAAAATGAAAGGAAGAAAATAAACAAAGCAAAGTCAAAGTTTTTCTTTAGGTCATCAGAAATGACTCGCATTTTTTTCAACTCGCAAGAGTTCAGTCGTATCCAATTGAAATAATAATTAAAAGAAACATTAGAAAGACTTACGTTGGAAAGCACATAGCAAGTCAGACAACCTCCGCTGTCGAAAACGAATTCGGAAAGAAATATCCACTTTAAATAAACAGTCAATGGTAGGTATTTTTTTCTTTAGTCATCAGAAATAATTTATATATGAAAATTTAAATTACCGGCGTAATTCTATGTCATTTTAACAAAAATGTGTCTTTGTGTAATGATATTTAGATGCATGTGTGTAAAAATAAGGTTAGAATGGACATTTCCATAAGGTTAGAATTAAGTAGAGTGGAATTTTCCATTAGAAGTCGAGTGAGATCTACGTGTCCTGATAGTTACGTCACAAATAGGAAGTCGCTATGGTGATGTGGCGAATGAGCAGTACAGATCTTTCTCTTTTTCACTGAATCGGCAGCGAGAACGGTTCGGTTTTTGAATAGCTGCTCCCACCTTCCTATGGGGAGGGTTGGGACTTTTATATGTGTATACATGTCTACTGTCAAGAACAAAAAAAAATTGTTCAAACCCAAGTGAATTTGTACTCTTTTTTCTTTAATAAATTTCACGTGAGCTGTGAGTAAAATGAAAAACACGGCTACAAGGAGAGAGAAGAGGGAGAGGAAATGAATTACTGTTGCGTGTCGTCTACCAACAATTGAAGTTGTCTATACAGTGGTGTGCAGAGAGGATAGGGCGACAGGGCGGTGGCCTCGGGCATCCAAATTGGGGGGGGGGGGCATTCAATCATATTCAAACTATCTCCCTTTCTCATAATATTTCTAACTACTAGAACTTATACTTGAGTTTTTGGGGCATAAAATCAAGAAGTTTGCCCCAGACCTCTGCATGCCACTGTGTCTATGTGATCAGCTGCGTTCAATCTGTGGGGATCAAAGAATTGGTCACCATAGTGCGACATTTGTTATAAGTTAAATAAAGTAATCTATTACTAATGTCTGAAACCGAACTGTACTATTACTTCTAGTAATTGTACTATGGACGAATTGCCGGCTTGACTTTTACTTTTAAAAGCAAGGCCAATATCACTGGGACTCCATGCCCCAGTGAGATTCGAACTCACGAACCCCACTTTACAAGACCAGTGCTCTAAATCGCTGACCTATAGGGGCAGGCATAACTTTTACACATTCGTTTACATCGATGATTTTTTTAAGACTTTATTCTGGCTGCAGCAAAATTGCCGGCATTCTTATTCTATTACTAATGGAGATTTGGTATCTGTCTGTCTAAAATCGAAACTATGCTATTACTTTTATTAATTGTACTATTATACTATGTTTCATTGATCAATTCAGAGGGGAATAGTGTAGTATCTGTTTTGTTGTCATGATACCATGCTCCCAGGCATTAACTCTTCTCCTAGGGGTAGGGGAGAGTAGCATACATCAATAACAATCAGCTGTTTATTAGCAAACTCAGCACTTACATTATATATATTAGCAAAAATATGCGACCGGAAGAAGCATATTTTTCCTAGTCTTTTTAATTATGATTTAGTACTAAAAAAAGTCATTATTTAGATCAAGTTTTATATTTAGATGCAATTACACAGCACTATCTGTGGCCCTCTCTATCGGTCAGTTGGTTATAGGTTGGTCTGTCACAGTCGTTTTGCTAGGTTGGTCTGTCATGCAGATTGAATGAATGCATCTTAAGAGTGTCTATTCTATTCTATTATACCTTACCAGCTGTCCCTGCCCGGTGCTGCCAGGTAATGTATTTATTTACAATTTGTTTTGCTTTGTATTATTTGGATTATTCGGACTACTGTTCTCATCTTGGATGTTACTCTCACAACGTTTTGGTCAATGTAACCTCCGACTTTCTTCAGGTGCATCTCGGTGAACTTGGGAATCTTCTTGTTGAACTCGAGCATCTTTATGTCGAACTCAGGCATTTGTACAGAGGTTTGAACAGAACCTTTTATTTAATCCACCGGGGTAGATTGCTCTCATTCCATCAGCCATCACCAGGTAGAAGTCTTAAGTAATTCTTAATATATATATATATATATATATATATATATATATATATATATATATATATTATGGATTAAATAAACGGTTCTGTTCGAAATTCCATACAGATTCCCAAGTTTGACAGGACGCACCTGAAGAAGGTCAAAGGTTACATCAGCCGAAACGTTAAGAGAATGACATCGAAGATGAGAACAGTAGTCCGAATAATCCAAATAATTCAAATTATTAATTATCATCTAAAAAATAATTTGTTTTACGTTTTTTTTTAAACTATGCCGTTTTGTCTTTTCCTAGATTTTATATTTTTGTTTCAACGAAAGAAAAGTATGTAATGGACGAAAACAGACTTACAAAGCTTTTTCCCCCCCAAATATTAGTTTTCTATTTGGAACAAAGGAAACTAAGTCTGTATTGGACGAATAAAGATTTACATTTCTTTCCTTTATTTTTAAATTCCAGCTATACGAAAATAAATCCAACTGGATAAATTATTTTCTGGAAGTAATTAACTCAAATTATATTTTATTTTTCTTAACAACATAGACCAACGTTCAACAAAATAAAATGGCTATTCAGAATAAAATATTGATTTTGTCGGACAGAAGCTATTGATGCAAAAAATGTTGTATATTAGATTGCTAAAAAATCGTAAGATATGTCTTTCTCATAATTTTGATCAAAAGCTATTTTTTTTATTATATACAGGGTGACCTCTCTCCCTTTCCCTAGGGTGCCCCCCCACCCACCCAAAAGAAAATGCCCTTCATAGAATTGTTAATAAAATCCACAATCCTTTCTGCAATCCAACCATATTTCGTACAAATAAACTTCAGTCTATGCCTGACTTGTCCACCAAGTTTCAGTCATGAATGTCCAACAGTTTTTTTGTTTTATCGCTGTACACCTGGATACAATGTGCAAAATTGTCAATAACTCTGAAACACTCTTGGTGCTGCCCTGATTTTGGCTGAGATGATCATCTTCAGTTCAGGAATAGTCTGGGGATTGTTTTGATAGACATTAGCGTTCAGATAACCTCAGAAAAAAATCATGGGTTTTAAGGTCCAGTGAGTGTGAATAATATTCAGGATCACCCCATCCTACTAAGGAAACAATCACAAAAAGTGTCCCCGCATATCATTGAGTGACGATACAAGAAAGACTGTTGAACATTTATGATTGAAACTTGATGGACAAGTCAACTTAGACGGAAGCTTCTTTGTACCAAATATGTTGGATTGCAGAAAGGATTGCAAATTTTATTAAGGATTCCATGGTTGGCATTGGGGGGGAGAGGGGTCACCTTGTAGCAAAGGTGTCTTTTTATAAATGAAATTAAACACTATTTTCTATTTTTAACATGCACAAATTTGGATCAGATTTTAGCTTCACTGGGTCTTATCTATTCATATATTTTATTCTAACCATTTTCCTTTCATTTTCTTTCTCAAAGACTCAAATACAATCGGAAGAACTGTTAAAGATTCCTGGTGAGAAATTAACAATCCCATTATAAATCCCAAAAGAATCGAAAACTTTTTTGTCAGGTGATTTTTATATGTGATGACGGACCTGGTTTCCAATAGTTTCTAACCGTCAAACTACTTGACCCCAAAATCTTTCGGGCAAAATGTGAATCAGTCATTGGACTATTCAGTCCCGGAGAGGGCATCGGCAAGATTTTGAAGTCATTAAAAGCGACACCACCCGAATGCTGTGGTTGGTGCTGATCAAAGTTATCCAAACATGTCAGCGTATTTGGAAGATTCCATTTAATATTTGTATTCCTCAATATCAACCTATCCTGGAAGTTGTTCCTCGAAGTGTGATTATTCCTTAACCGTTGACCTCCTCGTTGGGAAGTGGGTTGAATGTTTGCCATGATAAAGTTTGTCTCGCAATCCCAGAGATTTTCAGAAACTCTGGGGCTTATACCACCATTTTTGTACCTCTCCTTTTCATAGATCCGTTTGCGCATAATTTTTTCCAGCGTGCTTTTTGCTCGTTCCTGTTGTGAAACAAAACCACTGTTCGATATGTGTACGCCGTTAGAATATTTGCAGATCCTTGGACGGACACCAGACTTGGCTAAAGTTTTTTCGCCGCTGTTATCCGTTTCAGTTTTTGAATCTTTTGTCTTCTCCTCTTCTCTGGGGGAGACATGGGGAGATTTTGATTCCTTTGGCTCGCTGGGAATATTTTTGTGAATTACAGAAGTCGATGAAGAACATGGGGGTCCTGATGGGTATTTTACGATTGGGACACTGTTTTCCCGGTACCAGAGTTTGTTCGCCAAATGCTGGGAGGTTAGTTGCGACACTGGAAGTGATTGGTCGGGAATCTTTAACCAAGCATCGAGGAATATTTCGTTCGCTTTCAGCGTTGAAAACTGGGTTTTATCTTTGGCGGCACTTGAATATTTCGGTATGTATGGTGTCCGGTTTGAGCTGGGAATCTTTAAGGGTGACATTTTTTCAGTTTGAGAAACGGACATATTATTTCAAAATGGTTTCATTTTTTTAAAGATAAATGGTTACTGGCATACTTTTACAGGATATTACATCATAGACAGAAAGTCGTCAGTGACACGTATAGGATATGCTGATAAAAACTTTTTCTTTGTTAATCAATCTTTTTTTTATTGTTTTATTTATTCGCCTTTTTTAATACTTGGGACTCTTACTTCATCACGCTGGCATTCATGTTGATGGCGGAACCGGAAGTAAAAGGAGGAAATCAAAAATGTAAATTTGTTGCGTGGTTTTAAATCTCACTGCTCAATCTTCTTTCTCCTCTGTCTGAAAATGAAGCAGAAAGATAAAAATATTAAAACAGCATTCTCGTATGTGAATAGAATTGTACAGGGTGACACTATTAAATGCTCGGATTTTGATTAGATATTAGACATACACGTGACGCGTTGGGTCACAACTACTACAACTATTTATTCTACTTTGATTCTATTCGAAAATTTTAAAAACTGTGACATATCTACATTCATTTTGCATAACTAAAAATAATAAGTCTTTCACTTCTATATTATTATTATTATTATTATTATTATTATTATATTGTACTCACTAGGAGTTCTCACACAGGTCATCAGTGATTGCTCACCGACAACCGGTGGTATTCCCTGGAGTCTGAGTGACAACAAGTCTCCACAGATTTCCAGTATTCTCCACCTCTTTTCAGTAGCCACGCAAATAAACTTGCAGTATCACAACAGCCGTTTACCATTGATTTCTCGATGGTAAGAACCATTGGTCTTCTCTGAGATTTGAGTGGCAATAAATCTCCCCAAGGTCCCAGCAGTCTCTGCACTTCCAGTGGAGGTCTGGTTTGTGCTGTCCCTCCTTGGTCTTCTCATCCTCCTTGACCCTATGCAAATATTTTGTGTGGTATTAGCCTAGGCTGGAACCACCACCACCACCACGACGACGACGACGACGACGACGACGACGACGACGACGACGACGACGACGACGAGTTCTCCACACAGGTCATCATCAGTGATTTCTCAGTGACAATGACCAGTAGTGTTCCCTGAGTGACAACAAGTCTCCCCAGATTTGCAGTATTCTCCACCTCTTTCGATAACCATTGCAAATGATTGTTCATTATCGTAACAATCGCTTACCATTGATTTCTAGCTGGAAACGACCATGAGTCTCCTCTGGGGTTTGGATGGCAATAAGCCTCCCCAAGTTCTCAGTACTCTCCACACCATTCCCAGTGGAGGTCCGGTTAGTGCTCTCCTTCCTCGGTCTTTCTATCCACCTTGACTCTTTACTACTACTACTACTACTACTACATAGTGTTATGATACTCTTTGTCTTGAACCCATTATTATTATTATTATTATTATTATTATTATTATTATTATTATTATTATTATTATTAGTAATAGTAGTAGTAGTATTATTATTATAAGTACACCTGGATACGATGTGCAAAATTTTCAATAACTCTGAAACACTCTTGGCGCTGCCCTGATTTTTGGCTGAGATGATCATCTTCAGTTCAGGAATAGTCTGGGGATTGTTTTGATAGACATTATCTTTCAGATAACCCCAGATAAAATATGTTGCATAATGAAAGTCCATGAGATGTTTTCTGACAAATACTAGGTTTCTATCAAGCAAAATTGATCGTTATTTTATTATTTTTTCCATTGTAACGTCTAATATCCATTGATCTTACTACTTGGGTTGGACTACATAACAAAAATATATACATTATAAATGTAACTACAGATGGATATATATAGATAACATTTTAATTTCAGTAAATAGTCAAAATATCCGTATGTTTTATGCTTTCCCTTTTTGCTCTTGATTTCTGCTATACAATACCATTCACAAACTGAAAAATAGGTTGTAAAACTAAACAAAATGGAGGTGCCAAAAATAAAAGAAATATTTGTGCCACGTAAAGTGGTCAGTTCTCGGTTCTGACTAAATCCAATAACATAATCTGGAATTATGCTTTTAAAACAGTGTATCGTAACAAAAAGTAGATAGGTATTCCTTTAACCAATAATTTGTTTTCGAATTCCATTGTTGCACCCTGTCCAAGAGGGAGAGACTAGTGGTTAGTGCACCCGCCTGTCGTCTTCTTGTCAACAGAAACAGCTGGCCGGCGTTGGTAAACCGTCCTCATAAGTAATCAAATTTTGTTCATTCGATTCATCATTTTCAATCCTCTCACAATACTATTTATCATTCAACTGACAATCCATCTATCTCACACACACCTTCCATCTCACACACATCTTTGAGCTAAAAATGTTTTCCTATTTACGAAAAATAAAAAAATGTGTTGATTTTATTACCAGAGCTGATGTTAGACTTTAACATTTATTTTTTTTCGAAGAAAACTTTTTGAAATCTCTAAAAAGAAGAAGAAAAATTAAATAATGAATTTGGAAAGAGATCCTCCACTTTAAATAAAAATGAATAGTTGATGGGTTTTTTTATTAGGTCGTCAGAAATGATAATAATTAATATATGAAAAATTAAATTACTAACGTAATTCTTTGATTTGATATGAATATATTGAACACTAGTATATATATATATATATATATATATATATATATATATATATATATATATATATATATATATATATAATCCTTAATCCATATATATAAAAAATATATATATTAAATAATGATATATTTGTTTTCTAAGTTTCAGCTTCCTAGTTCCTTGGAAGTTGAAAATCGCCGGAGAAACGGTCAACTAAATCGACATCAGTCAATGCTGGCCTTTGTCTATACAAGATGTAAAGACTTGGCGAGCAGCAAACATCAGTTCCGATCAATATTTTGCAAGAGCAAAGTTTAAGTTGAAATTTAAAAAGTTAAAAAAACTAGAAACAACCAAACCTTTTGCTGTAGAAAAACTGAAAGTGAAAAGAGTATCCCAGTAGTTTCAGCTAATACTAAACAACAGGTCTCATGTACTTGAACACGAAGAGACTCTTGTGCTGTCCATCGAAGATCAGTGGACATCTTTCAAGTGCGTGGTAAAAGACACAGCAAACGAGACAGTTTGCCGCAGAAGGATCGCAACGGAAGCGGTGAATCATAGAAGAAACTTGGAAATTAATTGATTAACAAAAAATGGCAAAACTATGCAGAAACCAAGCGTCTACGCAAGCCCAAGCAGAAGTATCGATGGACGATTACCAAGAGCTAGACAGAAATGTGAAGAGAAGCTGTAGAGACAATAAGGAATAGTTAGAGAAGAAAGAAGACGAAGCTGAAGAAACTATTAGCCAAAATAAAATCAGCCATTTTATTGTATAGTCAGAGACCTGACTGGTACGAGAAGCAATGTCAGTGTACCTATTAAAAAAAAACAAGGCAAGACACTATTAACCAGTGAGAAACAAAATGCTTGCTGGATCGAACACTTCCAGGAAACTTTAAATCAGCCAGCCCCAGCATACTTAAACTTAGGTTCTCCTGTTCAAAGTTGAACACAAGTCAGCAAGTATTCTCTAGTAACTGAGCAACTCTTTCCATAAATCACGTATTTGACGATGAGCAATGGACACCACTACTAAATGTCAGAATTCACAATATCACCACAGAGGAAACAAAGTCTGCCATTAAGACCTGAAAATTAATAAGGCGGAACGCATAGACGAGATTTCAGGTGAGCTTTTTTAATTTTGGAGGAGAGGCTCTCGCTATTCATCTCAGAGACTTGTTTAATCTATGCTGACACCAGCATCAAGTACCAAGGGAATGGCAAAAGGGCAATATTGTACGATTGCTAAAGAAAGGAAACATTTCAAATAGTAACAATTGGACAAGAACTCATTATCATCATGTTCGGTTTAACATCTGTTTTACATGCTGGCATATGTTGGACGGCTTTAAGAAATTGACTTCCAAACTAACCTATCTCTGGTAAGGGAAACATGGGAGGAAGTGATAAAAATGGACTTGAGAAAAAGAGGGATAAATAAAATTATCCCTCTTTTTCTCAAGTCCATTTTTATCACTTCCTCCCATGTTTCCCTTAGCCTTCCTCTGTAAACTGAACCTGCTACCTTAACTGTTCTACATCTACTGACCCAAGAACTCTCATCCATTCTTTCAATGTGGCCATACCATCGAAGTCTACTCTTCTGCACACATCTCTCTATACTGTCAAGATTTAATCTTCCTCTGAAGTCATCAGAACGAAGTCTGTCTTTAAAACTCACATTACACCTCCATCATATCATTCTCATATCATTTATTTCCATGTAACGCATGTCCTCAACCCTCACTGACCAGGTTTCACTTCCATTGTTCTGTCTAGCCTAGAATAAGTCCCTTAGAGTTATCTCCCTTTCCCGGCCCCCAATTCGTTAGGGACTTTTTTATCCCAGACACCGGCCGGCAAGCAGCTGCCGGTGCTCTGTTTCTGAATCCTCGCTGCCGCTATGTAACGGACAAAACCGCGTGGTAGAAATTCAATCTCCCTACAGATTCTGACTTTTTGGCCATCTTCGGTAAGAGACATTATCCCTTCTCCTTCCTCAAGCAGAATCGAATATCGTGCCCGTTATTTCCTTTGAACATTTCTCTAATTTAAATGAACTTTATTCTCCCTTCTCATCCCATGTGCGTATCTCCTTGTCGATCGCTCGTGACATGTGTACTTCTTAGTAATCTTCACCCTAAAAATACTTCCTATTAACAGTTTTTTTAGATTTGTAGACTCCTCGTTCCTGTTTCGTCGTCATTTATTTTATTCACATTTCTGAACAATGTTTTTATTTCTTTTCAGTTTTTTTACCTTTTCGAGGGACAATAAAACCTGACATTAAAATATTCTATGGCTCAGAGTCCTGTTTCTTCGAAAGGAGTTATTGCTAGCTGTCTTGAGGGTTAAAGCCGGCCCTAAGGCAGCATATCTATACAGCATCACACTGCATACATATGCCTGATAGATTCTTCCCTAGCTCGAGAGTGGTAATGCTCTGTTGGTTAGTAATGGCAGTTTCCTGAACTATAGTGTGCTATTATAGAGACTGCGTAGTGCAATAGATACCTCACTCAGAGATGAACAAGCAGGTTTTCGCAGAGGCTGATTATTTACTGAGCATATCTTTACTCTCCACAATATCTTAGAAAAGTATTGAATACTAACATCAAGTGACAGTCAACTTCGTTGATTTTAAGAAGATACTCGTCAGTTTATACTGCTACTCGTTGTGGAAGATTCTCGACATGTATGGCATTCCTCAAGAATTTATCACTATTTTTTAAAAACTTGTACGAAAACTCATGCTGTTGCATCAAGACCGATGCTGGCACAATTCAGTCTTTTAACAGGCAGGGTTGTACACTGTCGCCCTTCTTTTTTCTAAATAGTTATCGATTTTATTATGCTCAAAGTGTAGAATGTGGAATAACATACCAAACCGATTACCATCTGATGGATCTAGATTTTGCAGACGACATTGTGCTATTAGCAGAAACGCTGAATGAGTTACAGCAACTGGCAATGTTAGAAAAGGAGGATTCAAAGATCGACTTAAGAATTAGTCATGAAAAGACAATGATAATGTTTGTTGGTAAGTGGTCAAACAAGACAAACTGCACTGTGGCTAAAGATCAACATTAATCGCTGAAAAAAACTTTTATTTTTCCTTATCTCGGAAGTATTTTCGCAATTATAGACAGCGTTGAACCAGATGTTAAAAGCAGAATTGAAAAGACTGCTGCTCTCTTCTAGCGTATGAACAGAATATAGCAGTCAAAGATCCTCAGCATTGTCACAAAACTGTGATTGTATAATTCAATTGTCCTACCAACGGTAATAGATGCTAGCGAGAACATGGAAAGTTACTGTTTAGATTTCGCAAATATTGGATATATTTCACAAGAACTGTTTGGGGTGTATCCTCAAGATTAACTACAGAGACAGAGTCACAAATATTGAAGTTCTGCGTAGAGCTGGCTCAAGGCCTTTGCACCAGACGATCACTACATGGCAGGTAAGGCTGACCAGTCACATTCTTTGACTACAAGCTACAAGACATTTAAAGGCTGCCATGTCTTAGTTGCCCCAAAATGGAAGAAGAGGTCGTCCAAAGATTACGTGTTGGAAGTCTTTTATGGACGACTTTGGTTTGGCACATTCCCAAGCTGGCTCACACGTCACGTAGATGGCAATGGAGAGAATTGCTTAGGAAAGCTGGCACTGGAGAAAATTTGCTGACTTGTTTTTAACTTTAAGCAGGAGAATTTATGTCTAAGTAAGTAATATTTGTTTCATGTGATTTATTTAAGGTTATTATCTCATATAAATTAATAATGTATTACATTGATTGAATATTACCATTTTGATAAATGTTCCATATTTCCTACAACTCTCCAGCCAGTTTCATGCAGGAGGGCGGCGTAAAGCCCTGTTTATAATTAACTGAACAATTCACTCATCTCTCTATGAGCTATCTATGTATTTATCTCGCCCTTTCTCACTGTATATTGATTCAACCATTCTTTAATATTTTAATGTCTCTATGAGCATTTAGAGAAAGAGTAACCCTCTTTTTATTTTCAGCGTTGGCATCTAATTTACATGCATGTGTCTGTATATACACACCACAAACAGGTATGTAAATTAGATGGCAAAATAATAAGTCCCTTTACTTTTATATAAGACTAATAAAAAATCATAATACTTCTATATAAGAACACTACTGCTGCTGCTGCTGCTGCTGCTGCTGCTGATGATGATGATGATGATGATGATGATGATGATGATGATGATGATGATGATGATGATGATGAAAAAATATAGAAGTAAAGAGGTTTATTATTTCTAGTTATGCAAGAAGAATGGTCTTCACCGATATGTCACAGTTTATGAAATCAAAATAAAATAAATAACGCTAACGGTTGTGACCCAACGGGTCACGGGTACGTCTCGTATATATATCTCTGTTTATATAAAGTAAGATATGTTTATATATTTCTATGTACATGATTCACTCCTAAACTAATTAACCGATCATTATGAATTTTGGAACACACATACTAGACGTAATAGTGGGTAATGTGGGCTATATTTAGTTTTATTTAGTTTAATTTAGTTTTATGCAAATTGAGCAAAGAGTGGGCGGAAGCCTTTCGTGAAAATTCAGATACCTCTGATTTTTGTGAAATTTAAACAATAGGTAGTAGAAATCAATTAACAACTATTCCCCTAATTTCAGTTTTTTTAGAGTATTTTAAAGGGTTTTTAGGGTGACATGATATCAACACAACCTTGGATTCTAGATATAAGGTTTGATAGCATTATATCTTGATTTTAATCTTCGTAATAAGACATAAAAGTGGTGCAAAACTGTTTTCTTTGGGAATTAATTTTACCCATCTTGGGACAGATATTCTTCTAGTAAGGTTCTGAAACGATTGTCGGATACTCAAACTATGTTTATTTTAATATAAAAGCTCTAATATATATTGAGCACTTTTGAAAAGTAATGGTTTTGTTCATTTAGTTAATATTTGAACTCAATTAATAATTAATTAATATATATATATATATATATATATATATATATATATATATGGAAGTCGCTCCAGACAAGGCATGAAGCCACTTGATGTAAGGAGCTAAAAAACACTACTTCAAGGTCAAAAACTACCCAACGATAAGTGTTAGATGGATAGATTCCGACCCAGAAAACATATATATATATATATATATAATATTTGTTTTGTTTATTATCTATGTAGGTATACGTTTCGTCAGCATAGAGATATGACTATTAATTACTGGTTATGCAATTCGAAACCCCGGATTCCGAGTATTTTACAACTCAAATGACATCTAGAACCACTGGGCCACCGCTGAATAGCGAATAAACAGTGATAATTTTAACACTTTATCCAGCGGCTTGACCTCATAAGAGCATTCAACGTAATGAAAGGAACGATGCATTTATAGCTAGCGACGTCATGCTGTGTTAATACTACACTTACAGTGCCCATCTAGACGGTTTTCTAGGAGCTACAAATAATAATAATAATAATAATAATAATAATAATAATATATATATATATATATATATATATATATATATATATATATATATAATTAACTTGTTACAAATATCCAGGGGGTATGAATCCGAAGGAAGTTGAAACCGGGTTTATGAGAGTGCTCAATGAAAATTCAGAGCAAAATATATATTTTTTGATTTTATTCCATTAGTTGCGACAAAACAAGTTTTGTTTCATTGGTGCAAATAGCGACCAACTCATCGGGCTGGCAATGGAATTCAAATGGCATAAGTTTTAACTTCACTTTAACGGGAGATTGAAAATTGAAAGTACATTGGAGGGGGAGGGGGACAGAGTTGGGGCTTTGTCTATAACGGTGACATGGGACATGAGAGGGGAGGGGGGAGGACCCCAACAAGTCGTGTTTCAAATTATTACGTGGGAGGTTTTTCACGTGTTTGTGCTGTGATGATCTCAATTTCGGCCGGGGTGGGAGGAAGGGAGATGGGGCGACGGCCAGAGTGAGTTAAATTTAAAATGAGAATAAAATTATGATTATAACCGTCATTCCTATTTTATTTTAATTCTAATAAGTAATTATCATGTGGATAAAAATGTTTGATAATTTTAATTTAGGGTATTAATTGCTACTTCTGCATTTTATTTATTTTATTTTAATGTTTTGTTTATTATTTGTAGTGAATTTTGTTGTGATTATATATTTTTTTTTTATTGTGATTATATTATACCGAGATCAATACTAGTGGAATCATTTTATAAGAGAAGTTTTCTGGTGTTACTAGTTTTAGCATTAACAAAACCGATTATGATAACAATGATAACGCCTGCCAATCATACCTACGATAGTCGCAGTGATAACAGCCTTAATAAAAGCCTTAATAAAAATAAAAATAAATATAAAATTAAAATTAAAATAAAAAATAAAATATAAAAAATAAAAATATAAAAAATAAAAATAAAAATAAAGATAAAGATAAATATAAATAAAATTAGAATAAAAATAGAAATAACAAGTTTGTAAGAATATTAATGATAATAACAATAATAATAATAATAATAATAATAATAATAATAATAATAATAATAATAATAATAGTATTAAAAAATAATAATAATAATAATAATAATAATAATAATAATAATAATAATAATAATGATAAATATCACCATCATTACCATCTTGCTACTTGTGAAGTCATTGGGCGAAATAAGTTGACAAGTGATGGTAGGCTTTTTTGTTCTACTACCAATGACAAGGACTAAGTACCAGTTAATAATTAAGTGTTCAAGGTAGTGATCGAAGGGTTAAGTAATTGAGATTAGATTAGTCCAAGTGATATCAGTGTTAATAGCTGTCCCAGTTATGGGTTTATGTTAGAATTGGTAGTATGGCTGAGAGGCTATTGAGGCTGTGCATTATAGGTAGTACGTAGAGATTTGATGTTATTGGTAATTTAGAGGGGTGGTTATATATTTATAGATTCATCATGACTTGTTGGGGTGGGATTGGGTGGTAAATTTGGGTGGGTGGGTAGGGGGTTATAGTGTGTTTTGGGGTAGTGTATAGTGGGGGTTTAATGTTATTCATTTTTGTAAAAAAAAACAAAAAAAACTTTTAATTTTATTTTTAAGTTATGTGGGGTTGGTGTGGGATTAAGGTGGGGTATGTGGGTTGCTAAGGAGGTAGAGTCTACTATGTTTACAGTTGATAGATGTCTCTTGTTTTCTATTTAGGAGTTTGTTTTTGTCCTTAAAGCGGATAATTTCCAGTTTTTCATTTAAGCATTTACATGGAGAGTTTATTGATTTTCAGGTGCTGAATTTTTTCAAGATTTTCCACTTTATTATGGGAGTTTCTTTTTTGGTTTTTATTTTGTGGTAGTGTAGTGAAAGTCCAGTTTGGCCAGGATGGTCTGGGTTGTTGAAGGAGAGTTTATGGTTGTAGAATCTTTCCTTGGAGTTGTTGCCTGCCAGACCAATATAATAGTTAGTCTGGGATGGGTTTTCAGTTGAGGAGATAGATGCCTCATAGACCACTTGGGTTGATAGGCACTTTTGATTTAGGGGGCAGTTTGATTTGTTATTACAGTTGCATGTTCTTTTAGAATTTGAGGTTACTGGGGTGTTTAGTATTTTCATGTTGTGCTTTTTTATGATTTTTTCTAAGTTGTCGCCACAACAATAGCTGACGTTATCATTGTTATCATAATCGGTTTTGTTAATGCTAAAACTAGTAACACCAGAAAACTTCTCTTATAAAATGATTCCACTAGTATTGATCTCGGTATAATATAATCACAATAAAAAAAATATATATAATCACAACAAAATTCACTACAAATAATAAACAAAACATTAAAATAAAATAAATAAAATGCAGAAGTAGCAATTAATACCCTAAATTAAAATTATCAAACATTTTTATCCACATGATAATTACTTATTAGAATTAAAATAAAATAGGAATGACAGTTATAATCATAATTTTATTCTCATTTTAAATTTAACTCACTCTGGCCGTCGCCCCATCTCCCTTCCTCCCACCCCGGCCGAAATTGAGATCATCACAGCACAAACACATGAAAAACCTCCCACGTAATAATTTGAAACACGACTTGTTGGGGTCCTCCCCCCTCCCCTCTCATGTCCCATGTCACCGTTATAGACAAAGCCCCAACTCTGTCCCCCTCCCCCTCCAATGTACTTTCAATTTTCAATCTCCCGTTAAAGTGAAGTTAAAACTTATGCCATTTGAATTCCATCGCCAGTCCGATGAGTTGGTCGCTATTTGCACCAATGAAACAAAACTTGTTTTGTCGCAACTAATGGAATAAAATCAAAAATATATATATATATATATATATATATATATATATATATATATATATATATATATATATATATATATATATATGTATATATATATATATATAATTTCATTTTTCATATATTAATTATTATCATTTCTGACGACCTAAGAAAAAACCCATCATCTATTCATTTTTATTTAAAGTGGAGGATCTCTTTCCAAATTCATTTCAGACGATGGGGTTGTCTGATTTGCTTTTTTGCTTCCCCTCAACACTTGAAATTGTTTCGTCTGGCATGTTTTTTTTACTTGCTAATTAATTTGTGATGGAGTGGAAAGAGATCCTCCACTTTAAATAAAAATGAATAGTGGATGTTTTTTTTTATTAGGTCGTCAGAAATGATAATAATTAATATATGAAAAATTAAATTATTGTTATAATTCTTTGATTGTATATGAATATATTGAACACTAGTATATATATATATATATATATATATATATATATATATATATAATCCTTAATCCATGGATATAAAAGGAAAGATAATAAAGATAAACTTTTATGTTTAAATTATATCCTATCTTGATAAGTCAATGCTCAATATACAAGATATATACAGTAATATAGGAAAATGAATGATGAGAATAAAAATTGGATAAAGAACAATATTGATTAAATCATCAAATAGTTCAAGCAAGGAATATATAAACAAACTTCTTTTTCCTTTCCTTAATCCATGGATTTTCAAAAATATACATTTATCAGCAGAGGAAAAAAGTGTATTTATATATTCCTCGTTTGAACTATTTGATGATCTAATAAATATTGTTCTTTATCCAATTTTTATTCTCATCATTCATTTTCATATATATATATATATATATATATATATATATATATATATATATATATATATATATATATAAACCTTAGTTATTCAGAGAAACACTCCATATTTCCTTCAAAAGCACTTTTTGACAGACAATTGTTTCTGCCGATATCGAGAACATATATTTTTATATATAAAATATTACAAATACTTATGAAGAGGCTTCTCAGTCAGCATATATCCCACATGAATATTTGTGATATTTTGCATATCATAAAAAATATGTCCTCGAAATAGGCAGAAATAATTGTTTTTCAATGTGTTTTTGAAAGAAATATGGAGTGTCTCTCTGAATTACTAAAGTTTATATGATGCTAAATTAAGAGCTCTAGTCGTACACAATTGAACTACTACATAAACCTTTGTGTTAACTTAAAGAAACTTATTTATTATTATTATTATTATTATTATTATTATTATTATTATTATTATTATTATTATTATTTGTACTTACTATGAGTTCTCACACAAGTCATCATCAGTGATTGCTCACTGATAATAACCGGTGGTGTTTCCTGGAGTTTAAGTGACAACAAGCCTCTCCACATTTCCAGTACTCTCCACCTCTTTTCGATAACCATTGCAAATGACTTTGCTGTATCGCAACAGCCGCTTACCATTGATTTCTCGCTGGTAAAGACCATTGATCTCCTCTGGGAGTTGGGTGGCAATAAGCCTCCCCAAAGTCCCAGTACTCTCCACACTCTTCAAGTGGAGGTCTGGTTAGTGCTCTCCCTCCTCGGTCTTCCCATCCTCCTTGACCCTTCACGACTATTTTGTGTGGTATCAGCTTATTATCATTATTATTATTATTATTATTATTATTATTATTATTATTATTGATGTTATAAATAGAGTGGTGTAATATTATATACTTTTTAAAAAAAACTTAGTTCACCCCAAACAAAGCAAGTTGCCACTGTAGATGTAAGGGACTACTAGAAATTAGGGTGAAAGTTTTGGGGGGTCATACTAAATTGGGAGCTGTGCAGCAAGATGCCTGTTCACATTAGTTTTAAATTTCTGCATGTCGATACAGTCGGGGAAACGGTGAGCAGGGAGGGAATTCCAAAGGCCCTCTTTTTATTTAGGTTCTGTATCCTATAATAACTGGATATCTGTTATTTTTGAAAAAAAATGGTAAAATTTGATGTTTTTTTGCTTGACTCCTGTTTGTGATGTTATGAGGAGCGCTGAAGTAGAGACTTCTTGGAATCATTTAAAATATAATGAAAAATAAAATATTCCAAATCGTTTTAGAAACGATCGTACGGCAATTATTTGTTGTGTTTGAATTCTTGGAACTGATATAAATAATGTGCTAATTTTATTAATCTCAACCTACTTTATATATATATATATGGGTTCTTACAAAAAATATATATATTTAAGTATATACTCTTTATAGTATCTGAAAATGTACCAAATTGCAAGCTCAATGAAGTTGTATTACAAACTTCAGAGCATATATATATTTTTTATAGTTACATTCCAATTACCATAAGAACAATCATTCCATAACCATAACTTTCAAGTGAAAGAACAGATGAAAGTTATGTTTGTGGTTGTTCAACGATATATGAAAATAAGGAGTTGGAGGGACAGATGAAAGTTATGGTTATGGATTAATTGTTCCTATGATCATTGGAATATATATATATATATATATATATATATATATATATATATATATATATATATATAATACCGCCTGAAGATGATTTGACGATTCAAATCGAAAGTACTCGCAAAAAAGAAAAAAGAATGGAACAAGAAACCCATGGATCATATTTACATCAATTTGACCGAAACATTGGATGGACAATTCGGAAAATTGAAAAAATAAAAAAAAGTCGCATCAAACAAAACCACTCCGTGTTATTTAATAATGTTTGCCTAAATGAAAATATGCTACCTAAATACACACAATATATATATATATATATATATATATATATATATATATATATATATATATATATATATATATATATATATATATATATGTATGTATGTGTGTGTGTGTGTGTATGGGCGTGTGTGTGTGTATATATGAATGATATGTGGCTATTCAATTTGGACAAATTAGGTTTATGCCTGTTTTTTTTTTCTCATAAATTATATATAGCTAAAAAATATATATACTTACTTATTATAAGTATATGTATGTATTTTCTGATTCCATTTTCCTCCTTTTCTTTTCTCCATAATTTCCTGTTTGTTTTTCTTTTCTTTTTTTCTTGTTTTCTTGTTTTTTTTTTTCGCTTGTTTTCTTTTTTTTTTAATTTAATTTTATTTTGTTGCTGTTGTTGTTTGTTTACGTTTAAGACCGATACAAAAAATACAGTAAATTTCTTCCCAAACAAACGGGCATTTGTCCGGCGAAGTTAATGTTCTGTTATGACGCGGTGAGAATATCCATGTGTGCCCTTTGCGCCTGTGTTGTTGCCGCCTTTGTTAGTCTCACACAGTAATGTAGGAGTTGTCATAGGTAGTCTTATATCGTTTATGCTGGACTAACACTAATTTAGTACAGGCTGAAGAAGAAGAAGAAGAAGAAGAAGAAGAAGAAGAAGAAGAAGAGTCAAAAGGAAATGGTAGGAGGAATGGAGGGGTAGTGGTAGGAGTGTAGTACATTGAAGTGATTTGTTAATAATAGACTTTGATTGGTTCCCTCTAGATAGGTTTCTACAGACAAGCAACATTAAGTACCCCGAGTTCGAGTTTTACATAATTCTCACTAATACCCTTGGAAAAGTTATGAATCCATATATTCTCGCTCCAGCTATGGATTAAATAGTAGGGTAGTCTAGACTCTCAACGCCTTCACCTTTTGGCTAGGAGCAAAGTGTAGTATCTGTTCTGATACTACACTTCACCTTTTCTGTCCTCGGTCAGTGAAAGCAAATCTTTCTAGAGTGAGGCAATTTTAATTTTTGTCCCAATCTAGAGTGCCTCTTTTTCGGGAGCTAGATTTTCCCTACATTAAAAACAGACATTGTGTCTAACTATTCCCTCGTGGGAAGGCAAGTAAATAGGGACTAAACTCTCAAGTCTTGGTTGTGCAATGTGCAACTAATCTAAGAGAAGGAAAACTTTGAAATAACACCAGTCTTTCTCTGATTATCCTGGCATTGTTTTCAGTCGTCCTGGACTTCTTGTCACTAAACTCAAGCAATGTGTGTTCAGGAGAAGGGCGGTTGAAGATTGTGCAACTCTTGTTTCGTATAGACTCCCGCGCAGGCACCCTTACAGAGGGTGTCCATTGTCTCTCGAGACTGAAAGGAGGCTTATTAAGTACTCCATAGTGTATACGTGTGTATGTGTGTGGCCTGTTTTTATGACACATTAACCCTTTTGGGGTTATTTACTGTCAAAACAAAATATCTATTGGGATGCTTTCCGATTAACGAGGATCATTTTCATTTTCAAATGATGTTTTTCCTAGATTCGTTTTAGTCATTTCACTTAAGTTGGCCTTCACCGTCCTTGGTGTGACACAAAACTCCAGCCAGTGATGAGACCTCAATTTGAGAGCTATGGGGAGTATGAAGTTCGTATTTACTTGACTCTCCACAAGGGTAGAGTTAGACACAAGGTCGGTCTTTAATGTGAGGGGAAATCCAGCTCCTCAAAAAGGGACGCTCTGGATTGGAACAAAAATTAAAATTGCCTCACTCTAGAAAGATTTGTCCTTCACTGACCGAGGACAGAACATATAGTACACTTTGATCCCAATGGAGTCACTCCATAGTTACTACTACATCCGAGTAAACTCTTACCCCAGAGTGGTAGTATCTGTCAGGGTTGTATCCATGAGTTAAATAGAGACTATCATCTAGAAACTAATTGCTTATGAAATAAACGCCCACAAATCAAATTAATCTGCAAAGCTATTGTATACAAAGCATGTGTACAGTTTTCGGCATAAAATGACCCGACCAATCTCAAACTCGCCACAAATTACATTTGAGGAAAGATAAAAACACATATTTTATTTTTTGGAGGGGGGTTCAGTTCGATATTAAAATGTAACATAAACAAATTTTTAGAGAACAGGTGACCTAAAAGAACAGTAACTTTGGGTATATGTGTAGTGGCACTAAAGGAAATGTATGTTGTACTATGGTTGATTCTTCTTCTTGCAACAGAACTTTAATTACATGGGTAACCAGTTAACAGCTGTGTTTTGTTTAAACACAGTAGTAGTAAGCTCAGCCAGTTGTTTCTTTCTGTAGTAGTGGCAATAGAGTCATTCTCTCTCTATGTCAGCATGAATAACAGCTAACAGCTGTGTTTTGTTGACACACAGTAGTAGTAAGCTCAATCTGTTGTCACGTCTCTCTCCTTTTTCTTTTCTTTTTACATTGTTGTTAATAGCTGTAGTCATAACATTAAAAAAAGGCAATACTATAGTTTTTGCTCTACAACTTTCATGTTCTTGTGCAGACTTTTTTTTACAAATACAGTCGTATTACATACTGCAAAGTTACATTAGTATTAAATAAGCTTGGTTTCGCCCACAGAGCACCAAACAATACGTCTGAATTAATTCAGACCAAAAGTCAAAGAGAAGATTTGATTATCTTTTTCGCTATGTGTCACTTAGGACTTCCTGTCTGTAACACAACGTCCTGAACACGTCAGCTTAAATTCTACTATTAGATTTCCAGTGGAATTTTGTGCTTTCTACTTAATCTGCCTTCATGAGGAAAATTCCGATTTTAACACACCTTCGTCTAAATATTTCTACGTATGGGCTAGGTTAACGGGGAGAGAGGAGAGGGAAGTGGGGGAGCCCTCCTAAAGTTGTCTTTTTCTACATTAATTTTATGACGTCAATGCTAAACAACACTACTATTAGTCTTAAATGAAAAATGGAGATTGACAATGAAGTAGATATTCAAAAGAAGAAAAAGAAAAAAGAAAAAAGAAAAACAGAATTTCCCCAATAATTTTGGTAATTTTCTAGTTTAAATGCGTCAGGTATTTACAATGTAATGGATTTCGGCATTACTCCCAAACAACTTATTTTTACAAACTATGTTTTAGTAAAAAAAAATAATATTAAATAAATTAGCTACATTCGAACTGGTGAATCTTCTTCTTTGCATGTCTTTGAATCATGTCATCATATGACAGTTTCACACTTTTTTACGCAGTCCTTTGCATTATTGTTGCACTCTGCAAGATCTTTCAAACAAACACTTTGAAACTAACCAAAAGACAAACGATGAATGAAAACTCACCATGTTGAGAACCCCTTCTCTTCCTCTTTTATTTAAAAAAAGATCAATAAAGAGGGGTTTAGTGTGTGTGTATGTGGAGGAAGTATCTCCCTCGGTTAGATATTATGATTTTAGATTTACTTCACTTGGCGCCTTCGCGGAAAATCTCGGAAGCCATATTGTGTTTTCTCAACATTGCTATAATCTATTTAATGTTAGTCTTTTACTTGGCATCCCCATTGTGAACAACTGACCGCTGTTTTATTATGGACAGAAACAGCTGTTCATTTCTCTCATTGACACCTAAGTAGTTGCTCATTGGAAAGTGAAGTCTCTCAGCAATGGTAACAGTAGCTGTCGTAGATATGTTCGTTTTTTTTCTCCTTATTTGGTAAGCTAAGGCTAAGGAAAGCATGAAAGGAGGTGATAAGGATGGATTTGAGAGAAAGAGGATAAATAATGACTTAGCCAGAGATAGGTTAGTTTAGAAGTCAATTTATAGACCCCGTCCAACACATGGCAGCATGCAGAACAGACATGATGATGATGATGATGATGATGATGATGTATTTGTAGACAATATTTCAGATTGTTCCTTCTGATACATGCTGTTTTTTTTGCAATCGACCTCAAGGGTCTTTTAGGATTACCACCAATGCTGTGCTGTACTTGCCGAATAAATTTTGGTGTTCTAATGATAGCAATGTTTCTAGTTTTGATAATAGTTACTGCCATTACTAACCAGCAGAGCATTACCACTGTCGATCAAGGGAAGAGTTTATCAGGCATGTGTACGCAGTTTGATAATGTATGGAAGTGAAACCTGGCCAGTGAGGGTTGAGGACATGCATTGAATAGAGAGAAATGATATGAGAATGATACGATGAAGTTGTAATGTGAGTCTTAAAAACAGGCTTAATTCTGATGACCTCAAAAGAAGATTAAATCTGGACAGTATAGGGAGATGTGTGCAGAAGAGTAGACTTCGATGGTATGGCCATGTTGAAAGAATGGATTAGAGTTCTTCGGTTAGAAGATGTAGAACAGTTGAGGTAGCAGTGTCAACTCACAGGGCACAGCCAAGGAAAACATGGGAGGAAGTGATAAGAATGGACTTGAGAGAAAGAGGGATAAATAATGACCTGGCAGAGATAGGTTGGTTTGGAAGTCAATTTCTTAGAGTCGTCCAACACATGCCAGCATATAAAACGGACGTTAAACTGATGATGATGATGATGATGATGATGATGATGATGATGATGATGATGATGATGATGATGATGACGACGACGACGATGACGATGATGATGATGATGATGATGATGGAAGCAATTAAAGAGAACAAAAAATAACTGCATTATTTGGTCTGGGATTTTATTTACTTTTTACAGCAATTTACAGCAATGAACTTGTGCCCCTCGACGTAAATACTCCGACCGACTGACCCGACAATCAGCAAAATCCGACCACTCTCTGTAGAGGTCCCCAGATGCCAGAAGACTTTCTACTCTAATAGCTTTTTTCCTCAAACTGCTCGCCTTTGGAATTCTTTACCTGCTGCATGTTTCCCTGACTGTACTAACATGCAGAAATTTAAATGTAGTGTGAACAAACATCTCGCTGCTCAACTACCCACTTAGGATGCCCCTGTAGATATGACCCCTAATTCACAGTAGCCCTTTACGTCTCAGTGGCAATGTGCCTCCTTTGGGGTGAATAAAGGTAAAAAAAAAGTAAGTACATCCAGATGAACTGCATCATCCCAACAAAAATCAATAGGGTATTGGAAGCTTCAAAAACCATGTCTGAACACTTTGACGCCTGACTCTCAAGAAGCAGGAACTCTCTAGCTTCTCTGCCACATACTTCCTTCCATGACACAACTTCCTGTACACGTAGCTCTAACCTCTAACTTGACTTCTAATGGAAAATTCCATCTTCTTACTTAAACTGACCTTATGTGAAATTTTCCATTCTTAACCTTATTTTTACAAACCCAACATCTACTCTTGCTACATAAACACAAGCTGCTATTTTACTCAAAGCAGGTTCATACCTTTTCTCTCAATCGTATTACAGAGTAAGTCAAGGTGATAGATCTGATTGAATTTGATCTTAGTTTAGCAAATTCCATAGTCCACATGAGTATCTATTACATCAATAATTACCCTCTTGTTTTCATTTTAGTTCAGTTTAAGTTCTCAGAAATCAAGGGGCCTCTTTGTGGGGCTAACACTTGATTTCTATATGCGATACATAGATATTCGAGTGTTCAATCAAAATTCTTCTCTACTCCTCAAACGTTGAGTTAGTAAAGAAGTGAAGAACATTAATTTTCCTCTCCCCAATTGACCAATTAACTATGTTATAGTATATCTTTCTTGTGGTCTCTTGATCTTACCGGATTCCAGGACAAGAATTCATCTAGTCTGGTGGAGTATCCAGCTTAGTGCTGTTACTAGGGGCAACATCACTTGGAGAAGGTGCACCCTTCCTCGTATAAGCTAGTGTGAGGTAGTCATACCGAGGGGATTTTATTTGGGTTTTGAATATATGGTCAGGGTTTACTTGTAGGGGGAAGTATCCTCATGCCAGTTTTCTCTGACAAACCCCTGTACAAAGAGGCCTTAGACACTTGAAGGTAGTGTCTTGTGGACATTTAAATTCTCTTCAGTGTGTGTGTGTGTGTGTGTGTGTGTGTGTGTGTGCGTGTGTGTGTATGCATACATATTTTTTATACTAATTAGGCACCACTTATCAAGGCCCAAAGGCCACTCAAGGATTAGGGTTAACGAGATTATCAATTGGATGAAGAACAATACTGTGAGAGGATTGGAAGCAATGGGGGAAAAGGGCAATATTTGATTACTTAAGAGGACTGCTCAACAAGTATTTGTTGACATTGGACTTGAAGTCGACTATGTTGCAGTTAGCAGAGAAGCAGTCCTGTGGCATTGTGCTTCACAGTTCGTAGAAAGAAGCTCTGTTCGTGGAAGTTGCGTTTTCTGGCTGTGTGATCTGTTTTGAAGTTCCTGCTCTCATTACCACAGACAGAGGTCGACAATTTGAATCAGACCTATTTGGCTAACTGATGAAACTTCTAAGAAGCCAGAGAGTTGGACCACTACATATCAACCTGGGGCAAATGGCTTTGCGTAAAGATTCCATTGCTCATTCAATTCAAATTGGCTGGAGTATTTACTCATAGTTCTTTGGGGACTCATCAATGTAGTTAAAAATGACATCAAATGTTCACCTGCCAAATTGATGTATGGCACCACATTTAGACTATCTCAACAGTTTTTCCTACACCTCTTGCAAAACTTATGGACTCATTCTTGTGAATTTCTCATGCAGCACGGAAAAAAATATAATTTTAAACTTCATCCTCATTATGAATAGAAAGTTTATGGTTGCGTTTTGTGATGTTAAAAAAAGTATTATTAAAACTTGTAGCAGTTATCTAATTATGATCTACTTGCTTTTTCTCTAGCTTGTTCTCGGTAGCGGAGTGATTGATACGGTGTCCGGTCAGAAAAGATTTTGTGTGGGAGGCATTTCCATCAAAACCTTTTCCTGCTCTCAAAAGGACAATCAATGTTTAAACGTCAAAGTGACAAGACGTCATATTCCTGTCTCGCCCTTAGCCACGACTTGAGCTGGCCGAAATGAAAGACCTAGGCTCAAAAAGGTTAAATTGGAACTAAATCTCTCTTCTCTTGACTAAAAGATGTTTTTAAACTGGTCTGGAGTATTACTTTACTTCTTATGACATACCGAGAACTTTGATAAGGTTTTAATATGCTGATGAGAATTCTTTATATATTGCAAATTTTACAAAAATGTAATTTTATAATGAATAAAGTTGAAATTTCGGAAACGTACGTACATATAGAGGGAGTGTTAGAATATTTATTTCCGGAGCTTGATTTGAATATTTGAAATTTTATTGAATATATCGAATTGTACCTTATTAAATTAAAGCTCTTATTGATATAATCAATCAATTATTGCTCTTATGTAAACTTCAGTATTGAAACAACTCATAGGCATGAAATAATATCTATATATTTTTTTAAATATAGTAGTTTATGTAAGTTTACATCTACAGGATAAACATCCAGTGTATATTTACTGTGTTTATATAAAATAATAAACAGAGCTGTTTATTCAATATAAAATTTTATTTATACAAATATTATTTGGCTACACATTTGCAGACATGTTCCAGTCAAAGCTAAAAGTAGCCAGACCTTTTCAGATCAAGAACCTCTTACCATGGTTGCATGAAGCAGAACTATTTCTTTTAATATATATAGATAATTCTCACCCATTAATTATTTTAGTTCGTCAACTCAAATAGTTCCTAACATATCTCCATTTATATAAAGTTAGGTATGTGTATATGTTTATATATTTGTATGTACAGGATTCACTCCTAAACTAATTAACATATCATTATGAATTTTAGAAAACAGCTGCTAAACGTAAGGGGTCGTATTGTGGACTATATTTAGTTTAATTTAGTTTTATGCAAAGGCGGTAAAAAGAGATGGAAGCCCTTTGTGAAATTCAAATACCTCAGATTTTTGTGAAATTTGAACAATAGCTATTAGACATCAATTAATAAATATTCCTAAAATTTCAGTTCATTTGGGGTATTTTAAAGGGTTTGGGGAAGGGACATAATTAATTTGAAAATTTGAATATTTCAGAATTACCCTTTATTTGATCCATAGTCATTAGACATCAATTAATAAAGATTCCCTGAATTTCTATTTTTTCTTAAGTCCTCTTAAGACGCCTTAAGCCTTAAATTTTAGACATTTTCTAGAATTAAAATTTTTAATGGATTTTGATCAAAATTGGAATAAGGATTTTAGACATAAGGTTTAGTATCATTATATCTTGATGTTAATCTTCGTAAGGGGACATAAAAGTGGTATAATATAACACATCACTCAATAATAAGTCCCGGGACTAACTAATAAAACGACTTTTAGGCAAAATTCGATTTTATTCATCGACATAGTCTCTCTAACAAGTCGATGCCTTTTTTGTAGAACGATTTGTCTTTGGCCTCAAAATATGCCTCAGTTTCTAGTAAATAAGGTGGCTGCAAAACACATTCGAAGTGCAATTAATGTAGTTTTGCTATCATTGCAATCGACTTGTGACACGGTGCATTATCTTTAGAAAAATGCACATTTTCTTCTTCATTTGTACCCGTTTTTAGCGATATCTTCCTTCAAACACACCAAAAAATGCTATATAATATTTGCTATTGAAGGTTCTAATTTTCTCAAGGTAATCGATGAACCGTGTGCATACCAAAATAGACGGCCAAAACCTTGCCTGCTGATGTTTGCGTCTTTGGTCACTTTGGCCGGCTTTCACCTGTTGATGTGCACTTATCTTAAGTGGTGGATCCATGTTTCATCCATTGTCGCATAGTGACGCAAAAAACTCCTATTTGTGCATTGAAAGTTACAAACAACATTCTGAATCATCGATGCGTTTTTGTTTTTGATCGACTGTGAGCAAACGCAGCACCCATTTTGAACACAGCTTTCTCATTGACAAATGTTCACAAAAAATGGTGAATACACTGTCTTCTAATATCTTCAATTCTCTCCTATCGTGCGCAACCTCAATTTACAATTGGCCAAAATTAATTTGTGGACGTTTTTTTATGTTTTCCAGGATTCCGGGACAACTGGCAACTTTGGGTGACCTGAGAATTCAGGGTCATTTGTGTCTGTACGACCGCATTTAAAGTCAGGATACCACCTCCTAACCATTGCTTCTGACGGAGCAGAGTCCAAATAACACTTACCAAGCCATTGCTTTGCTTAAATAGTATTTTTCCCATCAGAAATCAATGCTTTATTAACACATCAAATTCAGATTTTTCCATTGTTTTGAAAATTTGCAAGAGTAGCTTCACTTAAATAACTGTACTTTGTAAACTAGTAATCCCATTGAGCTCAAATTTTGACAGGTGTCATTTGTAGATTAGTTTTATAAAATTCATTTGAATTTTTATTTGTGGCACCATTTATATGTCAGGCCCAGGATTTATTGAGTGATGTGTTATATTTCCATTGTTTTGAAAATTTGCACCAGTAGCTTCACTTAAATAACTGTAATTTTTAAACTAATAATCCGATTGGGCTCAAATTTTGGCATGTGTCATTTGAAGGTTAGTACTTTATAAAAATCATTTGGGTTTTTATTCATGGCACCATCTATATGTCAGGCCCGAGATTTATTGAGTGAAGTGTTATATGCTTTTGCATAAGTAATTTAGTACTCTGTTTATTTCTCCTATAACACTCTGTGTGTGTGTGTGTGTGTGTGTGTGTGTGTGTGTGTGTACGTGTGTGTGTGAATATGGATGGATAAATCTGGCCAGGCTTGGTAATGATTCCTCGAATATAACCTAGTTGTCTTTGGCGTTTATTTTATTTTATGAGTATCTTCATTGTGTCTTGTTAGAGCGTGTCATTACATGCGAAACCTAAAATATCTCCCAAATCATTGTCTGTGAACATTTTGAGAAATTCTTATTGTTCAAAATATGACAAGTTAACACACCTGAGGTTTTCTTCATGACGCCAAAAAGAATGAAAGGATATCCGCTAAGTCTCGTCATGTACATGGCCGTCACCTAGCAAGATTGTGATTGGGCATGTGACGGGAAGGGGTAAATGCGACATTTATTTCCTCCCTATACTTGATATAAAAACACCACAGTAAACTCTATCACAATTCGTATTTGCACTCAACTCCATTAATTTGAGAATGATGCATATTGTGTAACAGGGGTGCCAATATGACATATTCTAAAACATATTTTATTATCTGCTATTTGTAATCAGATATATATATATATATATATATAGTGTGTCAGGTTGTATATGAAAAGAAATCAAATAAAGTGCTCGATCATATTAGAGAGCTAATATAATTTATTTAGATACTGTATATTACATATTTCAGCACTGTACCGCGGTTTCATCCAAAAGGGCAGATTTAGACATCTTTAGTAAATCTCCGTGCCCAGTGGAATCATCGGCAAGCTGAAACGATTGTAGTCACGGCCCGTAATATTACAAATCCACAAAAGAACAGATAAATAAATAAATAAAACTTGCTAACAGATAAATAAATAAATCTTGTTAGGGAATAACATGAAGGCCTTTCAAACACGAACTAACATCGAACTCTCTTAAGTCTTAGTTAATCACTATCCCACACCGGATTTTTTCGGGGACCCCCTCAGAGATACACCGTTTTCTGTCATTGTTGACGCCATTCCCTATCGGGCCGTGACTACAATCGTTCTAGCTTGCCGATGATTCCACTGGTCACAGAGATTTACTAAAGAAAGATGTCTAAATCTGCCCTTTTGGATGAAACCGCGGTACATTGGTGAAATATGTAATATACAGTATCTAAATAAATTATATATATATATATATATATATATATATATATATATATATGAGTTAAAATGGAAACGCGGAAGACCTAAAACTCAACGTTTTGCCCAGCTGTTACATGGGCTAAAATAAAATAAAGCTAAAAGTGCCACTTTTAGCCATTTCTCTCTTGATAAAGCTCATGCAACAGCTAGGTTAAACGTTGAGATTTAGGTCTTCCACTTTTACATTTTAACTCATACACTGAATTTTTTTATCCTTTTATTTGTAATATATATATATATATATATATATATATATATATATATATATATATATATATATATATATATATATATGTTTAAATTTTGAGTGAAAAAGAAATAATGTATAAATTAAATGAATGTTGGATGCATTTTAATTTTTCAACCTGACTGTGGAATATTATACACTGATGAAGTTTCTTTATGAATATTAGTGATATTTTGTATATAATGAAAATACATGTTCTTGAAATGGGCAGAAACAATTGTCTGTTAATAAAGTGGTTTTGAAGGAAATATGGAATGTTTCTGTGAATAATTATGGTTTACATGATGTTAATATATATATATATATATATATATATATATATATATATATATATATATATATATATATATATATATATATATACTAGCTAGCTTAGCTGGCTCGCTATTGTTTTGCAAAGTTCACTAGTTGAAATACTTTAAACATTAATTTAAAATAATAAACATTTTATACATCACTTTGTTGTAAACCTAAAAAGATCGATACACATTAACATTTTAGTAATTTCGATACAAACTTATTTATCTTTTATATGTGATCGCAAAGAAAGGAAAAGAAAGAAAAAATCAATTTATTTTTCATTTGCGATTTAAAAATAGATCATAACTTGTTGAAAACACAAATGCTAAATACTTGTCCCGGACATAAAATAATATTGCGAAACAGAACTATTTAAAAAAAATATAATTGAATTAAAAAAACAATAACAAATGATAGTTCATTAATAAAATCTATTTTACAGAACCAATACACAAATTAGTTAACCTGACGACTGATATCGTCAACTCTATAAAGTTGAATTAACTTGAAATAGGACGTTTTAACTTTACCGTTAGCACGAGAAATGGGCCCAACTTTCACACACACACACACATATATATATATATATATATATATATATATATATATATATATATATATATATATATGTAGAATGAAGAAGAATGGAAAGGAATTAGAGAAGCAAAAGCCAAATCATAATTCAATTCAATTGCTCAGAGCAAGGTATATTCCGCAAAAAAGGCAATTTATTCAAGTTAAATTTTCCTTAAGCCAAGCTTTTCAAAGATCAAAATCTTATCATCAGAGGAAGTCGCTGGGATAGATAAGTTGGCAAAGGCCAAGATTTAAAATTTGAAAAAATAAAATAAAAGTTGTAGGGGGAAGAAACACAGGGCAAAATTCTGCCCGAATGCAAGCAAATGTCCGATTGCTAAAAAGTCCGGTGTCGAAAACTCTTCACAATAGGTTTCACTTTTCCTAAAAGTTCGCTTTTAGTACTCCACTTTATATATATATGTATATATATATTCAAACATTTGAATTGAATATTGTGGAATGAGGCAGATCTAATCTTTAAAGAACACGTGACTAATTCAAATTATTTTATTATCCAAATAACTGTTATTTTTCTTTATTTATTAAATCATCTGAATCTGAGAATTGAACTGACAACAAGTAACACACCGGTGAAATTCAAAATAGACTCTGAATCTGATGTTATTGCAATCTCAGAAAACGTTTATAGGAGAATATATTTACTGGCACTAGCCAAAACAAGGGAGACGCTACATAGTCCACGTCGTAGTCCTCTAAAAGTGATGGGGAAACTAAAGGCAACTATTCAAGTAAACGAATGGCAACAGAAAACACAGCATGTATATGTCATTTCCAACTTGGAAGAACCACTATTAGGAAGACCGGCCATTGAATTTCTTGAAGTAGTGACATTATCCTCTATCATACATAGCATCAGAGATATTGATGAGCGACCGTAAACGAAGAAAGAGATGAGAGATCTATTTCAGAGTTTTGGCATATTTGAGGAAAGCTCCACTAGACCTTTATGTGAAGATGCTAAACCCTACTCCATCACAACACCACACTGCATACCCTTATTATTAATGAAGGAGAAACCGAGAGGACTCAAAGGAATGGAATAAATAGGGATAATAAGCAAGATCGAAGTGCCCACAGAATGGTGCTCTCCCATAGTAATGGTGCCAAAGGACAACGAAAAAATCAGAATATGTGTTGACGAACTGACAAAACTGAGCACATATTTCAAAAACGAACTGCATATGTTACCAGCAGTCGACTACATGTTAGCCCAATTGGATGGAGCCAAAGTTATAACCAAGTTAGATGCAAACAGTGGATACTGGCAAATCCCATTGTCACAAGTTTTGCAGACTGATAACTTTCATTACACCATTTAGCCGATTTTAATTTGATTAGCTACCATTTGGAATCACATCAGTCAGCGAGATATACTAGAAACGGATGTCAGTCATACTAGAACAGCAAGAAGGTTTAATATACATGTTAGATGACATACTGGTATATGGGAGGAGCCCAAGGAAACACGACACATGGTTAAAAGCCGCATTAAAAAAATAAAAGCAGCTGGAATAACTTTAAATCCACAAAAATGTGAGGCATCCAAAACATCATTGAAGTTCTTAGGACATACCCTCAGCACTGACGGCCTAAGGCCCAACCCAAACAGGGTCTCCAGAGTCTACAACTTCCCAGCGCCAAGCAATGTAACAGGAACTTGCAGATCTCTGGGAATGCTGAAACAAATGGGGACGTTCATCCCAAACCTAGCAGAAATGACAAAGCTGCTACAGGACTTAGTGAGTTAGAAGAATGTGTTTATATGAGAAAGTGAACAAAACAAGCCTTTAACTTCATAAAAGGATCTTGTGTTCAGAACCAGTGTTGTCATTGTACAGCCCAACAAAGAACAATAATATCCACAGATGCTTCATTTTATGGCCTTGGAGCAGGAAGATATAAGATTACACCTGGTAGTATATGCATCAAGAGTCATGTCAGAAACAGAAACCCGATATGTCCAGATAGAGATGGAAGCCCTAGCTATAACCTGGGGATGTGAATGCTTCCCCGACTACCTCACAGGATTGGAATGAATGATCAAGACATATCCAAAATCGCTCATACCCCTACTAGGCATTAACGATATCAGTGAATTACTAGCCAGAGTACAGAGAGACCGCATCCGCCTCATGAGATTGAGCTATAAAATTCATCATGTCCCTGGCAAGGAACTATACACTGCTGATGCCCTATCAAGAGCCACACACAGCAACATGCCAATCAACGAAGACAAAGAACTTGAGTAAAGTTCAGTATTATTTGTCGAGACCATCATGAACTCTTTGCCTGCAACAGATAGACAGTTAGCAGAGATAAGGGTAACTACCAGCAGGGATGACATGTGCATGTATCATAAACTACGTTATAAAGGGGTGGCCTTCAGAGGAGCAAGTTCCTATTGCGCTCATCGAGGAGACATTACTTGGGGGGAAAGCTTACTAATGTATGGGACAGTCGATGGTGCTAAAGATAATTGGCAAGATACACTGCAATCACCGAGGAATAATCGGGTGCTGACAACGAGCCCACCAATCAATCTGACCTGATAAAAAACACAGTGAAGAACTGTGAAACATGCACTAGGTTTAGATACCAATCGTCAGAACCGCTATTAACAACTAAACCCCCACTAAGGTTCTGGCACACCCTAGCCTCTGACTTATTCGAGCTAAACAACCAGACCTATATTGTGGTTGTCAACTACTTTTCGAAATACATAGAGTTCACACAACTGAATTCAATTACCTCCAAAACAGTAATAGTGAGTCTAAAATCCATGTTTGCCAAGCACAGAGTACCAGTGATCCTGACAACTGACCCAGGAAGCCAGTTAATCAAAAGAATTTACTGATTTTGCAAGAATCTGGAGATTTCAACACAGCACAAATAGCCCTAGATTTTCCGAAAGCAATGGAGCAGCGGAAACAACAGTAAAAAAATCAAGACAATGTTGGAGGTCACTTTCTAAAGATTCAGCCATTGCCTCGGATATGTGCATGTCCGTTTTACCCACATGACGAGAGTAAAGCATAGTGTCGTCAGCAAATATGCCCATCTCAGACACAATATCATCAGGGAGGTCGTTTATGAAGATCAGGAACAATAAAGGTCCAAGGATCTATCCATGGAGTACACCTGCATTTATGTCATGTTGTTTGGATTAACGGCCATTGAGGACAACCTGGATCTTTCTGTTGGATAGGAAGGATCTAATTATATTAAATATTCGTCCCATAATACATTATGAATTAATTTTTATGCGAAGCCCTTTATGCCAGACCTTGTCAAAGGCTTTGGATATATTAAGCACTACCGCCCTAGCTTCACCTGCTTTGTCCAGTGTATGGTATATGTGTTTGGAGATGACAGTTAGGATATCCATAGTAGACCTTGCCTGCCTAAATCCATACTGATGGTCAGAAAGAAGTTTAGCATTAACAAGGTGCCAAACTATTTCTAGATTGATTAAGGATTCAAAGATTTTAGCAAAGAGCGGGAGTATACTGATGGGGTGATAATTCTGAGGGTCAGTTCTATCTCCAGAATTCTTGAAGACTGGTACAACAGAGGCAATTTTCCAGCTCTCGGGGAAGAAAGATTCAGCAAGGCATTTGTTGTAGAGTTTGGAGAGGACAGGAGCCAGTTCAGCAGAGTATTTCTTTATTACTATTACTGGTATAAGATCAGGCCCACATGCTTTGGAGGTGTCAAGGTCTTTTATGATGTCCTGGACATGAGATGGGGTGATGACCAGGTCATCAAGTAAGGCTTCAGTCCGCAATGGGAAATTTGGGAGGGAGTGATTTGCGGAGTTAAAACTGGAGTTTAAGGTGAAACGCCGCGCAAGTAATTCAGCCTTGTCAGTTGCCGTGCAAACGACGTCATTGTGGTTGGATAGCAGAGGAATTGTTGATTGTCCATTGTTCACCACACTATTGTAGATTTTCCAGAAATCATGATAACCTAGTTTCTGCGACTGAATGTGTTTCCTGTATACCTTCTCTTTTCCTCAGATAACACAGTCTTTTTATATATATATATATATATATATATATATATATATATATATATATATATATATATGGAAAATTAGTTTATGAAAATGTGGATAAGCAAGGCAACATGCTAGTAGAAATAAGGACACAAACAGGTCATTAAAGCTGGACCAAGGTATTTCGGTCGATTTGTTTGACCATATTCATTTGGTAAAATGAGCTTTATTGGACAGAACTCGACATCTTATACAGTGAAGGCAAAAAAACCGAGGGGGGAGCAGTAGTAAAAAGGGGAGGGATAGTTGCTGTATGTAGTGAGTTAAGGACGTGAGAAGATGGAAAGGTGGAGAAGTAGAAGGCGAGTAGTGAAGAAAATGCAAAAGGGGAAAGTAGGTAGAGGAGTAAGCAAGGAGGGTGAGGTGAACCATGAGGTGGGCAGAAAAATAAAAATAAATGAAAGCACGTGGAGAGAAATATATATATATATATATATATATATATATATATATATATATATATATATATATATATATATAATACGGGTCTCTTATACTTATGTCATAGATCATATATATTATTCTGTATCAACTTTTATTTCTTCTTTTCTGTACCAAACATTCTTTGGTTCTGGGTCCTTAAAGTGCATTTGTTAGTGAGACCCTAATTTGGAAGCTTCTGCGAGCATGGAACCATCCCTTCATTAACATTACTCCCAGCCCCACTTTGACCCAGAACCTATCAGAGTCCCATTTATGGGTTAAATAGTATTTTTCCTGGGCAAGACACTTAACTGTCTTAGACACCCCTGAGAAAGATGTTCGTTCCTATCCCAACTCACCATCTGAAATGAATCTTCCCAACCGTTTCTACTTTCTTTTTCAGCCTACCCTATTTCCAAACCCTATCAACTATTCAAGTTGTTTCTATTTCCTACCGTCCTGGATATGACACAAAACTGCATCTGTTAGATAATGAAAGGGGGTGACGGATGGATAGGGCTCTAAAAAGTGGGCGGAGCTAAAAGTGGAAGTCAGGAAAATCACACCATTTCCGGTCTGTCTGTTGAGCTGCGACCAGCGACCAGTGACCGAACTAGATGCGACAATCGAGCAGTCCCTACAGCCGGCTGGGGCCGGAGGAGGTGTGGTGCAAAGGGTATCTCTCTCCAATTAATTCATTCTTCTAAACTTCTTCTCTCTCTCTCTCTCTCTCAAAAACATGCAGTTAATTTCTGTCTCTTTGTCATGTTAAATAAACTCTTTTAAAACCCAAATCCGGGTACATATGGTTATCAATCAACGGCTGAGAGACACAAGCCAGCAGCGACGAAACCTGGGTTGCCGCTGAAGATGAATGGGTGTACAACGATGTATACGCCCGCAAAGATCAGCAGTATCCAACACATCCAGTGCTATGGCCCTGATCTGGGAGTTTGGGTGTGTAGAGTCACTCCTTAGTTGCATTATTCTTAAGTTCGTTCTGACGAGGAGTGGTAGTACCTGTCAGCATTCTATCAATGGGTTAGATAGAATATATTATTTACATATTATTTTCTTACAAAATATATAAGTATGTGTATATGTTTATACATTTGTGTGTACCGGATTCACTCCTAAACTAATTAACCGATCATTATAAAGTTTGGAACATAGATGCTAGGAGTAAGGGTCGTAATGTGGGCTATATTTAGTTTAATATATTTTTATCAAATTGGGTAAAGAAGGGTAAAAGCCTCTAGTGATTTTTGTGAAATTTGATATTAGATATTAATTGAAATTCCCCAAATTTCAGTTTCTTTAGGGTATTTTAAAGGCTTTTAGTGGGCATAATATGGCCGCAACCTCTCATTTGAAAATTCAGATATATCAGAATCACATTGAATTTGATCAATAGTCAATAGACACCAATTGAGCCTGAACTTCAATTTCTTCTTAAGACTCCTTAAGCATAAGACTTAAATTTTAGACATTTGTTGCAGAGGCCAATCACCTGGTTGATCGGTCTTACACCGAAGAAAGTAGACACATACAACAAACAAGTAACAGCAATGGCAAAGAAGAGACGACAAATGCAGATGAAGAGTGTAAAATGTAGGTTACATTTATTACACCCAAGGTACAAGAGGAAATAAAGAAGAAGAACTGAAGGTTTGGTGACATCTCTGGAAGCAAGAAAGGCTGAAAGGGCAGGAATGACGATTCTGAAACCTGAACAGCACAGAAAGGCTGGTTCGACAGGAAGGATGATTCTGAAACATGGACCGCAGAGAGGCTGGATAAACAGGAAGGACGTCTCTGGAACCTGGACAGCATGGGATGACGTACATAGAGATTGATGTGGACGTCCCTGAGGTGTAATGATCCATATGGGCGTGGACAAGAGCTGGATCAACAGGAACAGGTAAGTTAGGACGTCTATGGGAACTGGAAAAGACAGGAACCAGATCTGATGGAAGGAGCTGGGGGAGGTGCTGCAGGAAGGAGCTGGAGTAGGACCGCTGGAAGGAGCTGGAGCAGGAATCGCTGGAAAAAGCTGGAGCATGCGCTGAAGAAAGGAACTGGAGCAGGAGTTTTGCACAGGAGTCGGAGCTGGAGAAAAGGTGCCGTAATGTCTGACAAAGGTCCAAGGAGTGAGGTGCGGTCGGCAGCGACACAAGAGACAGCGTCGAGGCCAGGGGCAAAAGCCCCGAATTAGCTCTAAGTGAAAAGACACTCCTTTTATAGTATATTGGTGACTGCTTCTGGTACAACGCTTTGATGAGATCTGATTGGTTGGATCGAGTGACGAAATGCAAAGTGAAAGAAAAACTGTGTTCGTTTTTGTCACACGAGTTAAGGCATTCAAGGATTAGTAGTGCCTAGTCATAAACAGAGTCGGCATGACAAGGGCTAAAATTTTCAATGATTAAACATCCACTTTTTTTTAGGTGTGCCGAGTCATAAAAATGGAGGTGGGTGGGGCGGCACGACACATTTTCTAGAATGAAAATCATGTAATGGATTTTGGATCAAAATCGGAATAAGCATTCTAGACTTAAGGTTTAGTATCATTATATTTTGATTTTAATCTTCGTAAGCAGACATAAAAGTGGTGCAAAGCTGTTCTGTTCAGGGAATTAATTTTATCCGTCCTGGGACGGGTAATCTTCTAGCTAATCTATAAACCTGTAATCTAAATAAAAATAGAATCTATTGAACATGAAGCATGAGTTTTTGTTTTTACCAAAATAACTGGATTCGGCATTAACTAAAGAAAAAAGGTTGATATGCCGTAAAACAAAACACTCATACAAAGCAGATTATAAATATCGTTCTGTATCAGCTATTATGTATTTATTTATTTATTTATTTGTTTTTTCTGTATCAAACATTCTTTGGAATCAGATTACCTACTCCCACTCTCCTTAAAAAGAAAACAAAAAAAAAACATATTTACATATTTATTTATGGCAATCAACAACTTTACCGATAAATGTCGCTCCTACTTTTACTCATGAGATTGGCTGAATAACAGGTGGTGGTGGTGGGGGGGGGGGGAAGCGTAGCTGGAGTCTTCTTGTAAGTGTGCAGTGTCCTGTGTCATTGGACAATCTACCTACCTACCACCCGTGGACACTAGGTTGCTGTGAATGGCTGACAGTGGAAAGACTTGTCCTCACACGAATAATACCCCTCCCTGGGAGGTATATATGTATGTGTCTTCTGGGGCAGAGAGGTCTTCTATGATCAAGCTGGCTTAATAAGTAATTAAGCAATTTCTCTGCTTGACAATTTGGGGGAATTGAGCTCAGTACAAATTCAAGGACTTTTGCTCAAGTGCTATAAAAGCCAGCAAGTTATTTGCTTTTAAAAACATTTTTAAATATATACTAAACCCTCCAGTCACGGGTCGTCTATGTTCTCCATTTTAATGGATGACTTCATCCTTTTCTTACTTTATCAGTTATGACGTCATAAAGGATTTATTTCCGATGTCCCTATTTACTTGCTTCCCTACGGGGGCAGAGTTAGATACAAGGTGGTTTTTACTTTGGGTAAAATCCAGCTCTCTTAAAGGGGCACTCTGGATTGAGACAAAAATTTTAATTGACTCAGTCTAAAAGGGTTTCTCCTTCACTGACCAAGGACAGAACAGCCATGAACTGTTTAATAGATTACGTCACGAAACGATGATGTCATCCATTTATGACGTCATAAAGGATCTACCCCCCATGTATTCTACCTGTTTTAGTGGATGGCATCATCCCTTTGTGACAGCATCCAATGTACACGGAGACAAACATCCAAGATAACAAGAGTTTTGATAGTGGTATAGATAGTTAGAAAGATAGATAGATAGATAGAAAGATAGAAAGATAGAAAGATAAACTGCTAACTGGAATACACATCCCAGGACGGTTTCAAATGATGAGGTGGTGATTTATTTTTGGTAAAATGCTTCATTTTGAAACAAATCTTTTGTGTAAACTGGAAAAAGAAAAAGAAACTGAATCACTCTTTGCTACCAGAACTATAAAATTCTTGAGGCAACTTGTTTCTTTTTAAAGTTTTTTAGTTCAGTTCGTTCTCAGATATCAAGGGGTCCCTCCTGAGACTCGTAGTTAAAATTTCTTTATGAGTTATATATATATATATATATATATATATATATATATGTAGAGAGTAGAATGTAGACCTTTGGTTTCCTTTCGGTAGCCTCGTAACTCTTGCTTCCCTTATTTTGTCCTTGAGTCCTCACATTCCATGAGCGATGTTTCTGACAAAGGGGGAGAATTGCTGTTTACTGGGTCAGAATTTATCCATCTAACACTTATCGTTGGCTAGTTTATGACCTTGAAGTAGTACTTTTTTTAAGCTCCTTACATCAAGTGGCTTCATGCCTTGATTTATTTTGGAAAGAAATGATGGAGCAGAAACATTGCTTTGTCATTAAGTCAGTAGGTCAAAAGTACAATCGATAAGAGAATGTTATTATCTGAAAAACAAAAACTGTAATTAAAAATAAGGTCACAGGTATTTATAAATGTACTGACGTTGGATAACGTAAACAAAGCTTATTTAACAGGTCGACTTGGTGGCCGGGGGAGAGTCTGACAGACAGGCAGATCCGTGTAGAAGAGGAGAAAGTCGGTGTGACAAAACCTGCAAAGGTCTGTGGTCTATTTGTTCATTTGTAAATGAATTTAACAAAAAAATAAAGGCATTCCCACCTTGGACCATAAGGACTCCAAAGATCATATTAACTTTAAGCAAACTCCACAAAAAAAAACATCCTTTAATTTTCCACGAGGAATTAGAGAAAGTCAAAGACAAATATCCAAGACATATGCACATCTTCACAGATGGATCCAAACATGAAGAAGCAACAGGGTGTGCTGCAATATGCAATAACAACATAAATAAGAGGCGTCTCCCAAATGACACTTCCATTTTCAATGCAGAAGCATGTGCAGTTGATATGGTGCCCAATATCAATTTTAAATGTAAAAATAGAAAATTCATTATCTTTTCATATTCTTTGTCAGTACTAAAAAGCAAGAAATTTGACAATCCATTAATAATCAAATTACTATGCAAAATGGAAAATTTGTCAAGAGACAATGAAATATTACTGTGTTGAATTCCAAGTTATATAGGAATCAGTGGAAACAAGCAGGTTGATAAAGCAGCCAAGTCTACCTTAGGCATGGCTCTGGAAACAAATTTTAAGATTCCTAATACAGGCTTAAAAATGAAGATAAACAAATATAGCCAACAACAAAGACAACAACGTTGGAGTAGCAACACACATAACAAATTGCTTGTAATCAAAACTACAATAGGAAAATGGAAAGAAAGCTCACGAAAAAACCGAAAGGAGGAAGTAGTGTTATCCAGATTTCACATCGGTCACACAAGGATTACACATTCCTACTTGCTTGAAAACAAACAGCAACCAATATGCCATGCATCAAACTACATACACAATCAAACACATTCTTACTGAATGCATTGATCTGGCTCCTATAAGAGAAACGTTCTACAGAGCAGGAACAATGAAGGAACTGTTAAAAAAAAATGAAGTAGAGACTATAATGAACATTTTAAAGGCAGTTGATCTATATACAAAAATATAAAGATCTAAATATATATAAATCCAACATGATTTGGCATTAAATAAACTGAAAAAGGATGATGTGCCGTAAAATGTATTCAAAGAATAATTTTTTTCAAAGAATAATGTTTTTCAACGAATCCAACTTGATTCGGCATTAAATGAGCTGGAAAACGTTGATATGTTGTAAAAAACAAACAAACAAACAAACAAACAAACAAAAGCATTCTTTTTATAACATAAAGCCTGTCTAGTTCTTTGTACCAAGGGAAGCAACTCTTGTGCTGGCGGGAAACGAACAGACCAGTTGAGTTATCCCCTTACACTCGACACTTGTATCAAATAGTCAAAGGATTGATTCAAGTGATTGCACTAGACAGAGAGACCAAAGACACTCGAGGATGATGTCTAGTAGGCATGCAAACTGTGGCTGTGTGCATGTCAGAATGATGGAGCCAGCTAGGAAAACCATGAGCTATCACTTATTGGTACATTTTGTAATATAAAAATTTTCATGAGATATCTTGTGTTTTTGTACACCTTCCATACACACACAAAAACAATAAACAAAATATGAGATATCTCGAGAACATCCGAGTATGGATTAATAACTAAAAGAAGTCAGACCCCAATATATTGTGGTGAAAACTGTGTGAAAATAGAACTTATGTGGCAAAGTAGAAGGATAGCCAAATACAAATTGACTTGTCTCTTGTATGATGATGATGATGATGTAGTAGTAGTAGTAGTAGTAGTAGTAGTAGTAATCTGATCCTTCCAATCTGCCATCTTGAATTAAACTGCACACTTGTTGATCTGAAAATAAACTGCTTCCAAATAATGAACACCACGTGTTATGATGGTTCACATCGTTTCTTGTAGTTCTCCAGAAAACGAAAACAGTCAACTATAGTTGTTTTAAAATACCCCAGGGAGGGGGCATGCCCTTATTAGTCTAGACACTGACTATTAGGAAATGTGGTCGTATCCGCTGAAATCCTTGAGAAAAAAGAGAGCAAGATGGAAGCTGAAGTCATCTCACCTTCTTTCAGCTTGGACGTCACCTTCGGTTAGCGAAAGGGCAGACAACCTTTCCTCTTTCCCCATTACATTATTACATTATTTAACATTTATACAACTGAATTTTGTAGACTTTTAAAACTATTAATTTTGTGGTGTTAAGATGTTTGTTTTTTGGGGGGAGGGATTAAAATCATCGCAATTTGTTTAAATTCTGGGAATCAATATATTTTTGTTTAATCTATATAATACTAAAACTCTTATTGGCTTTCTTTCTTGGTTGTTTGCACAGTGAATGTTTAATATGGTGGGAGGAATAGTGAATGAGACCAGGATGGGAATAGAGGGAGTAGCAATAATGTTGAATACTGTAATTGAGGGAGGGTAGTTGTCGGCCCTTTCCTGTTAGAGGATGAGCTGACTTTCACTTCAGTCTTGTTTTCTCTGGGATTTCAGTGGAGAAGAACGCACTTGCCAATGGCCGGTGTCTAAGCTGTTGGAAGGGAAGGGGGAGGGGGGCTTCCCCTTTCCCATTGTGTACTTAAAACAACCACAGTTTACTATTTACGTTTTCAGGGGGACTATAATAAACGATGCAACTGTAAGAACAGATGTTGTTGATTACTTGACAGCGGTTTATCTTCACATCGACAAGTGTGCTGCTTTAATCCAAGATAGTGGACTGGAAGAATCAGATTATTACTACGATCATCATCATTGTCGTCATCATCGAACTCGTCATCAAACGAGAGCAGAGTCAAGTCATAGGATGGTGCCAATTATAACTTGACACACCGTCAGCTACGTAAAAATAGTAGTAGTAGTAGCAGCAGAAACGTATGCGGAGTGTAAGAAGATAACATAAATAAATAAATGACGTAAATAAAGAAGAAAAAGGTAAAGACTAAAGTAGTATTCATAGTAGTACTAGTAGCAGTGCAAGATAAAGAGGGTAAGAGGATGATGTAGATAAATAAATGACATGAATAAACAAGAACAGAAACGACTAAAGTATTAGTAATAGTAGCAGAAGCACAAGAGAAGGGAATAAGAGGATGACATAAATAAGTAAATGACGTAAATAAAGAAGAAAAGGAAAAGATAAATAGCAACAGCAATGTATGTTTACTGGTGAAGAACGAATGAAACAAGAGGAGGGAAATAGAGAATGTAGTAGTAGTAGTAGTAGTAGTAGTAGTGTTTAAGAAGGAGAGTAAGAGATGACATAAATAAATGACGTAAATAAAGTAGAAAGGGAAAAGGAGGGTAGCAGCAGCAATGTATGTTTATTGGTGACGGGTGAATAAGACGAGAAATGGTGAGGAGGGAAATAGAGGGTGTAGTAGTAGTAATAGTAGTAGTAACAACGACATATGAGAAGGAGCATAATAGAATAATTAATAAATTTTAAATTATTGATGAATATCCTTATAAATTAACTTTAAAATTTTTAGAAATATATTTTTTTTATATATAGATTCTCATGGATGGCTCTGCTCTTGAGGAGAAATCGACTCTGAAACTTCTTGGTCTTTCTCTCTCATCAAATCTTTCTTGGAGTTCATACATTAGATCCATTGCTCTTTCTGCTTCTCGTAAAGTCGGTTCTCTCTATCGCTCCAAACACTTTCTCACACCTGAGGCTATTCTCTATCTCTACAAATCTACTATCGGACCATGTATGGAGTGCTGTTGTCATATTTGAGCTGGTGAATCTCTCTTCCATTTGAGGGTTCTTGATAAAGTACAGAAACGTATCTGTAATTTGATTGGCCCTACCCTTTCTTCTTCCCTGCATCCTCTCTCTCATAGACGTGATGTTGCTAGTTTCAGTCTTTTCTATAAATACTATTATAGCATGTGTTTTTCAGAATTATGTGATCTATTCCCTGCTTCTTTTGTTCTAGCTTGTTTGACTCGTTGGTCTAGTGGTCTCCATCAATTTGCTGTTTCGTTACCTCATTGTAATACAGCTTCCTATTCCAGTAGCTTCTTTCCAAGAACCGCAGGCTTGTGGAACTCTCTTCCAGTTGACTGTTTTCCTCCTACCTATAGCCGTGGTCTTTTCAAGAAAATGGCGAATAGACATCTCCTGTCTTTACAACAATCATATTTCGTTCTTGTTAGCTCCTTACATCAAGTGGCTTCATGCCTTGTTTGGAGCGATTTCCATTAAAAAAAATCTTTTTATGATAATATATAAGTTAGATTCCTATTTCTAACGGTTCGGTTTCTTATTTTAAAGTTAAAAATTTTTCCGTAACTTTTCTATATTTTTCTTTACTTCTTTTTTCTCTCTATCTTTCTCCTCACTCTTTATTAATATTATCTTTTACCCCACCCCTACACCTCACTTTAAATTAACGCCAATCGTCTTTCTTTCTTTTTTACTCCCTTCATTTTCTTTTCTCCCTTACCTTTTTTCTATTTCCTTTTCTTATATTTTATTTAAATTAGATTTTAAATTTTATCATTTTAATTTTTCCATTAGACTACCCCCTTCAATTTTTGAATTCTTGCCTGCCAAGGAAACTCTATGAATGGCAATGACTTTATTTATACATATATTTCCTACGAATTCTTTGGATATTTTTTGGTGAATCATTCACTTTATTGTCAACTGATCTTTTGTTTTGGACTTCATTCTAATTTATCCTTTTATACCTTGGATTTCAGACTTTGCCATCTGGACTCTATTGGATTATAACTCAATGCTTACCTTATCTCTGCCATTCTCTGATTGATTCCCTGGATAATTACATAGATACATTGTATTTTCTACTCAACTTTCATTGAAAATGTATTTTGCTTACAACTTTTATATTTTCAAATTTATGCTAACCAGTAATACATTATTTTACTGATATTTCCCCTCTGATGAAAAGAGCTTATCTTTGAAAATCCATGGATTATACATGTGTGTACATATAGCATGCATCTATGTGTATATGCTAGTATGAGTGGATGTACGTATGTGTTTTTTTATTCGTCTGTGAGTATGTGTGCACATATCCTTGTGTGTAGGTATGCCTGCGAATCTATGGATGTATCTAGAACCTGATACCCCACCCCGCTTTAACCTTAAATCTCTCGCCGTAGTTGCTTAATTTTCCTGTCTAGCCGATGCCACATAGCTAGACAATAGTCCTACCCCGCTCTGCTTCTATATCCTTCCGGCCCGTTTCCCTCAATGTATTCTTGCCTATTCCTTTTTTCCTCTCTCTCAATTTACTTAACATTAACTTTCTATCTTTCTTTAATATGCTCACCTTACAACCCTACACCCTTTTTCTTTTGACACTGTCTTATATTTTACATCCCCCCTCCTTCCTCTTCGTATTCTGCCATTTCCCCGAACCTCCCCTACCTAAAATACATTTAAGTTTTCGTTTAAGTTGGCTCCTGCTGATTTTAAATTTAAGCCGAACATTGAATATTATATTTTTCATTTTTCAATCCTTATTTTATTAACTATTGTTTTTTGATTGGATCTTACTGCGTATTTCTACTCGATCACATTTTTTTGTCTCTATATACAACAGACCAGGAAGTTATGATTTGCAACACTCTTACTATCAGTTCCTAAGAACCCTTAATTGGACATTATAATATCCAACATCGAGTTAGTCTTCTGAACTTTTTGTATGATTTTGCCTTTTCTATTGTTTTATTATTAATTTGCATACACCCTGAATACACTCTTCACTGTCATCTACTGCATCGATAGCAAGCAAATTTTCTGCCTGGATAACTTTTTCGTTTTTTGGACTACCATTCACCACCTGGATTGTTTTTTAATCGACTTCTTTTATATTTTTCTTGAAATTGTTTTAAACTTTATGACTTGGATGAACTGTATAAGTTTAACAAAACAGTGTGTTTTTGGCCAATATATTTGATGTTTTATATTTTATATATGTTTTCAAAGCTTAATTTTTATTACCTGCAGTAATGTCATTGCGGTAATGGTTCTCTGAGGAGAAAATTTTCTTTAAAAACTCATGAGTTAAGGACGCAGTATCACTCCTTGTTTTTGAACTTTAATAAAATCTGATTAATTTCTCATTTTATTATGTCATTCAATTAATATATATATATATAATATATATATATATATATATATATATATATATATATATATATATATATATAGTCTGAGCAAAAAAGAGAAAAAGAGGGACTTGGCATTTGAGTCAGCTGGTGAACAGGCTGTGGACCCTGCTCATTGGGAGATGTTTTGATTTGGTTGGGCTCAGAGTTCTGATTGTAAATCTGTCATTTAGTAGAGAAACCAAGACAATGAGCAGACGATCACGGCCTGTGTTGTGAACGTGCACAAGCTCAAGTTCACAGGTGAACACATCTAAAATGGTGGTTTCAGTTAATGTGCTCATTTTTGCTGACATGAGAGTTATAATAGATGACATTTATGCAAAGCTAGGAATTTTTGTGGGTCAAGCAAAGGATGACCTTGCCTTTTCTAAGGTCAGTTGTTATTGTTTTCTTTATTATTATTTATTTTTATTTTTTGTCATTTGTTCAATTTTTTGACAATAAAAGTTTATTCTAAAAACAAAAGGAAATTCAGAAAAATATTTTCAATTGTTAGTTTGTAATTTGAAACTTTTTAAAGTTAAACAATGTTTTAGAACAAACATGTGAAGCACAAACTGTTATGTCTGATAATAATGGCTATTATCGGTTTAATAACAGACAAAAAAGATCAATGGTTAAGAACAAAGTGTAGTATCTGTTCTGATGCTACACTTAGTCTATTCTGTTCTATCAGCGAAAGAGAAGTCCTTCTAGACTGAGGCAATTTTAATGTTTGTTCCAATCCAGGATGCCCTTTTTTGGGGTGCTGGATTTTCCCCACATAAAAAACCGACCTTGTGTCTAACTTTGCCCTCGTGTGGGGCGGCAATTAAATAGGGACTCATAGAATGAAATTATGTGTGTATGGACAAGCCCGATTAAACCCTAACATGAAAGAGTTCCCCTTTTTGGGGAGCTGGATCTTCCCCACATGACCATGCGTCTAACTTTGCTCTCGTGGGGAGGCAAGTAAATGGGAATACATTTATCAAACAAATTTACAGGTTGGATGAGGATTTAAAAGCCACTGGATGCGAAATGATTGTTTAGTGTTCTGTAAGGCACTTTTGTTCACATCTGAATGTCATTGCCAACCTCGTCTTCAAGTGCAGATAACTCCCCATTTCATGGGTTTAAGGTAGATAACTCTACCTTGGATATTAGTTTTAGGCTGAAGGCCTAACAGAAACTCATGTAGGTTATCTAGGATTTTACAAGCAAGATAGAACCTCTGACATCCATGCTGGAGTGAAGATGATAAAAACACAATAGATTGAACCTTGAAGTTCAATTAGAGTAATTACCAACTTATTATGACAAGTTGTTGGGTTTTTTGTTGTTTTGGACACGGCTTTGATGTTTTTGTGTAGCTTCTTGATGCTTGAATGGACAAATATCTGATGCATGTCATTCAAAATACAAAGAAATAAAGGACATCAATATTAGATTAAATCACGTAAGCATAAAAATAAGTGCTATTAAAAGCTTTTTTTTAGGTGTTGGCCAAATAATGACAAAAGCCATAGAGAAGGCCATTCACAGATGAAATAAAAAGATTAAGGTTGAATTACTCGAGCATAACCGATGGTGAGCAAATAGAGTCGGTTTTCAAGATACCCAGATCAGATTGCAAGAAAAAATATCAGAAAATAATTCCAGATAATCTTTAAGTATAGTTAACAGCCAAGAAATCGAAATATATATAAATATATATAAATACAATAAATAATTTTAACCAAACACATTGATATTTAATTTTTCACCAACCTGTATACTTTTAACGTTCTGAAATATTTTGTGTTTTTTTTAAAAATTAGATTTTGTTCAAAGCTCTCTTTTTCATAATATGAGAATCAAAATGGCTACCTTTTGCTCTGTAGTTCGAGGGGCTTCATTTCTATAAAAAAAATGAAAAAATAAAATGACTTACCCTATCACTAACCCGAATGGCAAGTCCCTCGGACTAAGGGTTTTTTTTAACTATCTTTTCAGCTTGAAATAATCCGAAGCTACGCGATCTCCTCTTTTTTTCTTGTTACAATAATCAATTTTATGATAACAAATTCAAGAATGATAAATCTTACAATCAGTTTCCACACTTTAAAAGTATACAGGTCGGGAGAAAAGTAAATTTTAATGCGTTTGGTGAAACTTATTAGTTGTCTTTTTTAATTTTCGATTTCTCAGTTGCAAGATTATCACGTTTTAAATAAGAGCAAATAAATAAAAATTTTTCTTTTCAATAATCGTGAACTTTAGTACCTAATCAATAAGTTGAGGAAATAATTAGAATAAAAAAATACAAACAATGACTAAGAAAGATTTTAGAGGGTTAGGGTTAGGATAGGATTGTGACACAGCACAAACCGGTTATTGGCAATTTCACACAAAGACGCAAGTAGATTATCTGCTGGTTAGGAAAAAAGACAGAAAACTCTTGAGTGATATGAAAGTAATACCTGGTGAAGAAATTGGAATATAGCACAAACCGGTTATTTTACAATTTTACACTGAAGAAAGTTCCTGAAGTAAAAAGAAAGTTTATCCCCAGGAGGAAGGTGTAGAGGTTGAATGAGGAACATGTGAGATGCAAATTTAGAGACCAAGTGATCCACTACTAGAAGCGTGGAAGAAGCTGAAGGATACACTGTTGGATGTAACAGACCAACTTGTGGGTAGACGAAAGGGTCCCTAAGGCATAGAGTGACATGGTGGTGGAATGAGGAAGTTGAGAAGTGTATAAAAGAAAAGTGGAGACGAAGGAATCAGTAGATAAAATGTTTAGTGAATAAGGATGTGTATCTGATGGCAAAGAAGGAAGTAAGAAGAACAATATACAAATCTAAGAAAGAGGTAGAGAGAGAGAGAGAGAGAGAGAAAGAGAGAGAGAGAGACCGAAGTCGGTGACTGATTGAAAACAGGAATAGAAAAAGACTAAGAATTTTTACAATTCAACCTTCTCTAAGGAACAACACAAAGTAAATTTCAAAGTTCTCCAACCAAGACTTGCACCAGTTAAATTACTCAACTTGTCTTTTCTTCCCAAAATGAGCAACGCAACTTTTCATTTTATCATGGTTACACACCTGTGTTCCAATATTTATTATTGTTCATGGCAAGTTTTTCGTGTTTATGGGTTGCTAACAAAACCGACCACATACCCAAGTTCCTGGCTAAGTAACCTCAACACCAAAGTTCTGCAGAACTTTTGTGTAGAATGAATGACAGACCAACCATGTATGTGGTCATCTATCATCGGACTTACAATTTTATATTTAAACACAATGCATAGAAACTCCTAACAATTCTATTTCAAACTCAAGTGTGACAGAATATATAAAAAGGTGTATTATGTTAATAGATTGGGCAAATTGTCTATTATGATAATAGGTTACCTCTTCTTGTTCTTTAAAATAGCCTCATTCACATATTGACCAATTATTGGGAACTCAATTTGGCGGGAAAAAGACGAATGCCTTATTTTCACCTTTTTGCAAGAAACTGTTGGACTGAAAAAATGAGGATAAAGAGTTATCCTTGCTTTGTGGGGATGGGGTAAAAAGAAATATAAAAAATAAACAGTTTCAGATAAGTTGGTCTTTTTGATTTAACCCGTAGACGCACTTTTATTTGGAAGTCATTGTTGTGTAATATAATTTTTCATACATGCCATTATGCTTCTTTTTCATTACACTTGAATTTCTATGTATCTTTTAACAAATTTTGCAAACAATAAACTAACAAATGACGTATAGACACAGTCTTATAGGGACAAAAATAGAAATATTCCTTGAAAGTTACAGAGCTACACAAAACCCAAATGGCCATAACAGTACTTCACCTGTGGCACAAGAATGAGCGCCCCTTTTATTGGAGCTGGATTTCCCCACACCAAAAGCCTTGTACCTGACTTTTTTAGTCATCATAGGGGGGGGGAGTCAAATTGAGACCACTCAAGCTGAGTTGACGGTGACTCGGAGAGGCCAAGAGTCAAATCAATTGTGGCTAACACCTGCTTCGCTAAAGCTTAAAAATCATAACTGCTGGTGAACTTAATAACAATACAATGAGTAACTATTGCTCTCTCTTTCTTTCTGCCTTTTTGATATGTATACTCGTTTCTCTCTTTCTCTTGTGGGACTATAACCACTCCTCTTTCAACTGTTTACTGCAAGAGAGAGGCAGAATGCAGTTGAGATTTCTATTTCATATGGGACAGACGTGCTGTACACCAACTCTGCAGACACTTGAGTTTTATATGGTTTTCGAAATGAATAAATAAAACATATATTTTTATATAAAATGGTTGTTCGCTTTTTTTATACAAGAATTCAATTTTCAGCCGATGGTCCCAACCCAGATAATTAATTTTCTGGAAAGAATTAATGACGCCAAAAACCCATCAAACACACAACGGCGAAATCACCCAGTTGGATGGAAGAAGGCTATTGCGTTCAAGGATCTTAGACAGTGTGAGCTTGAACATATAAGCAACAGTATTGCCGCTATTTGAACCAGGTAATCTAACTATTGTACCCACAGGAGAGCTGGTAGTTCCGCACCAGGACAATAAGAGCCCTTTCAGAGACATCCCCACGAAGCAGACACACTCCCTGGCCAATGATAGTGTTACAACCGGCTTAAACTCTATTGAACCGGAAAGTCTGATTACCAATAGATGCCATTCATCCAGCTGCACGAACTTCTCACAAGAGAAATACACAAATGGAACAGCAGTTCAACTTACATCATGGTGCAGTAAGCCACACTTTCAAACTAGGACAAAAAGACTATCGAAATGGTGCAGAAAAATGGATACAAGATCACATTTTGCACCAAACAGTGCATATGTATGACGTCAGCATGCAGTCCTCTGTCTGGGTTCGACATGCAAATCAGCTATGACCCTCATATCTCATAGAAACCAAAGCGCAAGACGTTATCTTCCCACTAGAGATATTATTGGGCATGTTTGCATTACCTCAACAAAGCCATCCAGTTATGCAGAAGGAAGAACTAAAGAGTTTATCTAGGGCAATTCTGATATGAAACCGTACAAATCCAATGCAGGTCAAGCCATGACCCCCCCCCCCCCCACAAAAAAAAACTTTAATAGCACAAAGTTCAAAAGGAAGGTGTTAAATGGGAAATCATATTTCATCGTAAGACATTGCTATGTTTAAAGTGAGATAACTCTTTTTGTATCATTAAATTATCTGTCCTTGTTAGAGACTTGGCATTATGGGATGATGAGACCAACATAGATGCTACCGATCACGGTCTAGCTACACATGACATCCACTATCATCAGTTTAATCATCCGTTGTATTGTTTTAAATAAATCATTTTAAATTATCTCTAAAGAATAATTTCATCTGTGTTTATTTCTACATTTCTACACCACTACACTAAAACACAAGTTTTAAATAGCATTTTACTTGGTTTGCGAATATTTTTTTAGTTTATATACCATTTACAGTTGTTCCATACTCTGCCTTTGTCAAGAAACATTGAATGAGGATTATCTGCCCTTGGCAAGTTTTGTAAACTGAGCTAGACTAAAGTAAATTTCAGGTGCTACAAAATAGTCTCTCTTATATTCTGGGTACATCAAACCTTACATAATGGTGAGACTATATTTTACAGCCCTTTTGGCACGATGATTAGAGCATTCGCTAATGGGCCGGAAGACCAGGTTTCAATCCTTGGTTATGTCAGAAAAACAACAAAAAAAAAAAATGGTACTTGATGCCTCCTTGCTAAAAACTAAGCATTATAAGATGGGGATAAAAAAACAAATGAAGGAATCCAGGGAAAGGAGTGGTAACCTCCCCTACATCTCGGTGTAGTAACCAATGAAAAGAGAGTCTTAAGGTCACTCCCAACCATTTATTTATTTTTATTATTTTGAACTTTTGATTTGTTTTCATTTTCAAGGTTCTCTGTATAATTCCTTGACTACATTGAATAAAGTTCAGTCCATTTTTACAGAACAAAAGGGATAACCATAACAAGGAGAAGTTTCAGAACACCTGTTGTACATGTTGGTAAATAGCATTTTTTTTTTAAAATTTTTTTTTTTTTTTATTCATATATTTTTTTTTTTCTCTTCAAAAAGTCAAGTGATTTCACACAAACAACAAGACGAGAGCAAAGATGACTTGAATTTATTTTTGCCCAAATAAATTAATGACATTTTTATGCATACAATGTAACAGTTGACTAGTTTGTTTTTTGTTTTTATCTTTTAGCAAAAAATATGAGTCACTTCATAAAAAATAAGAAATTTTTTAAATCGGAGAAAAAAAAAGAAGAATGTTTATATAATAAAAATAAAGACCAGAATTTTTTTTTTTTTAAATAACTCTTGAATATATTTTCTTTCTCAGGTTCTTCACATTATTAGGACTACATTATAGGTACACAAATCATTAGGTACTCCATTATTAGGTACCACACACACACATAAGATCAAATTGACTCAATGTCGCAACAACCAGACTAAAAGCTTGGAAATACAGTCACTGTGCAACAATTGAATTTTTTTTGTTTCCAATGTATAAATCGATAATAAATGTGGGTTAATTTTTAGTAAATTATCGCATAAGAAGATCGTCTTTCAGCTGATATTCATCAGAGGAGTAACGTTAGAATTTTTGTGGAACTGAACATAGCTAGAAAATTATACGTTCAATGAAATCTTTACAATGTCTGTAAAAGATTCAGAGAATAAACAAAATCCTTCTGTTTACACAATGAAGGTTGGCGACAGGAAATGTAAATCGCCTCCAAAACTTTTAAATAGAAATATGATTGAGCATGAATCAAGATTTTAAAGAAGTCGATATGTAAATCGAAAAAAAAGGCGTTGTTGTCTCTTGTTAAGTTTGGTTACAGATCGACATGTGTGCAGTCATAATTCAAAATGGCTGTCTTGAAGAATCAACAACTAGACGACCAGAGAGTAGTCATCATCATCACCAGATAAAAGTCGAGTCAAAGCATGAAGCCAACTCGCGCTTGGCTATCATGCAACGAATAAACAATATTTCTCTCTTGATAACGAAGGATGTTGTGTCGACAGGTAAGATAAATCGCATCCAAAAACTTTTAAATGGACAGATGATCGAGCATAACTCCAGATTTTAAAGGAGTCTTCTATGTAGTGATAAGTGTGCATGGGCCGCCATGATTTGGAATGTAGTGCAAATTAGGGAAGAAGCCGGTACAACCTGATCAGGGTGAAAGCTATTGCAAGTACAAGTAGCGACCAGAGAGTGATGATGATGATGATCATCATCATCATCATCAGACAAGTGTTAAGACAAGAGTTGAGTCAAAGCATAGAGCCAACACGCACTTGGCTATTATCAACTGTGCAACAAATATTTCTGTCAATATTATGAAGGTTGTAGTGTCAACACGAAATGTAAATCACCTCCCCCCAAAATTAAAAAGTGATCAAGCACAGCTCTAGATTTTAAAGGAGTCATCCGTGTGCCTGAGTCGTCATGGTTTGGGAAGCAGTGCAGGCCAGGGAAGAAGCTGACTGAACATGACCAGGGTGAACGTCGTTACAAGTACAAATAAGTAAGTAGCAATCAGCGCAAACAGAACTATTGAATAAATGTTGACTAACTTTTGAATCAGAAATATTAATTTGAGATTTACAGAAACTGTGTTTACGTACATGTATTGTATATAGTCAGATTCACACCGACACCCGTCACATGAAAAATAAATCAATTAAATTTTGTTCAAGGACAGAAACGCTATCTTTCTAAAAAGATGATAGAGCCTTTTTTAGGGTGAACCACTAGATCTATGTTCACAGCAGAAAAACAATGCCAATGCCTTGGTAACGTTATCCTTCTGGTGGATATAAGTTGAAAGAAGATCTTCGGAGACGATTTACTCAAATAAACCTCTGGCCTTTATTAGCTATTTTTAAATTTGGTACCCATCGACATTTATTTATATACATTTATTAGACATACAAACAGAGGCCACTGGCGGGAATTCAAACCTTTTGGTCCGGTCCATACTTAATAAAGATGATGGGGTTTCACCAATGCAGCTCTGGCAACCACAGGCCCAAATCACAATTAACTAATCGTATTTATTCATTCATTACAAATTCTGAGTTTTCCATGAAAAAAAAAAAAAAAAAGATTGTGGTTAGATGTATAAAAATTGGGTTAAAAATAAAAATAACAATCAGTCGGAACCGATAAATTTTATGAATATTTAACTGAGTTGATTGAAACAGGCATTAGCTTCACTCCTCTTTTTTATCACCTGTTAATCTTTTTGAACAATTTAATGTGAAACCACAATACTTATTTGTTCTTGAAGATTACTATTTTACCCAATGGTTAGAGGAAATGATATTTTGGCATTATAGTACGACAATACAGGATAACAAAAATAAAATATATGTTGAATAAAATTATTGAAATCAATTTTGTAATTACAAGTGCACAAGGGAATGCGGGGAGGTGACAGCAGTGAAGTGGATATTGATGTGGACTAACGATCTGGGTGTGCCAAGGTTGAATCCAGTCGGTTCAATAGCACCACTTTCATGTGGTCCCTTCTTAAGTAGTTGATTCAAGAATTAATCTGGGAAAGCAATGCCAACAACAGAATGAAGCCGGGAAAAAAAATCGTAGCATTCTTATTTCCTTTTACTGTAAGGGGATGCAATAGATTCGATTGGATTTGAACTTGGAATAACCGGTTCATAGTCTGCATCAGTATCCATTGTACCAAGCATGCAACCCACCACCACCACCACCATCCCCCGTAAGCATAGAGAGCAAAAGATTTTCCCCCTGTAGAAGATTCTGCTCTTCATCCCAAAGGGAAAAATAGTTTAAGAGGTTACAGCATCCACATCGTAATAAGCCGACACAGTGTTAAATAATTCATTGCTCATCGAAAACCGACAGATTTAAATAAAAAAATGACATTAAACAATGGTAACGTTTCTTCCATGTATCCTCATCATAGAAAAATATGTCGAATAATCAATAATAAATCTGAATAGTAAAGTATCACAAACCAGCCTAGAACTTAGAGTGTGAACATTGGTAAATATAGTGAAATTTCCTTCAATTTCAACTAGCGATATCGTTTATTTTGTTGTTTATTTTTGATAAAATTTAGATGTAAATTTAAAAAATAACCTTTTCTCTTTATAAATGTACAATTCTTTCTCGTGTCATTAATTGTTTTTGTTTTTTCAGACTATTTCAGGTTAGGTTACTATTTTCACTGATGGATGATAAATTTTTTTTAATGTTGCCGTTTTCAAATTTGGTGTGCGTGATATTGTGTATCTATGCATATAAAGATAGTTCCATCTGAAAGACAAAGGGCCACTTCGTCAATATGATTGGCTTAATATAGGGTTTTAAGTTGTCTTTCAAAAAAAAAAAAATTCAAGTTGAAAACTTTAGTGAATTAAATGTTTCCCTATTATAAATTGAATTTCCGTCTGTTTCTACATGGTTTAAATCTGAGTTTGTTTTATTGATTTAGTATTAAAAGAAAAATCAAGTTTGATCTCTAATGTACTATGAATCATATTACGAAGATTCAATATATTAGCTGTTGAAATGAATATGAACAGTCCAAGTTGCATTTCTGTGTCATTTTGTACGTTTTATCGAGGGATAATGGGATATTTCCTAATGTTTAGACTGATTTGATCTAATAATTATTGCTTCCATTATGCTTAATTTTCATTTACCACACGATAACATTACATTTATAAAATTTTTTCACTTATTTGAAGCCAGCATTTTTAGTTATACACTGAAAATTGGCTTCTGGACCAATAGTATACAAGAAGGAAAATTTTCTAATTTTCAACCAAATTTGAACAGTCATAATTCGGTGGTTAATTGAGCTACCAAAATAAATTTGGTACCATTGTTTATGTTTTGCAAAGATGTATGTGGCTACATGATATTTTTGTAGATATAATGAAAGTAAAACTTTGGTTTGGGATAGCTACTATAAACATGAAAGAATTAGAATATTTGATATTCTGTTTCATGTTTAGCAATACACACGTGGAGAAATTAAATGCATTCTCTATGCATGTGGGGCATCAATATTCGCCGTGTATTATTGTTGATAATACAGACGTTTTAACAACAAATGTCAAAAAATAAAAGACTATTGAGAAACCGTTAATATTACAAAGACATTTAACAGTTTGTCTAGGACAAACATTAAAAGAGAGTACAGAGACATTGCACGGAAGTCTTTATTTTTATTTAACTTTTTTCTTATTTGTTTTTAACTCTGCTGTTTTTTTTTACCAAATTATTATTTTTTTAAATAGGATTTTTAAATTTAAATTTAATTATGGTATCATTTTGCTAAGAATTTTAAAGCCAGAAATGTTTCCAAATTCTTTTCAAATTTCGAAGAGTCACAAATTCATTCATTCTTTTTTTTTTCAACTATTAACGAATGTTTGAATTAGCCGACTTATTTATGAAAAACCAAAATGCATTCTGGTAGACTTTTAATCGCAAGGAAAACACAGAGTCATCTTACAATTTTATTAATATAAAGATAATTAGTTGAATCCGAAGAAGAAATAGACAGATTCAAAATCTATTATTATACTAAATGTGAGTTAATCAACGTTAGTTTCCCTAAGGCTTTTTTGCCCTATATATTCCTATAACACAAAATACATGCTAAAATATACCTTATTTCTGGAATTGAGTTGTTTGATAACAAAATGTTTTAATTATTCTAATTAGTTGTAATTTATAATTAACTAAACAAGTCATCCATCTCTTTCTCTTAACTATATATTTTTCTCTCACCCTCTCTCACTATGTTGATTCAATCCCTAATATTTCTTAATGTCTCTGTGAGCATTTAGAGAAAGAGTGACATAAGTCTCTTTGCTCTTATATACTACTACTAATAATATAGAAGTAAAAAGACATTATTTTTAGTTATGCAAGAAGAATGTTTTAAAATGCATGTCACAGTTTATGAATTTTCGAATGAAATCAAAGTAGAATAAATAGTGATAGTGATTGTGACTCAACGGGTCACGGGTATGTCTAGTAGTATTATAAGTATGAAAACCAGCTTAAGAACAAAAAAAGATTTCCCAACACTATTTACGTCATTTTTCCCGCTTTTCTTTCTTAACATTTTATGAACATCGTCTCTTTGCATGTTAGCCACAACATTTTTTTATCAGCAACATCCCTTTTTACATTAACGTTAAATTTTGTTTTCCGTTGTCTTCTTCCTCTTTCGATTCCACACTAATAAAAATATTTTCATTATATTTCTTTTTTTCAAATTTAACTGATTTTTCAATGTATTCTTCTCTGATGAGAGAAATTTCTTAGAAATTTATAAATATCAAAAACTATCTGTATCTTACCTGCCGTTGACCGGGGTGAAGTAAAAGTCATTTTAGCTTTTAATTTTATTTGTTTGCACATTTTTTAAACTTATACAGAAAAAGAAATATAATTTTAGTTGTAAGGTAGACAACTCCTACTATATTCTCCAATTTAAAATATCAGTTATTCCACTTAAATTATTTAAGTTATACTTAGGAGTGAAGACACAGCTTACGAATGATGTGTCACATGACCCTTTTCAATATTGAAATTTAAACGTTTTCAGATATTACCTATTTCTTTCCACAAAAAATTTTCGGATTTGCAGTGCTAAAGAAAAAGAAGAACTTGTTACCTTTTAAATCTATCGAAAGTCTATTAAAGTTTTTTTTATTACTAACGTAAACTGAAATTTATTTTAAAATGTTTCATATTACCCATCATCTGGGCTAAAATAAGTAATTTTTAAAAATTATAGTGCAGTATGTTATTATATTGTCAATAACATGGTGTAACAATAACAAATGAAAATTGGTTAGTCAAAAGGAAACTTTGATTTGCCAGCTTAAATGCTATTTAGGTCAAGTATTAAAATATTTTTTCTTTATATTAAAAACAGTTGCCATTGTTTAATGTCGTTTAAAATTCTTTTTTAACTATAAAGACTTATTTAGATACAAAGTCGTCAAACTAAGAATTAGAATGACGATTTGGGCAAAAGCAGAAGACCAGGTTGGCTGCAGTTCAATTTGTTTTGTTTTTTTCTTTCGTTTGTATACAATGTTCCCAGCCACCAAAATAAAATTACATTCAATTATCACTGCAAGATAATTAAGGTTTCACTTTCAAAGAAAAGCAATTTGAGAGATAAAACTGAAAAAGAAAGAAAACAATAAAAGACAAAGAAAATGTCAGAACATTAGAGATAGAATAAAAATTTTAAAAATATTAAAATAAATTGAAAAAAAAAAGAAAAGAAAACTGAATAAAGAAATAAATAAACAAGAAGAAAAAATGAAACAGAAAAAGAAAAGGTTGGAGTAACGAAAAAAAATTACCATATTTTCTTGTGTATAATATAACCTCGCATTATGGTCATTCTTATGTAACACTTTTCTGCCAAAGTTGTTCCAGATTATCCATCAATATTTCAATGTTGTACACATATTTCACTAAAATATTTAATTTTTCACAATATTAAAGAAAATAAATAAACCCAATGTTTAGCCATTGTGGGTTTCAATTTACTGTCTAATTTGTGTTTTGTCATCTACTGTGTTAGCTATAGAGTATTTGTAATATTGCCATTTCGAATAAAGACATCTTTAAGCTGAGTAAACATTTCTAAAGATGTGTACTTATATATAATATATTTTTTGCCCTTAATTTTGTTTAAATTGTTTTCGTACTATACACAAGAAAATATGACGATGGAACAACAGGCCCAAGAAAAAATATTTTGTAGAAGGAAGTAAAGATTAAAAGGAATGAAAACTAAAAAGATTGATTAAAAAAGAGAAAGTAAAAACAAAGTGGAATTGGATTAAAATCAAGAAAAGTAAAATAGAAATTAAAAAAAAATATATAGAAAGAAAAAAAAAAAAGGCTAAAAAATGAAATATAAGTAAACTATAAACTCAATGTTGGATCTATGTTTATTTTGAAGATATTCATTGGGATCCATTTTCATTTTATTTTATGTTAAACTGCAGTAAAATGAAAGATTCTAATGAGACTCAATTGAAATCAAAACTAATATAGAGTGATACCCCCCCCCCCCCAAAAAAAACAATGTCACCCATTGTTAATAAAATTCACAATCCTTTCTGTAATACAAAAATTTGGTACAAACAACCTTCAGTCTACTACTTGTCCACTAAGTTTCAGTCAAATGTTTAATAGTCTTTGTTTTAGCAACATTCAATGATATGCGGGGACATTTTGGTGATCGTCTCATCAGTAGGAGATGTAATCCTACATGGGCTTCACACTCACTGGACCATAACCTCCCTTAGATTTTTATCTCTGAGGTTATCTCAGAGACGTCTATCAAAAGAATCCCCAAACTATTACTGAACTGAAGAGGACCATCCTAACCTAAATCAGGGCAGTGCTAAGAGAGGGGGATGTAAGATTTGACAATTTTGAAAGTTGCATCCAGGTCTGCTTATCACTGAACCATGATAAAATAAAAATTGTTAGACATTCATGAGTGAAACTTGGTGGACAAGTCAGGCATAGACTGAAGTTTGTTTGTACCAAATATGATTGGATTGCAAAAAAGGATTGTGAATTCAATTAAGGATTCCATGAGTGGCACTTTTTTGGGGTCACCCTGTACAAGATAAAAGAGTACTTACCTCCTCTCCAGGAGGTTAGACACAATGACAGGTGTGGTTTTGAGAAGCCAACACATGAGGAGAAGTGCACTCTGACCTATAAAAAGTACCTGAGCAGCTTTGTCAGCATTCCTCAGTAGGCGATTAGCAATAAACTAACCCCTTCTCAAAGAGAAGGTAAAGCCTGGGAGGGTAGACTTCCTAGGACTGAACAACCATATATAAGCCTGACAGCAACAAGGCCACTGTCGGACTGATTGTCGAGGACGTATCCTTGTCGACTGGTATGAACAACCCTGGGTTCCAGGTGCTAACTACTTTTATGCTATTAGACCAAGGAACATAGATTTTTTAAGATTGTAGATTGTCATAATATATCATATTTATCTTTTTTTTATATTTTGTATAGGGTTACCAAAGGGAGTATAAAACTTTTGGTGAAAATTTCGTTCACTGCCAATTTTAATGAACCTTAAACTAAAGGTAACTCACATAAATTTGACAGATTCTAAAAGGGTCTAATAGCAGCCCTATACCCTGTGCTAAATCCCCTAAAGATAAAAATGAGATTCTTCCTTTTTTAAGCAATTATATGTAAACAACGTGAAAAAGTAGACAGTAAAAAGAAATATATATAAAAAAAAATAGTTTAGACTTCAGAGTGGGAAGATGACTTTCGAATATAAATTGAATGTAAAATGATCACCCACTTCCAAACCTTAAAAACGCCATCTAACCTGGAAGCAAGCAATTATTTTACGTTAAATTTATATGTGGAAGTGATCCACCCACTCTCAAGTCGAAAATATTATTTTTTTGTTTTATTTCTTTTTACCACAAACTTTTTCAGGTTGTTTACATCTAATTGCATAAAAGAAAAAGTAGACTCTCATTTTTAAAAAATTCTTTTTACCAGATTCCAGAGTTAGAAGGTATATGGTCCGACTTTGACTCAGACTCCTAGGATAAAAAAAACAAAACTTGACTTTGATTTCTTTATTTTAAAGTCTTTCAATATTGAAAATGTTATTTGATTCTTCAAAGGGATAACATTTTTTTTTATTCGACTGAAAATGTTATAACAACTTCCGGTGATTAGTTTTAATCGTTTTAACGTCCGTTTTATTCAATTCTTTCTCTTCGTTTATTTTCCGTCCTCTTGCAATTTCCAGGCTCGTTGGCAACAGAATTACAGCCATAAAATGATTTAAATACCAGGAACAACCTTTTGTTGTTTTTATATTAAAACTGTGTCTACACGGTGTTGCCACAAGAATAAAGTTAAGACAGTCAACAATAAAAAATCTGACTCCAACTCCTAGCATTCTTATGAGTTTGACTCCAACTCCTTTCAAAACCTCCAACTCAGCAATCCTGCTTTTTACCACCAACTTTTCCAAGTTGTTTACATGTAATCGCCTAAAAAAAGTAGGATCTCATTTTTTTATGAATTAGCAAAAGGCTACAGTTTTACTTCTAAAAGTTTGAAAACCATTTAAATCATTTTAAGACAATTAAAAGTTAGAACTTTTTTAAGCCCATAACTTCAGTTGTGTCAGCCGTCTTTTCACTTTTCAACATCGCAGTCAATGGTTTTTCATTGTTCTGAAGTATTTTAGAATGTAACCTCCCTGGACTTTTGTGAAGGGTCCAAGGTGAGTCTCAGCATTATGAGCCCACCCTGGGACAGGCACACCAGCTAATAAACCTTTATAGATCCAACATTCAGTTTATTTCAGCATCAAGCTATTTATGTTTCAGAATTTTGGAGATAAGGATTGATTATTTGGATTGTTCTGACAATAATTTTTATCTTGGTTGTTATTTTCCCAACGTTTCGGCCGATGTAACATCCGACCATCTTCAGGTGCATCTATTTGAACTTGAGAAACTTTATGTCGAACTCAGTAATCTATACCAGGGATGTGAGTAGCCAATAGCAAAGAAGCTGAAATCAAGATGAATTTCCCAACCTGGGGGCCACTGCTCTGTGTGTGTTTTTTCCTAAACAACTTCAATCAGTTTCAACACAGAAAGTCAAAATTAAGAGAAAAACACCAAGTGCGTATGTGACAGGAAGTCATCTAACTCCCCTAGCCTCAAGATGAATCGCTTGAAGTCTTAGACTTCACAGCAAAATTAACATTTTCAGTTTTCAAGAACTGTCGTAAGAGGGAAAATCAGATTTTTTTATAAAAAATCTGAGAACTCACATATCTGAGAGGCTCTAGCGATTTAAGTGGAAATCCGCTTTTACTGGATTTGAAAAAAAAAAATGAGAACTTACATCCCTGCTATACAAAATTTTGAACTGAGCCCTTTATTTAACGTACGGGAGTAAATTGTTCTCATTCCATTAGCCATGACCGAGATGAAGTGTTAATTATTTAATGGTATTATGAGTTACTACTGCCTATCATAAGGATTGAACCTTCAACCTCCAAAAAACTTAGAACTGATTGCTAATCAACACCTTTAACTGTTGCAACATGAGTACATCAATCTAACCCCTCGTAGTTTGAATAAAGGGTTCAGTTTGAGATGCCGTATAGGTTCCCAAGTTCGACAAAGGTTGCTAAGTTGGAAAATATTCACCTGAAGAAGGTTGGAGGTTAAAATCGGCCAAAATATTGTGAAAATAATTACCAAGATGAGAATAGTAGTTCGAATAACCCAAATCAAACTATTTGAATGGAAATTTTATTCAAGTAAGTAAAAAAAAATTATAACATTAAAAAAAAAAGTTGAAAGATTATCCCCCCCCCCCACCCCCCCAAAAAAATGTTTGCAATGAGATTCATGAGATAAAAATAAAAATAAAAAAAGGTAGGGGGAGTATTTTGGAAAGGAGAGGAGGAGGAGGGTAATTTTTATACAATATTGATTGGTCCCCTCATCCCCTCACCTCCATCAAAGTAAAAAATATATTTTACAGCAAAAGAAGACACATGCACAAACACAGTTATCTCCTTAAATATCTCTGTCTCTCCCTGATACGTGTGTAACACATCATCACCTGACCATTAGAAAAGGGTGACATGTGAAACTACTCATCACTCACTCCCCAAACTCTTCGGACAAAAAATACTCCATTTTCCCTTGATTGATGGTCGCATTAATCTTCCCCTTTTCTTTTACATTGCAGTGATCTTTAGCAGTTCAATGGGCACAGCACGGTCATAATGAAATATATAGTCACTAGGCGGCAACATTGATTCAAAATGGAGTTCTTGAACACCTATAAAAGATAAGAAAAAAGAAAAAGACATTAAAAACGTTTGAAGAAAGGGCCAGTGTTTATCTATCTATATACTACTAAAGTTCTGTGGATCTTGTATAGTTGTCTCCATGCACAATTGACGACGTCACAAGGGGATGACATCATTCATTAAAAACAGGTGAAAGACCACTAGGTCTTGTTGCTTTCGGTGTTGGGGGTTAACCTGAAATCTTGCTGCTTTCTAACAAATAGCTACGGCCAACAACAAGGACTTCATGTAGAAGAAACAATCCTGAGGCACAATCTTCGTGGGCTATGTGGATAAGTCCGATTCACTCAACAACACTAACAGCAACAAAAAGAAATCAACAGCTGCAATAGCAACAAAGGTCCAAAAGGTTTAGAAAATCACTAGCAGGGTCACCCTGCGTTGCCCAGGAGCATGGATAACAAAATAGAAACATATTGTTGGGTGAAAGGCTTAGAAAAGAACAACTCAAAATATAGTCATGTTTACAATTTGTTGTGAAATTAGATTAAAAAAATGTGTTTTATGTTTTCCTTATTTTACTTTTGATTTCAATAAATATTTGATTACTACTAGTAAATTTTTTAAAAGTAGTACAATCTATACACTATTGAAAAGTTATGGTGTTTGTCTGTGTTCGTTTGTGGCTTTACCAAAGAGAAAGAGCAATCGCAAATTCACCCCTATTCTCGAAAAAAAATCATGTGATTGGTTCACAAAAAAAAAAAAAAATTGGCACAACACACATTACTAAGGCAGTAGTTTTTATCATGTCAATACCAGAGTTCGAATCTTACGTAAGCCTAAAAGATTTATATTTTTAACTGGATACATGTTTTATAAATGCAAAGAAATAGCATAAAATAACATTACATAAAAATTGTTTTTTTTAACTATGTGACCTTTTTTTATAGTCTGTAAAAAAAGTAGAAATAAAGAGTATTCAAAGTAAATTATTTTTGCTTAAAAATATAATTTCTAATTCATTGTAGTTCCTTACTCTCTAATGCAAATACTAAGTAGCATGCTTTTTTGGTACTAGCTATAAAGCAGTAGAAGCTAGGTAAAGATAGAAATTGAAATACCCAGATACTGTACCAACACTGCTCAAAGATAGGGCATAAACTAGTATGTATTTATCAAAATTACATATATATGAGAAACACAATAACAAACAGAGATAATACAGTAGTGAGAAGAAAAGAAACTGACTGATCCGACTTGATGCTTACGTTGAAGACTTTGAAATTTGAAATTGATTTAGTAGTCTTTAAATTGTAAGGAGGTAGTAATTTATTATGGTCCGTTTGTGGCCCTACCAAAGAGAAAGTAACAGCAAATTTTCCACTATTCTAGAAAAAAAAAAAAAAATCACGCATTCCTTCTGATGATATTATTGTGTTTATTACACTTTTGAGTGTATCACGCAACACATTATTTAAAGTTTAAGAGAGAGATAGATATATATGGAGAGAGATAAAGAGAAAAACAGAGATAGAGAGAGAAAAAGAAATAGAGAGAGAGAGAGAGAGAGAGAGAAAAAAAGAAACAAGAGAGAGAGAGAAAAAGAAACAAGAGAGAGAGAGAAAAAGAAACAAGAGAGAGAGAGAGAAAAAGAAACAAGAGAGAGAGAAAGAGAGAGAGAAAAAGAAACAAGAGAGAGAGAAAGAGAGAGAGAAAAAAAGAAACAAGAGAGAGAGAGAAAAAGAAACAAGAGAGAGAGAGAGAAAAAGAAACAAGAGAGAGAGAGAGAGAGAGAGAGAATCAGTTGTGACACAGAAGCAGAAGCAAAAGTAAAAGAAAAATCAGTTGTCAATGCCTGTCTTGGCTTGTCTAGAATGGAGGATGGCAATTCTTATTACTACTTCCCCCCGTTCACCCCCGTTATAGGTCGAGGCACTAACTACTAATAATACTACTTACTCTTATTGACATGTCTGTATTATAAGCGAGAAAAGTTATGTTTTGAATTTCAATCTTCTATATAAAGTTAAGAATTAAAAAAAAATAAATCAATATTCTGGTTATGTGAGGAGCTCAGTAGAAAAGTAATGGAATTAAAGTTCCTTTATTTCTAAGCGACATCATAAATCACTATCGAATGTAGAAAGCTTACATTCGGGCATTTGAATCCGTTATTATGTATACTTGCTGTATGTAACTGGTGTTGCCCGGAAGTCTTGGCAGTGAGACATGACCCCCTAACTCTTCTGAACTGCAACGGCTTCAACGTAATGATGGCATCCAGAGTCTTCTACAATTTGGTCGATGTAGGTGTGATGAACTCTTCCAACAGATCTTTTGCCGCATAATGGATTTCATCGGAAGATGTCACTCACAAGTTCTGACTTACTTCTCCAGGAGTGATCAGCAAGCCAAAGCATTTTCTCTCTTATTGAGACCAAGATAGAAGGAAGGCGTCCATATAGGCGTTTCTTGGTTGGATTTTTTCTCCAGCTGAGGTTCAATGCAATTCATAACATCCTTTTTTAAAAAAATTTCTTATCTTTTTGTTTTTACTAGGTATGGGCATTCTACCGGATGTCAGACATTCACCCACCTTTAATACACCTGATTTGAATGCAATGATTATTTCCCTGTTTTGATGCTTCCTAAAGTTCAAAGGTTATTTTCTTTTGAACGTCTGGCGTTAGACTTTGTCTAGTCCGGTACAACATCTACTTAATATGTAACACAAAACTGATAAGATAATTTATTTTGTAAGCGATTAAATGTCAGTTTCTTTAGCGTGTCTCTGCCAGAACAATTAAAACGAGGCAGATATAACAATGATACCTGAAACAATTCAAAGCATACAAGAAATACAAAGCACCTATGAAGACAATAGGACTCCCACTTCAGGAACAGCAGAATCAAATATGTCAGTGATCCCCAAAAAGACCTCTCTCGCTCTCTCCAAAGTCCAAGCTCTTACAAACACATCATAGGGTTAGTGACACATTCGGCAATAAATACTTCTCTGTCAAAGTCACAGTAGAAATTGTCTTTCCTTCTATGGGGTACTGTTTATTGACTGGCAGAAATAAGCATGCATTACAATTTCATCTTATGACAATTCCTTTCAACGATGATACACGTTTCTTTTAACTTGTAACTCCAGGAGCGATCATGTTACTTTTAGCGGATATCCTGCATGCAAGAACGTGTGATCCTGCCTACAAGGAAAGTCATTTGTGTATCTCTAAACTCTATATATTTTAAATGGCTTACAGGCGCATTTAGCACAATGGCTAGATCAAGGGCGGGCCACATTCGGCCCGCGAAGGCTTAGCGTCCGGCTCGCCACTCTGCTATGCTTTATTATTGCAATCCGGACCGCAGACCTCCCAGTAAAACTCATATCATTTTGTGACATAGACGTAAAAGTAGGTTTTAATTAAGATTTACAGTAGAATAAAAATGTATGAATATCAGCGAGCGATGATGCATGTATATTCCATTTTTCTTTAACTATTAAGAGATACAAATAGAAAAAGAGAAAGAGAGAGGCAAAGAGGAAACGTGAGATGAGGAAAGGGCATGAAACATAGAACCTATGTGAGGTGTGTCAAAAAGAATGCTGAATCAACTTGCTACTTCCCCCGTCATTATTTTTTATGATTCCAAAATGTCTCTTCGTCGGCGCCTTTTATAACATCACATACAGAAGTCTCTTGAGAAAAAATATCAATGCAATTTTTGTACAATTTATTCATGTAAACAAAATATAGTATTTCTGAGATTTCGTTTTTCACTCCGGCCTGCGATCTCCTTCCAAAAGTCTCATCTAGCCCTCACTCTGAAAAGGTTGCCCGCCCCTGGGCTAGATTGTTTGCTAATGGGCAAGGAAACCGGTGGTTCAATCTCCAGTAGAGAGTCATATGAAAGACTAAAAAAAATAAAAAGGTACTTGATGCTTCCTTGTTAAACTCTCAACATTATCAGGTGAGGATCAAGGAAGTAAGTGGAACAATCTAGGGAAAGGAGTAGCAAGCTCCTCTATAGTAGCCAATGAAAAGGGAGTCTTTAGGTCGCCATCAACTCCAGTTAATCAATTTATTTATTTTCTTAATTATACTATTAGCAAACATATCTGCCCTTTATCGTGAGGGTTTTATTTAAGCATCAGAATTAGTATTCTTAATTTTATTAATTAGACATTACAAGGGCTCTTTATGCCATATTTGATCCAATTCTACCCCATAGTTTTGTACTTATAGGTGTTTTCTATTAGTATTATTATTATTAATAATAGTAGCAGTAGTAATGACAATATTAGTATTATAAGCTTGATCTCCCTATCGCAAATCCAGTATACCAAGGATCCTACATGCCAAATTTAGTGCAATTCTGTAGAATAGTTTTGGAGTCTAAAAGTAACCAGACAGATAAAAAAAAAGGGTGAATTATAATAGAATAGTGCAAGTGTACACACTCCGTCAAAAATGACTGGTAATATATATATATATATATATATATATATATATATATATATATATATATATATATATATATATTCACACTTGCTATTTATCTAGATATATTACTAAAATATTTAGATCATATAGGGAATAAGGACCCCGGAAATTGGAAAGAAGAAAAAAGAAGAAATTCAGTCTACACCGGTTGACCTTACCGCACGTGGCATTTTGTAAACAAACAGATACTAAAGCTCGCTTTTTAATATAGGGAAAGATTTATTTTAAGTAAAATTTATTTTTAATGTAAGATGCGTTATTTTTAAGGAAAGATTTATTTTAGGAAATATTTATTAAATATTTATTTTTAATGTAGGATCGTTTTTTTAAGGGAAAGATTTATTTCAAGAAATATTTATTAAATATTTATTATTGATGTAGGATGCATTTTTTTTATTTACGAAACATTTTAATAATCAAACGAAACATTGCAGAATTCTCGTTCTAAAATGTTTGTGTCACTATTTACTTGCCTCTCCACGAGGGCAGAATGCATAATAAAATAAAATCTTATAAGGTGCATCTTTTTGTTTTTACAATACGTTTTAATAAACACAGAAGATTCTATTTTTCGTGTTGTGTATTTTAAGAAAATGGGGGGGGGGTATATTAAATATTTATTTTTTCATGTAGGGTGCATTTTGTAAATAAAAAAAACGCACCCTACATTAAAAAATAAACATTTAATAAATATTTCTTAAAATAAATCTCTCCCGATATTAAAAAGCGAGCTTTAGTATTCGTTTGTTTACAAAATGCCACATGCAGTAAGGTCAACCGGTGTAGACTGAATTTCGCCTATTTTCATCTTTCCAATTTCCGGGGTCCTAAATCCCTAAATGATCCAAATATTCATATAAAATCATAGAATTATGTCAGTCAATTTTTCATATATAAATTATTATTATCATCATCAGTTCTGATGACCTAAAGAAAAGAAAAAAACATCATTTATATATATTGGTCTTCATTATAGAGTAGAGGACTGCTGGAATGTTTCCTTCTTTTATGAAATATACTTTTGTTTTTGTAAGTGTGGATGAAATGTTCTTACTATCGAAAATTCTTCAAAAACGTTAAGAGGTAGGACGTCTTAAGCAACTCACCTAAAGTAAACAGGAACTGGTCCCTTGTGTCTTCATGGCGGACAGTCGATGCAATGTATGCTACGGGTTTCTGACCGTTCTCTAAGGTCAGAGATAACAAAGTTTTTAACACTAATACCAAGGATGGAATTATAGTGGTGTCGTAGACAACATCTGAAAAGAAACAACAAGAATGAAATATTAAATTGCAACGAGCCAAAGACTTGTTCTATGAACAAAGAAAAATCTATATACTATTAAAAAGTTATGGTGTTTTTTAGTGTTTGTTCGTATGCAAATAAACCATGTGATTGGTTGACAAAAATTGAATAGGCAGAATACACATTACTAAGGTAGTAGGTTTTACAATGTCAATACCCAAGTTTGAATCTCACATATATCTAAAATAATTTTTTTTCACTGGAAACGTGTTTTATAAATTATAAATATTACATAAATTCTTTTTTTTTAAAACTAAGTGATCTATTTTTTATAACCCACAAAAAAGTAGACACAAAAGGCATTTGGCATTGATTCAAAGCGAATTTTTTTTTTTTTAAATATAATTTGTAATGTTTTTGCCAATAAAAACAATACATAAATACATTCATTGTAGTTACTTATTCTCTCATGCAAATACTAAGTAGCATATTTTTTCTCACAAAATTTCAAAGATTTTTTTTTTGCTTCGTACTAGTTATAAAACAGTAGAAGCTAGATAAAGATGGAAATTGACATACCCAGATACTGTACTAACCAACGCTCAAGGAGTGAGTATAAACTAGTAATAATAAAAATAAAAACATTTCCAAAGATAAAGAAAATATTCTTTTTTTTTTAATATATTATTATACTAAATTTGAGTTAATCAACGTTTGTTTCCTAAGGCTTTCTCCTATATACTTTAACACAAAATATATTCTAAAATAAACCTTACTTCTGGGATCGAGTTATGTATGAAAAAAAAAAAGTTTAATTGTTCTAATTAGCTGTAATTTATCATTAACTAAAAAAGTTACCGATCTATCATTTATCTATGTAATTTTCTCGCCCCTTCTATGTTGATTCAACAACATTTTAATACTTCTTAATGCCTTCGTGAGAATTTAGAAGAGTCACTATTTTCAGCGTGACTATCAACATTTACATACGTGTATCTGTATACACCACCAACATGTATGTACATTAGATTGCAAAATAAGTCTTTACTTTTATATAATAATAATAATAATAATAAGTAAATAGACTATATTAGAGACTTATTGCTTTTAGTTTTTTTTTTAGTTTTTTTAACGTAGTTCACCCCAAACAACGCAGACCACCACTGTAGACGTAATGGGCTACTGAAAAGAAAGAAAAGGGGAGAAAGTTGGGCGGGGTCAACCTAAACTGGGTTATGCAAGAAAGATGCCGTAACAGATATGTTGCAGTTTATGAATTTGCGAATGAAATCAAAGTAGAATAAATAGGGCTACATACATATGTCTAGTGTTCTTATATGGCCTGAAGAGATTTGTGATTGAAACAAGATTACATTTGTGTAGCCATTCAACATACTTCTTTATTACCATCTACAGAATTTCCCCAAAGAAGAAAAAGTTTCTTTTAATCCATAACAAATGGATTATTTTATGGCAGACCATTTAAGTATCAAAAAGTTTAAGTGAAGTAGTTTTGTTCAGTTTTATAAGTATCGTCACAGAGAAGAGAATGTGACCTAAAGAGGATGCAAGAAAAGGTGTCCACCTCGATTCCCACCCTTACAATTGCCCCACACGTTGTTGTTCAACTCAGTCAGTGCTACAACAAAGAATTCTCATCCCTAGTAAAACCAAAAGTCCAGTTTATAAACAAGTAACAGGTTTATTTGTTGGAGGTTACAAATAAAACTCGTGTTTCCCAGGTTGAACAGCAGACTTGCAGAATGAGATTTTTGCCCGACCAAAAAAGGTAAGTCCAATCAGCACAATCCTTTAGCTAAGAGCCCCAAATGGGCCCATCTTGCCTGGAGAAGCACCCAACTCCAACTGATTGCCATCCCTCTGAAAGACCAACTTCCTCTGTACTGCCCAGAGGGCCAGGTCTCCCCTTCCCCTTCGAATCTCTTGGAATCTTTTCCTCCTGACTGGAAATCTTGGATTCTAGTCTTTCTCAGTGGTCACCATTCGCCCACCCAGAAGCTGACTGGTAGAGATATCCACCAGACAGTACACTCAAAGGGGGTTTATCATGGGTTTATCCATCTACGAACATTACTTTTTGGTTTCAGCATGATTCCTTGTTTTTATAAGGCACTTATTTCATTTCAAAGAGAAATAAGATTCTGTGTAGCCCAAAATACAAAATCAGAGACATTTTCAAATTCCTCTATGTCCCCTTCTCCTTTGGCCGAGCACCTATCACCTGCAACGTCTGCCATTCGCATGCACCACTAAAACATGCAGCCTAGTGCATGTTTACATCGGTGATGGACTTCTGGTTTTTGGGCACCTTGGAGGCCAGAGTGTTTCACTATCAGAAACTGGAAAGCCTTGAAAACCTTCAAAGTTGCATTGAATAAGAATGCACAAGTTTAATGCATGAGGAGCTGAGCAACATGTTCATTTGGCGTTGAGTTTTAAAGGGGCGCATTTTGAGAATGTTTTGTAAAATTCTGCAAACCTTGATGTTTTTTTTTTGTTTAATACATTCATTTTTTAAAAACTCTTGAATAATAATTTTCGAATATACTTATATATTATTTACCTCCTTGCCAGGAGGTTAGACATGGTCAAATGTGATTTTGGGAAGTTAGCGTACTAGGGTAAGCGCACTTTGGCCCACAGAAAAAGCTTGAAAAGTCCTGTCGGCATCCTCCCGGTAGACAATTAGCAATAAACTAACCCCTTCTAAGAGAGAGAAGGTAAAGCCTGGGAGGGTGAACCTCCTAGGACTGAACCGAAACAATACATCAGACCAACAGCAACAAAGCCACTGTCAGGCTGAAAAATGGAAACTAAGCATTAAAAACATTTTTCCTTCCAGTATATATATAAAGCAAAGATGTCTGTCTGTCTACACATCAGTGTTTAATGATTGATATCTGAGCAAAACCAATGGAAGATATTTGGAATCAGCAGTTTCCTACAGATGGTTTAGTCTGGTTTTAAATGATCATTATTTTTTTTAACATTAGTCATTTAATACTGAGGTTTTACTATTAAGTTTCGAAAATTTTGAGATTGCTAATTTGTATTATTCAACTTAGTATTGTTATTTTCACAACGTTTTGGTCAATGTAACCTCCAACCTTTTTCAAGTGCATCTTTTCTCACTTGGGAATCTTATGTCGTGCTGGGAAACTTATACGGAATTTCGAACTGAACCCTTTATTTAATACATGGGGGCAAATTGTTCCCACTTCGTCAGCCATGACCGGATGGTAGTATTAATTAATTATTATGTTATATTTAGTTATGATGGCCTGTAGTAAGGATTGAACCATTAACTTCCAGAAGACTGTCACTTGATGGACTTGTGGCAAAATGGATAAAGGCATTGATTAACAATCAGTTCTAAATTACAGTCTTCTGATGGTGGAAGGTTCAATCCTTACTACAGGCGATAATAACTAAGAATAACATAATTAACACTTCTAGGCAGTCATGATTGACAGAACGAGAACAATCTACCCCCTGTGAATTAAATAAAATGTTTAGTTGCTTTTTTGTCAGTTCTCTTTAAAAGGATTTGTAACAACTTCCTTGCATACTTATAGCAAGTTTGAGTTTGGGATAAGTACAAAATGTAAAATTTGTTTTGTTTAATTTTTTTTTTTACGGCATATCAACCCTTTTCAGGTTATCTAATGCCGAATCAGGTCATTTTGGTAAAAGTTGTTATGCTTCAAATATTTATTCATGGTGTTTGGTTTAGTTGTTTTGCAGAGGAAAAATGTTTTTCTTTTTAGCTTTGCAGAACATGATTGAATTTTGCAATGGGAAAGGAAAAAAACAATAACATCAATGTTTGGCGCATTTTAAGTCAGGCTGGTTGAATTGCTGGGGAGAAAAGATTACTTATTTTTTTCGCTCTGCTGGCTAGATGTGATGGGGATTCAGTCTTATTTTGCTCAATTCGGATTTAACGGATTTTCTAATTAAACAACGAACTTTGACTTGGGTTGCACATGTCGGGATTTTGGAACTTTGATTGGACTTTTTGTATTATTTGATCGATTTATTTATCATTAACATTGAATATGGACACATTTCGCGACTGGATAACTTTGCCGGCCCCTTCAATTTCACGTATATGGACTGCTGTTTATAACTTGGAGTAATGTCTTTCCTGATTATGCTTCTCAATTTGTATGACCTGGATGGACTGTATGGATTTAACAAAAAGTATGTTTTTGGGTTGATATGTTTGATGTTATGTATTTTTATGTATTTGTGTATATAATTTTATATATTTTCAAAGCGTAATTTTATTACCTGTAGTAGTATAACTGCGGTAATGGTCCTCTGAAGAGAAGAATTATCTTTGAAAACTCATGAGCTAAGGACTTAAGGATACTTTGCTTGAACTTTGAATTCTAATAAAATTTGATTGACACCTTATTTTATTACTTCATTTTATATTATAATATTAATGCTCTATCCAGTATATTGAGCTTCAGTTTTTATCCGGATGTTTCACTAATTATAAGATATTAGTTGACACTTATATCTTTTGTTGGATTGCTTCATATATATATATAGATATATAGATATATATAGAGAGAGAGATAGATAGATAGATAGATAGATAGATAGATAGATAGATAGATAGATAGATAGATAGAGATATTAACTCAAAATTTGCACAATAATATTTTAGTGTAAGATCCGGATATCCATAAACATTAAAAAAAACTTTTTACTTTATTTAAAAAATTAAAAAGTGCTAAAAATAATATGGGGTTCATGGCTAGAAGCAGAGGTTTATAATCAATGCTAGGTATGCTTATTATTATTATTATAATAAAATAATATATATATATATATATATATATATTATTATAATAAAATAATATGTTATGTATATATTTTTTGTGTCAGTTTTTACTTGAACAGCGCTAAATACATGAATAGAGTTTAGTAGTAGTATAAAATATATTTATGGTAAGTAAGATATACAGAAACATTTGTTTCATTTCAGAGGGAAATCATCAGGCTAAATGCATGGATTTACATTCTAGAATCGTTTTTTATCATTAAGCAGTGCCCACTCTAGCTTCCAACTAAATCAGAGTTATTTATTTTATTAACCTCCTCCCTACCTTTTAGTTTCCTTCAACCAATGAATTTGCCTCCCTTTGTTTAAATGAGATTTTGTTGCTCTTTATATCTAAGTGAGTCGAACGAGCAGAGGGTAACCTTGCCAGGATGGCTCAGAAGAAAATGAGTCATTACATCAGTCACATTATTCTTTTGTTAACTATCGCCATTTACATTTTTTTCATCTACTTTACACAATAATATGAGATTTAAGATTCATATTATTAGCACTATAGATGCTTTTTTTTTTCTTTAGTCTTTTTTCCTTTTTTTTTTAAAATTTATCAGAATTATCGATTCCCTTTAGTTTGTATATATATATATATATATATATGTATGTATATATGTGTGTGTGTGTGTGTGTGTGTGTGTGTGACACCCTAGGTGGTAGATTCCTTTTGCTACCTACAAGATATGTTGAGTTCTGGAGGTGGCTGCGAACTAAGTTCGACCATCAGAGTCAAGACAGCTTGGGGAAAGTTTAGAGAACTTCTCCCAATCCTAACATCCCGAGCCATCCCAATTATTACCAGGGGTAAGGTTTATGATAGCTGCGTAAGAAGCGTGAAGTTGTATGGCATTGAGTGTTGGGTCCTCACCCAGGCTTCACTTGCCTGACTCCAGAGAAATGACAGGGCAATGATTAGATGGATATGCAATGTAAAGATAAATAAATAGAGCAAGAATAAAAGTAAAGTAAAGTAACACGGAATCACATAATCACCGGTGCAATAATAAGGCCGGAGGGTCGAAATAAATTATTGCACTGGTGATTATGTGATTCCGGGTTACTTTACTTTACTTTATATATATATATATATATATATATATATATATATATATATAATGATAATTAAGGAAATAATATAACATAATGGAAAATGAATAACTGAAAATTGTTTATAGATTCGATTCATCAATATTTTTTCTTTATTTCAAAACTTTCTCAGGATGACTGATTTGAATAAAACAAAAACGTCAATATGTGAAAGTGCATGGTGTACCTATGAGGGGAAAAGAATGTTTTTTGTTCTTTTTATTTTTGAACGAAACAGACATTAGAATTCAAAATATGTGGTGCATTTATGAAGTGGAATGAATGTGTTTTTTTATTAATATCGATGTTATGTACAAAGCTATTTTACACCACATTCTCAACAAAATTTTGTACATAACATTAATAGAAAAAACAAAAAAAAAGCACACACTCATTCCACTTCATAAACGCAACCCATATTTTGAATTCTAACGTCTATGTTTCGTTCGAAAGAAAGAACAAAAACATTATTTTCACGTTATAGATGTAACACGCATTTTAAAATATTGACTTTTATGGGTTTTTTCAAATCAGTGTCTTTAGAAAGTTTTGGAACGTTGATAGAATACATAAGCAATTTTCGGATTTTCCTTTTTTTCATATATATATATACCTGCAGCGATGATGACCTCTGGGCAGTACGAACTCAGCAAATTATTATCAAATGACTCCCAGTCCAACTTGGCGATGCTAATCTTTTCACACTTTTTCAGCGTTGCAACGTGAGTGACGGAATTTTTTTTCCACAGTTTTGAATGCAGCTCAAAATCTGCCAATTCATTGATCAGTTGCTTCGTGACTACTTCCTCCTCATCGTCAGGTGGAGTTGTGGGGGAGACACATATCTCTATAATGTCCGTCATGTCATTTGAGGGATTGTTGTCTGCACTGAGGCTCAGCTGACGGCGGATTTTCCTCATGATTTTCTCGTCGTTATGATTGTTGGAGGTGACGGGCGACAACTGAATGTCTTCCTGGATACTGTTCTGGGTGTCGTTGTTCTGATTGTGCGAAATGAAGTTCAGCTCGATGTTCTTAGACAGTAGGTACAGTACCTGAGGATGGCAATCGGTAAAGCAGAAGTGCGCCGGCAGACAGTGCTTGCAGATGACGATCCCAGTCAAGCCGAGACCACTACCCAATTCCAAAATCTTTCTGAAGAAAAAAAATAAATAAATAAAAGGATTAATATTTTCAACAACAACTATTTCTTCTTTATTAAAAATTGTATAAAGTAAATTATTTCTCTGAATTTTTTTTGAGATGAGGATTGATAATTTGTATTGTTCAGACTACTGTTCTAATCTTGAGTGTTATTCTCACAACGCTTCGGTCGATGTAACCTTTGATCTTTTTCAGGTGTATTTTGTCGAACTCGGAAATCTGTACGGAATTTCGAACGGAACCCTTTATTTAATCCATGGGAATAGCATGCTCTCATTCCGTCAGCTATGATCGGATAGAAGCCGGGTAGAAGCCTTACGTAATTCGCAACTGTATTCTTAGTATCGCCCCGCACTGAGGATTGAACCTTCAACCTGAAGAAGAGTGTCACTTAGAACTGCATTTTACTTAGTACTTTACACCACGGTCCTTTCAATACTAAGAATACAACTTAGTACTTTACACCACGGGTTCTTTCAATACTAAGAATACAATTGCGAATTACTTAAGACTTCTACCCGATCATGGCTGACGAAATGAAAGCATGCTACCCCCGTGGATTAAATAAAGATACACCTCTCGAAAGTCAGAGATTACATCGGCTGAAATGTTGTGAGAATAACACTGAAGACGTCTAAATAATACAAAGTAAATTATTGTTTAAAATAAATCTGACAATATGTTTTAGTGCATCAATAAAAAAAATGTACAATTTAAAAAGAACATTTTATTAATTATAAAACTGATCTATATTTATAAACTAGCGGAACCCGTCGCCCGGCGTTGCGCGGGAGAAAGTATTACCTATTGAATAAAAAAGAAACCACCTATTGTTCTCCCCCCCCCCTCTACCGTGTTGGTGAATGTTTTAAATTAAAAAAAAAAGAAAAGAAAATGGTTTAGAGCAGAATGGGATCGAACGCCGAAACTGGCGATAATGAAACCTCCCTTCTTAACCATTGCGCCACAGTAACTACTTGAAAAATGCATGTGAAAATAAGCTTGTTTACTGGCAGCTTCTGGCAGCGAAAAGTAAAGTTCAACAATGACACGGTTTATGTCATTTATTTGGGAAGGGTTAAAGGTATATGATTTTGAAAATATAAATGTGTCGGGGTCTAACAGCATCTTGGCGGCTATTGAATTAAGTAGGAAGTCGATTCAATGAAGGAATTGTAGCCGCCATATTTGAAGAATAAATGTTGCAGGAACTGTGTTCGTTAATGGCATTCGCTTGATTCCGGAATGAATGTAACTGTGGAAATAAAACGTAATCTGATATTCGCGGAATATCATGGGATTCAACGGGAGCGGTCATTATTTGTTTGCGTATTGTTTTATATTATGTAGTAAATTAATACCAGGCAAATAATAAATAAGGACGGACTGTTTTGTGAAAAGTAAACTGTGTTATTACTTCCCAGTGTCGATGAGTGTAGTCACAGTACACAATTGTTAGGGGGAAAAGTCTTTGCTACCACCTATATGGAGTTGGTTTTTCGGAGAGACGTTGATGGTGGGCCAAATGTAATATTGAGTGTTAGGTTGGAAAAAATAATAACAACTTTACTAAAACACGCTCGAGTGAATAAGTGTAGTATAGCGGTGAGTTTAGTAGCCTGTTTTGTATGTGGTTATTTTCCTATACTCCGAGAAGGTACAGAGGAAAAAACGTCTCTACTTTATATATTAGATAAATTAAAAGGAAGGGGAAATATATTTTTATTTAATTTTTAACCAAATGTTCAAGTTAATAATAATAATAGCTGAAAGGACAGATAGGTACCAAGAATTAATAAATAAATAAGAAACTGATGCACATTTTCACTTTTTTTATCGACACACTAACTAAATAATATATTCTCTAATTTATTTTAAACAATAATGTATTTTGTACAACTTAATTAAACAAAGAAGAAACAGATTTGTTAAGATTCTTTCGTTTATTATGCATGTGTGACTCAACACTGATATCAGTTCTGAGAATTAAATAAACAATAAGAAAGGATTAATTGAAATTATTTTTTTAACATGTTTGTTGAGAGATACATAAATTTCAACAGGCTAACCAATATAAACATCGATGACATCATCTATTAAAACAGAGAACATAGATGATCCGTGACCCAAAGAATCACATATTGTCTATGTAGACAGTGACTGTATATGTATGTATGTATATATATATATATATATATATATATATATATATATACAAACTATCCAGACCCAGAGGATCTAATCTCTATCTTTATAAACTTAGGTATGTTTATATGTTGCATGTATAGGATTCAAACCTAAACTAATTAACTGATCATTATGAATTTTGGAACACAGCTGCTAGGCGTAAGAGGCCAAAATGTGAGCTATATATAGTTTTCTGCAAAGGGGCCAACAATAGGTATTAGACATTAATTAATAAATATTCCTCAAATCTCAGTTTCTTTGGAGTAGTTTAAACGGTTTTAAGGGGTATAATATGGACACAATCTCCGATTTGAAAATTCAAATATTTCAGACTTGCATTGAATTGGATCCATAATCATTAGACACCAATTAAGCAAGATTCTCTGAATTCAATTTTAGGTGCTATTTTACTTATAGGCCGATCAAGTTAATTGTGTTCATGTAAAAGCATTATTTTGTACTTACTCAGTCACATTTTATCTCTCACGCCCCGAAAAAGAATTTTAAAATATCAAGCAGAACTTTAATTAGAACGATTTTTCCATTTCGATGTTCAACCTGTATTTGTGCCTGAGCCGACATTTTGGGCTGTGAGCGGTCGGTAGAATAGACAAGGGCATTAACTCCGTTTTTATTGTTAGGATTATAAAAAGAAAGAAACACATAAGCAATAATAATAAAATATATATTTATTAAATTAAAAAATAGAAAATTAAATAATTATTTTTACTTTATTCACCGGGATACTTTCCACGATATAATTTTCTTGGGGTTTTATCTTTTTTCATATTTACATAGTAACTTTTCGCGACACTTATCTGCCCTTAGTTAGCTAACCGGCCACTGGCCACTCCGAAAATCGCAGACTCGCCATTTCATATAACCCTTATGGAAATGGAAAAATCGTTCTAATTAAAGTTCTGTTTGATATTTTAAAATTCTTTTTCGGGGCGTGAGAGATAAAATGTGACTGAGTAAGTACAAAATAATGCTTTTACATGAACACAATTAACTTGATCGGCCTATAAGTAAAATAGCACCCAATTTTATGTTAAGCTTAAGTCATACACTTTAGACATTTTCTAGAAACAAAATTGGAATAAGGATTTTAGACATAAGGATAAGTAGCATTTTATGTTGATCTAAATTTTCATAAAGGGGACATAAAAGTTGTACAAAACTGTTATGTTTTACCTGTTCTGGGACGGGTATTCGTCTAATATATATATATAAAATACAGTATAACAAGAAAAAGGGAGGTACATACAAACAAGCGTGTTTATTATACACAGTGTTACCGTAATATTAAAATAGTGCTCAATATACAAGTGTATAGAGGTAGATATCAAACAAATAAAATATGAGTTTAAACTACCCGATTCAACCAGAAAAATCCCTTATATGCAACGTCCCTAGATTTGCATATGATCTGAAGATGTTAGTCAAAGCATATATAATTTGCTGTTGTAAGGTAGGTATAATTTAGTATGACAGCATCGAAACAAAATACAATTCAATAGTTCATCAGCTGCTGGTGTGTATGTGTGACTATAGCCAGCTTGTCCAACAAATGCAATCTATACATTCATTTGTGTCTTAGAAGTGTTGTCAAGGGATTTTCATACGGGTTGTCCAGAAGAGATGCTATATGCTGATGATTTAGCACTTTCCTGTGAAACAATGGAAGGTCTACCTGTTAAGTAAAAGACTTCGAGGAATGCTATGAAAAGTAAAGCTCTGAGAGTGAATGTTACCAAGACCAAAGTGATGATCAGTGGTTGTAGTGTTGGAATTCCCCTAGAAAAAAGAAAATTTCTGGAAAGGGAGTTGGGTGCAACTCAATTTTTTGTAAGCGTTAGGTACACAAAAGGTGCAGTGGAATTACTGATATGTTGAGAGATGATAACCAGTTTGTGTGCAAGTCTAAGATACTGGAGATGGATGTAAACAGATGTGGAGAAAGTATATTTGGATTGTGAAGCTATTGAGGTTGTCAAAGTTTTGTTACCTTGGTGATACAATTGGAGCACAATGAGGAGCAGGGGCTAGTGCGATTTAAAGAGTTAAGAGCAAGTTAGGTAACTTTTGCCATTACTAACCAGCAGTGTGTTACCGCTGTCAACCAAGGAAAAAGTCTATCAAGCATGTGTATGAATTATGATGATGGAAGTGAAACCTGGTCAGTGACGGTTGAGGACATGTGTTGCATGGAAAGAAATGATATGATAATAATACGATTGATGTGTAATATGAGTTTTACAGACAGGCATAACTATGATAGCCTAAGAGGAATATTAAATCTGGGCAGTATAGGAGACGTGTGAAAAACAGGAGACTTTGATGATATGGCCATGTTAGTTTTGTTTAGTTGTTTTGTTTTACAGCATATCAACCCTTTTTGAGTTATTCAATGCCGAATCAGGTCATTTTGGTAAAAGTTGTTAGGCTTCAAGTTCTTCATACTTTCAAATATTTATTCATGGTGTTTGGTTTGGTTGTTTTGTTTTACAGTATATAAACTTTTTCCAGAGTATTTAATGCCGGAGCAGGTCATTTTGGTAAAAGTTGTTAGGTTTTAAGTTCTTCATACTTTCAAATATTTATTCATGGTGTTTAGTTTGGTTGTTTTGTTTTACGGTATATAAACTTTTTCCAGAGTATTTAATGCCGGAGCAGGTCATTTTGGTAAAAGTTGTTAGGCTTTAAGTTCTTCATACTTTCAAATATTTATTCATGGTGTTTAGTTTGGTTGTTTTGTTTTACGGTATATAAACTTTTTCCAGAGTATTTAATGCCGGAGCAGGTCATTTTGGTAAAAGTTGTTAGGCTTTAAGTTCTTCATACTTTCAAATATTTATTCATGGTGTTTAGTTTGGTTGTTTTGTTTTACGGTATATAAACTTTTTCCAGAGTATTTAATGCCGGAGCAGGTCATTTTGGTAAAAGTTGTTAGGTTTCAAGTTCTTCATATTTTCAAATATTTATTCATGGTGTTTGGTTGTTTTGTTTTACAGCATATCAACCGTTTTCAGGTTATTTAAGCGAATCAGTCACAGGTGAAACATGCATGTACATATGTAGACAAAAATGTTTTTATAAATACAAATTCATACTAAATTCCAGCTCTCCTTGTTATTGAGCACTATCTTATAAACACTGTAGCTTTATTGGATTAACATTTATAAACCAACAACCATACAAACACTATATACATATAAAAATAAGATGGAAATATAAAAAAAATTTTTTTAGTTACTTACTTATTCTGAAATACATCGATATTTTCTATTGCCCATTCAGCTAAATTTTGAGCGGCCTGAAACAAAAAAAAAAGAAAAGAAAATTGATTACAAGCAAGTAACGAAAAAGAAAAGAATGTAATAAATGCATCAATTTTGAAAATCAATCATGGCAAAAAGCTACAAACAGAAAAACTTTATTAACATATTGGAATTTCTTTTTTTTCTTCATGTAAAGAACAGACTGTAAATTTTTTATAAAACACTGGCTAGGTAGAATCAAATATCGATTTGTCAGCTCCAATGCTATTTAAATCTAGCTTTGAGAATCCAACTGACTTTTCTTTTTTTTTTATAGAAATCGCTCCAGACAAGGCATAAAGCCACTTGATGTAAGGAGCTAACAAGAACAAAATATGATTCTTGCAAAGACAGGAAATGCTTATTAGCCCATGTCTTGAAAAGACCAAGGTTATAAGTAAGAGGAAAACAGTCAGCAGGAAGAGAGTTCCACAAGCCTGCGGTTCTTGGAAACATAAGTAAACAAATTGTGAAAATAAAAGAAGATAGACATGAGATGTATGAAATGAAAAAAATACTGGCAGAAGATTAATGTAGGAAGTGTGAGAGTAGAATAGCTTAACGACAATTGGTGTGTTAACACAATTATGCCGTACATGGTTGTGTAGCATAGCCGCAATGAATCTTTACAATCTATACATCTCATTAACTCTTATACTCAAGTAGTTTTTTTTTGGCCTTTATAAGTGCTAATGTAGTAAATTTTTTTTGGTCTCTTTTGGTTAAGATCAAAGTGTAGTATCTGTTCCGATGGATACTGCACCCCATACTGGTGTTGTCTTGGCCTTCGGGTCTTGATTTACGCCGGTCAATGGGTCTGTCCTGTGCAGTTCTGGGAGGTCCACCTTCCCAGGCTTTGCCTCCCCTCTTTGGGGAGGAGTAAGTTTATTTCTTACTGTCTGAGGCGCCTCTACCGGGGAATGCCGACGGGGCTGCCCAGGCAATTTTTAAATCCCACTTTCCCGACCCGACCTTGGGTCACATCTTACTTGTGGGAGTAAGATAAAAATTGGCCTTGTGCCTAACTCCTGGAGAGGAGTAAATCAATATTCTCTAAACTAGTTTCAGTCACCAAAATACCACATTCACTCTATGAGTAAAACCTACTTAACATCATCTCCAATGGTTTGACGTTTTTTATTTACAAAAAAATATATGTAGGTATGAGGTTCTCACCGTTTTCCGAGTTGTTTCAAAAGCCGAAAACAAGCAGCCGTTAAACCGATGATGATGACAATACCACCTCATACAATTTCATGTCATATCCAGAAGAGATTCCATTTAATCCATAGATTGGACCCTAACAGGTACTACAAATCAGAATCAGAGTAAACTTAGAAGAAGTTATGTAAACTAAACGGTCACTTCACACTTGCCAAATCCGGACCTCCTCAGCACGAGATGATTATGATATGAGCAAGAAAGAGAATTTAATAAGTGGAAGAATAAATGAACACTCTTAGGTCACTCATTGTTCTCCGTCTTTTATGAACTGCAATATAATGGTGTTGACGTGGCTTCTCTGAAAGTGACGTAAGAATGCAAGTCTGTGGCATATAACACAGTCGCTCTCTTGGGTTTTCTCTATTGAACTGAGCAGATGTGTTTCCTCGGATATGGCCGTTTAGTAGTGTCAAGCCAATAAATATGTGATATTCCAGCTTTAACATTTTAGCAACCATGTGTTTGGATAACTCTCCCAGACACACACCCACCATTTTATGAGTTATGTTTTTTTGAGTACACATACGAGGGTCGCAATAAAAAAAGGAGGTGCTTATACAGCTGAAAGCACATACAAAAACGTATTTCCAAATAAAATCTCTAGTATATACTTATGTATCAGGCAAAAAAAAGTATTCTCACCAAAAATTAGGAAAAATTACAGAGCAGAATTTTATTGTATTTTGCATTGGGCAGAACGCATTTGGGAAGATTTACGTAAAACAGGGGAGGTAACTCTCCTAGGAGGTCGTAATTTGATGTCCTCTGCAACCCCTGTGAGGAGCATATATTATTAGAAGCTAAGAAATTGATTCTTCAAATTAATCATCCCATTATTATTTGTGTGTTAATTAAAACATATAAGGTAAACAATTTAATGTCTACATTTACTTACTTGCCAAGTGCTCAGCCCTGTTGTGCCTTGTGCCACCAGGTGTACAGATTCCTGAAGGCTCACTGTTTTTGAGTAGGGCTGAAATAGAAATACATATACAGTACTTTAATATATTAAGTTATCTTATTGGATTTTTTCTTCTTATAAACTAATTATACTTGAGGCACTCCAAAATCATAAACGATCAAAAGGACACATATTGGCTAAACACCGGTTTATTTTACTTTTACTTCAGGGGGAATTATAAACACACTTGCCATTGCAGATTTTTTGTGAACTTCAAAGATTTATACAAAAAAACTTTTTAATTAAAAAAAGTTACAAACTTTTTATTAAACAAAATGTATAAACACACAACAAATTTAAACAAAAAACAAAAATAAGATGTTATGCAGATTTATTTACAAGCATAATGAAATAAAATATCCAGAGTGAACCTTTTTGGGGAGCTGAATTCCCCCTACATTAAAAACCGATCTCATGTCGAACTCTGTCTTCGTGGAAACGCAAGTAAATAGTTACACATGCAATGTTTTTTTTTAAATATTATAAAAACTTTTATAAATAAAAGTGTATTTTAAAAATTTTATTTAATTATGCTTGTAAACAAAGATTGAATATTTCTAAAGTTTACTAAGCAAAACGTTTTGTAAACGATTTATTTAAATAAGTTTTGTTTGGTTTTAAATTCGTTAAAAAAATATAAATTTTAAACATGAAATTAAAAAAAAAAAAATATTGGTGCTTGTCCAGAGGTAAACATGCTAGTAAAAAATAAAATAACAGGAAAACTTTAGGAAATATTTATTTGCGATTGTAAAATATTAGCGTTCACCAAAATTTACGAAAAACAATGTAGTAGTTTTTTAATTATTTCAGAAATTCAAATGTCAAGAGTAATCATGCGTTCAGTGGAGAAGACGTCATTTTTGTGACGAAGAATAAGTTAAAAGGTCCAGGATAAGTAAACTGATAGAATTATTAAAAATCATTAATATATGAATTAGAAACGAGAAATATTCTTGGATGCTAAGTTAAAAAAAAAAATATTTCTTTAAAGAGAATAGATAATATGGTGTTTCTGTATTATTTGTGACAGATGAAATTTTCATTTTTATTTTAGGAGAGTCAGTTGAAAGGGGAGATAATTCAAACTGTTTTTTTTTTGTTATTGTAACAATAACCTATAAGCAAAATCCAGAGAATTAGTAAAAAAAATAAATTTTAACAAGGGTACTTATGCAGTTTACGGACCAGGCTGAAATAATAACGTAATAATTTAGAAAGCCATTCTTGAGATGGGGAGTTGATTAAGTATACTGTACTTTCATCTAACAATTTAATAAATAGAATAATTGATCAACCCCCCATCTCCCCATGTTAAGAATGTCTGTCTAAATTATAACGTTATTATTTAAACCCGGTCCGTAAACTGCATAAGTACCCTTGTTTAAATTTATTTTCTTATTCATTTTCTGGATTTTCCTTAACAGTTTAAATTATCTCCCCTTTCAACTGGCTCTTCTAAATTAAAGATTAAAATTTCATGTCTCCAATAATACAGAAGTGCCGATAATATGTCTTACTTACCAGAGAATATGTCTTGTAACATAGTGTGTCATCTTCTTCTTCCTTCTGACTGAGTATATCGGTATAAGCCTCATAGACTTCATCACAGATGTCAGCATCACAAGATTCAAGCTAAAAATGTTAATGCGAACAAGTCCTTATTTCATCTGAGACAACAGTATTTTAAATAAAAAATAGAGAGAGAGAGGGAGGAGAGAAAGAGAGAGGGATGTCAACTTACTTTATGCACAAAGTGTTTCATGAAGTTTCTTTGGTAGCTTAGAGATGGCGGATACTTTTCACAAAGAGGACTCGTGACAGTGGAAGTCAGAACTTTACGCTGGGTGTCAGGCCCGACTTCAGATCCTTCAAATTCATAATGCTGTACAAAGAATTAAGCAAACATGAAAACAAGTTAATAGACCAATGGACATCTATACAAGCATTCACTTATGAAAGTCAGACTTTTTAAGTTTGAGAACAACCTAATCTTCTAGCACATAGTCATCTTGTAGAATTTTCAAGTCAGACTCAAATAGCATTTAAGCACACAAATCAAACTTTGATTCTGACTAGTCAATTTTCATTTGTTAATGTTGTACCGTGTTATTGGCAATATAATAACATACTTAGCTACAATTTATGTACAAATTAGTCTGGCTCAAATGACTGCTAATATTAAACATTTTTAAATAATCATTTAAAAATAAAATTCAACAAGAGGGGGATAACTCATATTTTAGATTGAAGAATATAATAGTAGTTGTATTCCTTATGTGCAAACAAACATTTACAACTAAAATGACTTCACTGCCTCCTGGCCAACACCAGCTAGATACAGCTAATAACCTATAATCTTGTAGGCATCTCCAACTCTCTTAGACACTAGCCTAATAACACTAAACCAGCAGTAACAATAGGAGTATAGGCATAGAATATTTAAATAAGTGATAGCATCTCAAAAAGAAATTAGACTACAACTATGAACCAGAAAGCAAGATAATGAACCCTCTCCTATTGACATGGGAATTCTCCTTTCTGATTGGTTGGTTGGGTGTTTTGTTTTACGGCATATCAACCCTTTTCGGTTTATTTAATGCCAAATCCAGTCATTTCGGTAAAAGATTGTATGCTTCAAGTTCTTTATACCTTAAAAAAATGTTGAATTCACAAAGCCTTGAAAAACATGGCTGTCCTTTTAAAAGTTGAAACCCTATAGAAAATAAATAGTATATCTAAATTATTATTTGTGGAAGAATATTCCTTACAAAGTTGGGTTTTTAAAACATTCAAGAGTTGGAGTCGAGCAATTGAGATACATCATCTACATATTCCCTCCACAGCACTACTAATATCAAGACGTGTGGTCTACCACAGGGATCTGTTCTTGGTTCCCTTCTGTTTATTCATATATTAATGATATAAGTGCCAACTTAAAGAATGCCACAGATGACATCAAGCTCTAGCTTGAATTAAAAAGGACAGATCCTGCAATCAGTCTAGGACATAATGCAAGAATGGATTACAGACTGGCAACTGAAGCTAGTTGTGGACAAGCGCACCACCATGCATTTTAGGAGGAAAAATCCGGTGTCCACATACTCCCTCCACACCATTAATATCAAGAAAGTCTTCTTGCGAATGTGACCTGGCCATAATTGTCAGTAGTGATTTGGGTACTGTTGTCGACTGGGCATCTAGACATTTGCATACGTGACATAGTCGTGATGTAGCAGTTCCGACTATGAACGGAGAAAGCTGAATCAAAATTAACAAAGCCCCCCCCCCCTTCCCCATGTTAAGAATGGCTTTCTAAATTACTACTTCAAGATAAAAAAAACTAGTCAACGCTCATGGAATGTGAGGACTGAAGGACAAAATAAGGGAAGCGAGAGTTACGAGGCTGCCGAAAGTAAACCCAAGGTCCACTATCTACTCTCATTAAATTGATACGGTATTGTTTTCTCATTAAATTATTAATTGAACAAAATTGTTATAAAACTATAATTTTGTTAAGGTAATGTTTTAATTTCTATTTATAAAATCATTGGATGTAAATACCTTTCAAAACTTTCAATAGATGAGGATTTTTTAAAGAATTTTAAAGCCAGTTTAGATGACTTTATATTCGAGAATTTGTTTACAAATTCCTTTCAAATTTCGAAGAGTCATGAAGTAATTCATTCTTTTTATTTTTTATTATCTTGTGAAATATTTTATACATACTTTAATTCTATATATATTTTTTTAAATCTTGGAAAATTACTAGTGCTTTTTGGGATAATTCAGCTTCCTAAGTCTCATTTTCAAAATATTTATAAAAATCTTATGATGTTTGTATATATTTTTTTTTAAATTAAAAAATATATATTTTTATACAATTTAATTTTATGTTTTTTATATATATAAATAAATAATTTAACTACAAGACTTTACTGTGTTTCTTTAATACTTCTTTACGATTCGGGTTTTGGATATACCATTACTTCTATTCGAAGACTCCATTGTTTTCTACTAGCGATTATTTACACATTTCAAACGTGTTCTTCTTAAGCTTGTATGTGTAAAACTAATTAAATTTTAACTCAATTTTTTTCCTAATTTACTAATATTTAACACAAAAAAACATCAGGAAACAATATTTATCGCCGATACACAATTTTTTTATGGCATTATGTTCATTACTCAACCCCTAAGTTTTAGGTTTAGTTCGACAAAAGTCGGTTCGGTTCAAATTCTGTAGAAGCACTTAGAAAAACGCCCGGGAGCGTACAGTGATTAAGTAAATAAATAAATAATCCTGCAAACATTTCGGTACTTATCTAGATTCGGACCAAAGCTAAAATCGACTTAGCATCGGTTAGAGTTAGTTTGGGTCCTAATCTGGATAAGTACTGATATTCCAACATAAGACATTTTATTTTATTCCTGTGCATCGCCCCCCCCCCCTTATTGTTATTTAATCGACAGCAAAAATTTAAAAAAACAATAAAACAAAATTCATGATTTAATATTTTGAAGCAAAATCGTACATTGATATTCAAAAATTTCTTTTGTTATGTCTAAACTTTGAAACAAAAACAATGGGATATTATTATTATTATCCATTCATTCTACTGCTCGGTTCCATTATGTTTGATATCGCATTTTCTGGTAGCATTTCAAATTTTTGTCGTCTAAAACAAGCAGATTCACCATTAAAAATCGCCTTTTACAATAAAATAACAGAATAATAACAATTCAACTCCAACGCCATAAGAGTAAATATATGTAATAATATATTATTGTGCGAAGAGAATTCCGTATCGAAAAAAACAAAACGATTTCGCATATATATATTTTTTTTAACTTTTAAAATACTTCTTTTGCAATTTTATTTACATTATGAATATTTAAAGTACAAAAATAAATGAAAACATTTAAAACAATCTAGAATTTTAAGAAGACAAAACATAGACACGAATTAATAGTATGGATGGATGTTGTTATTGTAATAGTAGTAGTTGTCGTCGTGTTGTTTGTAAGGAGACAATATTTTTATATCGGGGTCTAAATGGACCCCGTTACAAAATATCCTGGCTGAATTTAAGCTTTGTTTGACTAACTTACGCCCCATTTCATCCTTCGTATGGGCACCATTTCAAAAAACTGTGTTGCAGTCTCCTCCAGAAGTTGGTCTTCTAAGGAACTGCCACTCACGGAGGCCGCCATCTTTTTTTTCTTTTCTTTTTAGTGTCAGATGTGATCTCGGTTTTGATTGGTCAGGTTATTAAGTCTGTCTGTACATGGACTAATCAGATCGCGCGACACAAAAATAAGCACGCATTTTTAGTTATTCCGGCGATGGCGGCGGCGTGATAAAAAAAAAGCAACACTTTCAACGCATAGTTTTATTTAAAAATTATAATGTAAGTTTTTCTCTCTCCTTACAGTAAATATATATATCTTTATTATTAGTTGTACACCATTAATTACACTTTGTCAGTCATTTTGTCACAATGTTATGTTTTCATATAAGATTGGTATATAAAAATTTAACCCTGTGTGAAAAGGACCCCTTTTTTGATATGGTAGTTTTAATGAACACGTGAAGAATAAGAAGCCGGCCTTTTTTATTTAAAAAATATTTTTAATATTATTACGATTTTCTTTTTAATCTTAGTATTTATTTATCTACTATAGATGTAGATTATTATTTATACTTTATATATACTTATTTAACTATCTGATTTAAGTGTGTCTTTCTGTATGCTCCACATTCTTATCTAATATAGTTGTATATTTGGCCGATTTTTACGCAAGTTAATGTAGATTTGTATTGTATAGGTAAAATAAAATGTATATTTAAACCTATAGTTGACATCTTTTTATTTTTTAATTGATATATTTTTAATATGTTTAATTTGATTAAAAATAATAAACTAACTAAATCTGTAATTAGTTTTATCCATTATTCTAAAAGCGATTTTAATGGCTTCACTTCAATTTGAATAGAACAACTTTTGGGACTAAAAACTAAACAACAAACAAAAAAGATTTACTTTTAAAATTCATTATTATTATTAAACTAAATAGAAATAAATTTTAATTAAAATCGTACTTAATCCAGTTTTTTTTAAAAAACTAATTCACTAGAAAAATATTTAAATTGAAACCATATTTTTCTTTCTTAAACGAATTTTGTTGTTTAATAACAAAACCAAAGAAAAATCCGTTAAAAAATGTTTTTATTTATAAATGTTTTATGTCGGATTATTTGTTTTAAATGTTTGATTTTTGTTTAAACTCCACATAAAAGAGTTTGTAATAATTTCCTTTTATTTTGTTTATCTCTCTTGATTTGCTGATTAATGTCTATAATTAACATTTATTGGAGATTATTATTCGTTAAGCTATTTACAAAATTAACTTTCTCGTTGAAAAATATTCGCAAAAATGTTTTATTGTCGAAATATTAGACATTACATTTTTTTTAAAATGTCATTCGTAAAAAAATGTCTAAAAATTTTTTTTAAATTTCTATTTCAGTCACATAAATTATTTTTTTAATAAAATGGATTTCAGCATTACTCCAAAACAACTTGTTTTTACTTAACCCATTTTTTATTTACAATAAATTACATTAAAAACACTAAGTTATAGTAAGTTTCATCGTACACATGAAACTTCAAAATGAAAACTCGTCAATAAATTCATCTTTATAAATAAGTCCAAGGACAATAACTCCTGTTCATAATTTTCTAGTTGAAGGACAGTGAACCCTTTTCCTTATTTTTGTAAAACAAAAAAACATTTTACCATTTTTTATTTGGTTGAAAACTTTGCAATTAAATAAATGATTAAATGTCCCCTCTCTTCAATTTTTGCAAAAAAACAAAAACAAAACAATAATTCCCTATCCTTTTAATTAAAAAAACTGAATAAGTTATGTTCGGATTTGTTTATAAAGATGTCGACTATATTTTTCCGGGCAAGTTTTCATTTCGACATTTCACGTAGTTTAAGTAAAAATAAGTCGTTTGGGAGTAATGCCGAAATCCATTTTGCTCTAAATAATTTACGTGACTGAAATAGGATTTAACCCATATTTTCTCTCTGGTAAACACTAAACAGCTCCCAAAATATAACCATATTCTTTAGTAATTGTACCTATCCGGGAGTCTTACTTTCATTTTACTTTTTTGGAAAGCGAATTTAATGAAGGAGTGTTTTTTTTTTAATTATTTAAATCGGTTTTGTAATAAAATTAATAGGACGTCTATAAATTTAATTCAATTATTATCATTATCGTTTTGTCATCAAATTATTAATTGAATGGAATTGTTATAAAAATCTTACTTGAATTGAGAAAAGATATGAATTCTTGACGAGAAAGATTGATCGAGCAAAAACAAAGGGGAGGGGGCGCATCAGCAGGAGGAAATCTATATTGCTTGTCACTAAATAGATTGCTTTTGCTGAGGTGATTTACATCTTCTTGCTTCATCACAGATTCAAACAACTCATGACGCACAGAAGACTGATTGGTCTGAAGATCGGTCGCCAGCATTTTAAATACTGGGCAGACCGATGAAATTTTCCGAGGTGATGGAAAGCATTTCTCTTGTAAGCAACGATTTAATAGCTTATAACAAGGGTATTCACATCGAGTCACGGATACCACAGTCTCGTAAAATGTCCTGTATCTTTTATGGTGAAATTACGTGTCATTTAAGAGACATCTTCACATTAAAGTTGAATAACTTTTCGGTTTGGTCAATATATTTTGATGAAATTTGGTATACACATGCTATCTATTATACAAAATAAGAATTTATATAAAATAATTTTTGAAAACGTACATTAATTTTAATTTAAATAGTTTTTAAAATTTTTTACTGAGTATAACTGGGAAAAATCCTGTGCTCTATTGTGATCGGATTCTAAAAGCTTTACTTGTTCTACATGGAATTTAACTCATAATTGTTATTTTAACCCAAACTGCAAAATATAATTTGACAAGTTTGGTGTCATGTGTGAAAATAATGCAGATTTCTAAAGATTTATAGTTTTTACCTGTGTTTCAAACGTTTACAGATTTTGCCTGTGTTTCGAACATTTACAGATTTTACTTGTTTCAAACATTTACAGATTTTACCTGTGTTTCGAACATTTACAGATTTTACCTGTGTTTCGAACATTTACAGATTTTACCTGTTTCGAACATTTACAGATTTTACCTGTGTTTCGAACATTTACAGATTTTACCTGTGTTTCGAACATTTACAGATTTTACCTGTGTTTCGAACATTTACAGATTTTACCTGTGTTTCGAACATTTACAGATTTTACCTGTGTTTCGAACATTTGCAGATTTTACCTGTGTTTCGAACATTTGCAGATTTTACCTGTGTTTCGAACATTTGCAGATTTTACCTGTGTTTCGAACATTTGCAGATTTTACCTGTGTTTCGAACATTTGCAGATTTTACCTGTGTTTCGAACATTTGCAGATTTTACCTGTGTTTCGAACATTTGCAGATTTTACCTGTGTTTCGAACATTTGCAGATTTTACCTGTGTTTCGAACATTTGCAGATTTTACCTGTGTTTCGAACATTTGCAGATTTTACCTGTGTTTCGAACATTTGCAGATTTTACCTGTGTTTCGAACATTTGCAGATTTTACCTGTGTTTCGAACATTTGCAGATTTTACCTGTGTTTCGAACATTTGCAGATTTTACCTGTGTTTCGAACATTTGCAGATTTTACCTGTGTTTCGAACATTTGCAGATTTTACCTGTGTTTCGAACATTTGCAGATTTTACCTGTGTTTCGAACATTTGCAGATTTTACCTGTGTTTCGAACATTTGCAGATTTTACCTGTGTTTCGAACATTTATAGTTCTTTCACATTACTATTCTGATTTGCTAACCACAGATCGCTTTGCATTTTCTATTATTTTACAATCGGTCAGTCAATCTAAGACTTCATTTCACTTACGAAAAAGGAACTTCTAGTCAAGTGACAATATCTTGGCTTTGTCTTTTAAGTGTACTAGCAAGCCTTTTAATTTTGATTAACAGATGTGGGGCGGATGCACCTAGACACCTTTTTAAAATTCTGCATTTTGCATCTGTTCACCCGCATCAGTAAAAATCATAATTGTTTTGAAAAGTCCTGCACGATTGGTGTAACCTTTTAAATCATAAATGAAAATTATTTTTCTCCAAAATTGTTGTTTTGATGGTTCAACTGAAATTATTCACCATTATACAGTTGTCCTCTCTGCTTGTCACTTCAATATGAAAAATATGACCTTTTTAGTCTTATAAACAAAACTCCTTCGTGAAATCGCCAGTTTCAAATAAGTAAACTGAAAATTATATTTGTCTACACTTCTCAGTCTGAAGTATGTTGTCTCTTCTTTCTTTTAATATATTAATCTTATAATATAACTTAATTGAACAACAAATATTGCTATTCAGCATCTGATACTAATCATCAAGTCAGTTAATAACTTCTTTTTTGCACCAGTAAAATACCTTGTTGTGTCACATGCTATGCCGCTTCAAAAAAAGGGAAGACTTGGCTGAGCTCTCAGGTTACCGAGTGGTCGGTCTTTGATGGTGGAATAACGATTGGTTAACCATCTCGTGTGACCTTGCTCAGGACCAACATGCATGGGTTCGGGTTGTGATGCAGGCTAGGAAGAAGCTGGCTCAACCTGATCAGGTTAAATGCTATTGCAACTTCAAAAACCAAGCTCATGGTACTAGGTATCCCAGAACAAGATTTTGTTTTCATGGTATATAAAATCTTTTAATGTGGGCACATACATCTTTGCAAAGCATAAACAATGGTATCAAATTTATTTTGGTGGCACAATTAGCCACTGAATTAGGACCGTTTAAAGTTTGTTGGAAATTACAAAGTTTGCCATCCTGTGTACTATTGGTCCATAAGGCAATTTTCACAGTGCATAACTAAAAATGCAGGCTGTGGACAAGTGAAAAATCTTTACAAATGTAATGTAATCTTGTTGTAAATGAAAATTAATCATAATGGAATCAATGGTTATTAGATCAAGCCATTGGGCAAAATCCCATTACCTCTAAAAAAAAATATACAAAATTGACAGAGAAACACAGCTGTGGCTGTTAATATAAGATTCATTTCCACAGCAATTTATTCATAGCATGGGTAGGCAATACAGGGTCGATTTGGGGCAATATTTTTAGATTTTGGAGAGTTTTTTTTTTTTTTTTTTTTCAACTTATATCCTAATTAAGCAAAATCAACCCCCCAAAATGAAATTTGGGCATGTTTGACACTGTGTGCCACAAAATAAAACCCCAACTAATTTACATATTTTGGGAGCTGAATTTTACAAAAAAAAAATGATTTTGGGGAGGTTAAAAGTTGTCCTTAAATTATAATGAAATTATGTTACTTCTAGTTTATGGAAATAGGCTGCCCACATTGGAATAAGTGTTTATAATGATTTTAAGCATCCCTGGGTCCAAAAGTGCAGCAAATATCCAGAAAACAGGCTAAAAAGAGTGGTTGATCCATAAACTAAAAATTCAACTTGAACGGAACATAACAAGCATTACGCTTAACTTTTTTAATAAGGAACTAAAATATATGAGATAAACGATTTTTGATATGATGGACAATAATTTCTAAAAGTTTAAATTGTCAGGTGAACATCTTTTGTATCAAGTTTAAAATATCAACTTGATTTCTCTATGTGAAAGTCATATTCCGTTTCTGTGACACATCCCATTCAGCTCGGAAATTGACTTTATCGAGTCTCACTGGATGCTTCCATTTCAGATTGGACTCTCTCTGAACATGTGTTAGATGATCCATTTCTTCCCCTCACATGACGCAAGACACCATGTATTCAACTTTACCTCTGTCATTAATGTTGATTCTTGGACCACAAAATTCTAAAATGACTGCTAAATATTTCTGTGTTCTGAGAGAATATATTAATGAGATGTCAGCCTAACGTGATAGATATCAACCAATCACAACATTATGTTCGGAAAAAAAAAAAAAAAATTCTTTCAGTCTGTGGTGCAAGATTGCAGAAATCAGTTTTTCATGGTGCACAGCATAAAAATGCCTCAAACTCATTGTGGCTGTTTTTCCCCTAATTATGATATAATACTTATAAATAAAAAAAAGACACATCTCCAAAATCTCAATTCTTCATATTTACTGCCTCTCTATTCATAGCACTGTAGAGATAATGATAGTTTTTTTTGTTTTTTTTATATTAAATCAATAAAAAAGAAATTTGGATTTGGACCATGTAAAAACATAAACAATTTAAACTTTTTAACTTGGATTTTTGTTGTTGTGAAAAATAACTTAAACCCCTAAGCCCACCATATTAATGAGTGGCTCTTTTTCTTTAAGATGGGACTGTTTTTGTATGCATACTGATGCACACACATTGTGCACATTAAGTTGAAAAACATCCACATTAAAAAAATAAATCGACCGTCATTGAAAATAGTAACGTAACTTAACGTAATCTGAAAAAAAAAACTATTAATGAGAGAAAGATTAAATTTTGTTTACCCCTAAATTTGATCAAAATAACCCCCCAAAATAAATGAGTTATCACAAGTTGAAATTGAAGGGGATTTCACTATATTTACCAGTTTCCGCACACTGAACTCTAGGCTGGTTTGTGATACCTAACGGGAGTCTTTCTGTGATGGACCACAGTCAAGTGTATTTACATTGCAGACACAAATTATTTTGCCATATGGCATAATTGATAGTGGAGAGATCCATATAACAGAGATCCATAATGCACGAGTGACAAGATCATTTGATTGCGATTCGTAAACACATAAAGCAGGGTGGCGGAGTCGGAAGCTATAAGGTCCGATTACTAGAATTCCAAAATATCTGACTTCGACTCCTTATTTTCAAGTCTTCCAATAGTCAGGCTGTCTGTTCATTCTTCGGAAATTAATAAATCTGACTCCGACTTCTTGCATTCTTACGACTCAGACTCCTTCCAAAACCTCTGACTCCTCAAGCCTGGTGTAAAGTACAGCCCAATTATACAATCATGTTTTTTTGGAGAAGACGAATATGATTGCAAGGGATTTTTTTCCTTTTCCATTGCTAATTTAGTACAGAAAATCAACACAACATCAGTATGGTCGGTTTTGAGTTTGGAAGGGATCCTACCTTCCAAACTTTAGTCAGTCTCTGTTGAGACTGTTGCAAAACAACCAAAAATAGTGGATCCCGTGTGATTTGAGAACATGCTGCTTGGTCCCTGTGTTAAAAAGTTTTTTTCTTTTTTATATTCTGCCTACTTATTGTGACATGTGTGAGTCTAAAATAAATTAAAGCCTAATTAAAAATATTTGTTATATATGTACAGTCATCATATTTTTGCTAGTAATCATAATAAACTCTGAATATATATCACCAATCTCCCTATTTGCTTCCTTCATTTATTAAGCTTAAAAATGATTGATGCATATAGCAGATTTGCTTGGAGCAAACCCGAATTACGATTGTTCAAATTAGGTCAGGTGAAAATGGAGGCGTTGGGGTGGGGGACTATATAAACATTAAAAAAACGAAAAAACTACACCAATTATTATAATAATAAAAAAAATATTGCTATCATAGTCGTTTTTGTCTGAATCATTAAAATGGGGAATTATCATTATTCATGTTGTTTTTCTTTGGTCTCTTGTCCCTATAAACGATATAACACAAATCCTTCTTGTTTACACACGTCTGACTTATGTTTGTTTTTTTTAAATGTAAATACCCCCCCCCCCCCCCCCCCGCAGATAAAGTGAAAAAGGAGATTAAGTCATCTTAATAATTTTAAAACAATCGTTGCCAAAGTCTTGTGCAAATTCAGAGTTGCCCAATCAGTATCCACCTATAACAGACATAGAATTATGATACAAATCAGTTTGACGGTGGCTTTGTTGCTTTTGGAGGTTTACCCTCCCAGGCTTTACCTTCTGTCTGAGAAGAGGTTAATTTATACTAGTGCACTAGCTTCTCACAACCACACCTGACCTAATGTCTAATCTCTTGTCAAGGAGGAAAATAACTTTCACCTATAGCAGACTTATACTGTTTACTTGGAAATAATTGGTTGTAAAGCTAATGAATGTTGGATATTTTAGCTTTTATGTTCATACCAATCAAGTGTTTGGGTATCGTTCCCGGACACCAGGGTTGCGAAGTCAGAAGGTATAAAGTCCGACTTCTAGGATTCCCCAAATTCCAACTCTGACTCCTTATTTTAAAGTCTATTGATTCTTTGAAGATTGGAATATCTCCTTCGAAAACCTCCAACTCTGCTACTCTGCCGGACATGTGGTCATTTTGCGTGTCATGTTATCATGAATACACATACAAGGGTCGATAGAAAGATGGAAATGGACAATAGAGAAAAAGAGTTGGATTTACATTAAAAAAATTTTTTTTATCGTAGTCCACCCCAAACAAGGTAGGCTGCCACTGTAGACGTAAGGGCTACTGAGAAAAAAGGGTGAAGGTTTATGGGGGGGGGGGGGGTCAACCTAAATTAGGAGCTGCGCAGCGAGATGTCTGTTTACATTAGTTTTAAATTTTTGCATGTCAGTAATGTCAGGAAAGCAGGGAGGGAGTTCCAGAGTCCAGCAGCATGAGGAAAGAAGCTTTTGAAGTAGAAAGTTCTTCGGCATCTGGGGACCTCCACAGTGTATGGATGGGATTTAGCATATTGTCGAGTTGGTCTAGTGAATTTACGTTGTGGGGGTACCAGAGCAGCAAGCTCATCAGAGCACAATCCATTGAAGTACTTGTAAAACAGGCACAAGGAAGCAACATTGCGGCGATGGAACAGAGGCTGGAACTTGGCGGATAGTGAAGGACCTATCAAGTTGGCAACTCTTTTTTGGACCTTGTCTAAGAGGGAGAGACTAGTGGATGATGCACCAGCCCAGATGTGGCAACAATACTCTATGTATGGGCGGATGGTGGCTTTGTAGAGATATTGGATAATGTCAGGTGTGAAAAGTTTACTGGTACGGTAGAGAGAGCCCACCTTTTTTGCAGCAGCCCTGGCAATGTTTTCAATGTATTTGTTCCAATTCATGTTATCTGTGAAAGTTAGGCCGAGGAGCTTGAATGATGAACTCTCAGGCAGAGTGCTATTTGCCATGACAATCGGTGGTTGAAGAGGTTTCTTGTAGTTATTGAAGGAAAGTAGCTTTGTCTTTGCGGCATTAAAAGTTACCATCCATTTTTGACCCCAACAGACGGGAAGTCATTTTCTAAGGATTTAGCCATTGCCTCAGATATGTGCGTGTCAGTTTTGCTCACATGGCGAGAGTAGAGCATGGTGTCGTCAGCAAATATTCCTATCTCAGTTGCAATGGCATCAGGGAGGTCATTTATGAAAATCAGGAACAGTAGAGGTCCAAGAATAGATCCCTGGGGTACACCAGCATTTATGCCATGTTGCTTAGGAGAACGGCCATCGAGTACAACCTGGATCTTTGGTTTTGTTAGGAAGGATTTAATTATATTAAATATTTGTCCAGTAGAGTTGGGCGGTTTTGAAATTTTGGTTTCGGTATCGGTTTCGTTTTTTTTCTCTTAAAACCTCGGTTTACGGTTCGGTTTTTCGTTTTTTGAAAAATAATTTTTTATTATGGAAGCTATTCATTCTCTTGTGTGATGATTAGTTATTATTCAACGTTTAGTTGAATTATGCCACTGTTTCGATAATTTTGTGACTGAATCATTCTCCATATGAATCATATAAGTTTTAAGGTGTTGACTGTTGTAATCAAAGTTCTGATACCTTTTCAACAGTTAACTCGTTAAAACAGTGACCAAAGATTCATGAAAGATTTCTGAAGAATAAAACCGAGTTTGAATATACATTCTATCTAATTCTTTAACCCATCAGAAGCTAAAATATAGCTCAGAAATGCAAGAAATTAAAAAACGAAAATTTATTTAAACAAACAAAATAATTTTACAAATAAAATTAAGCAAAAATGATGATGAAAATGAAATAGTCAAAATTATTTGACAGATAAAAATTTTAATTTTTTAATAGGTGAAAATGTTTTTACTCATTTTCTTAGGTTGTGATTGAGAAAAACTAGTTTCTCAGCATGGTTAGGTTTCAGCCTACATCTCCGGTCACTAATGACAAGTCCAGCCTTACTAAATATCCGTTCACTCGCTACAAAGGTAGCTGGAATACTCAAAAGTTCTCTTGCCAGAATACAAAGATTCGGGTAGAGCCTCCCATTTTTCTTCCACCAGACAAAAGGACAGGCTGATGGGTCGATGGCTTTTCCATACAGAAATCGATCTACCTCGTTTTTAATCCGAGATATTTTTTTACCGCTGGTATCAATTTCTTTTGTTCTTGCCTGACCTTTCTTTCGGAGAAAACCCCAAAAGTCTTTTTCCCCTTTTGGTTCACTACTTTGCTGTACTTCTGCTGGAATGTTTTTGTCCGTGTCATCGGATAGAGTCGATTGTACAGATTCATGCGTTAATAATTTATTTATAAGCATGTTTTCTGCTGTGGTTTTTATTTCCACATTTGAAAATACTATTACTTTGAATCTAGGATCCAAGCATGTGGTGATGGCATATAATTCTTCGCTTTCATAGTTGGGCCATCTTAATTTAATATTGGCTATCACTTGTTCCCCAAAACAATCCAGCTCAGACGTCATCATTTCCTCAATAAGAGTATTGAGAATAGGAATGATCATTGATATTGTTGAATATCTGGATGCAGACATAATCTTTGTTGCATCTTCAAAGGGTTTGAGAACATCGACATATTCTGTTGCCAGCTTCCAATCTGCTGGTGTCAAGTTGTCTACCTTGTCAAGAGAGGCAAGAACAGCTGCCAGAGGTTCCTTTTGTTCAACCAGCCTTCCAATCATATAATAGGTGGAATTCCACCTTGTCTCACACTCAGTTTTAAGTTTATGTGGACTCAAACCCATTGATGTCTGCATTTCTTTTAGTTTGTTTGTTGAAAATGGCTGACAATCTTTCTGCATTTCGATATCATCCTTTGTGTACCTGGAAATGCTTTTAGGCTGTCTTTTATGACCAATTACAATTTATGAGCAAAGCATCTCAATGGTTGGTAGTTACTTGGCAACAGATTTGAGGCTGCAACCATATTGGCTGCATTATCAGAAACCACATAAATATTAATTTTATTGCCATCCCCATCAGGTAACCATTTTCTAACAGTGCTGCAAATTTCTTTAGAAATGTTTTCTGCTGTGTGAGAATGAGGAGAATGAGAAACATTTAAACAAAAATCTTTAACATCAAAAGATAGCGTTAGAAAATGAGCAGTCACAGACATATATGAATCATTAGCTCAGCTGGTCCAATAGTCCATTGTCAAGGAAATGGACTTTATGTCTAACAACTGCTGCCGAATGTCAGTACTGACCGACTCATATAAATCAGGAATTAACATTTCTCTAACATGTCGTCTGGTCGGCAACTGATATGCAGGTTGTAGACATTTGACGAAGGATTTAAATCCTTCATCCTCTACAATGCTCACGGTTTGGAGATCTTTGCATATCATTGCTACAAGACTCTGGTTTGCTGCTCTTGTTTTTGGGTTTGATTTGTCCCATTTAATTGTCGAATTAACAAAAGAAAACATGTTCTCTTGCTTCACTGTGGGAATTGTGGCAGCAATCTAAAAAAGAAACAAAAATATGCAGGTTTAACTAAAGTAATCATATCATTTAACTTGGGGGGAGGGGGGAGAATCTCCTGTTGAAGTTAACATGCTTGTTTGGTATTTGGGGATTTCATTTAAAGTTGTTGTTTTTTTTACTAAAAAGCAGCAAATTGAATGTTGGTATGCTTTGGGAGGTGGGCAGTTTTAGTTCCATAAAAACATATTCATTTACAAACGTTATTAAAGGGGGGGGGGAGACGGTGGGCCCTATAGTCAAAATATCTTGGCGGAATGGAAATTTATGACCCGCCCTGAAGGTCATATATTTCTTAAAAATAAATGGACCATTCCTCATTTTTTTTAAATCACCCAGCTTAATCCTTATTATGCCACAGAAATTAGTTTCAACAAAAACAAAAAAAATAATCAATTTTATAGCGTTTCTGTTTTGCAGACATGAGTTTTCTCCCTTTAATTTTCTATAAATAAATAATTAGCTTGGATGTACTGTTGGATTAATGGGACGCATTTGATCGATTTTGAAGAAAATGAATTTAAGTTGGGAATTAGTTCAAAACAACTTTTTACAACTTATTTTTTCTTAAACTCAAAATGCGTGAGGTGTTAAATTAAATCAGCAATGTTTTACAATAATTCTATCATGTTCTGTTATTTCAACCAGTGCCTACAATTAAATCCTGAAGCGGGGATTCCCCACAAACTTAAAATAGCCTCGTTTTAAAATGTTGGATTATTGTAAAACTTTTTCTTTTAAATAAGGTTTTTGAACCCGAATTTAAAAAGAAATGCGATGTTATTTACTGTTTTTAACAAGAAATACACCGCAACTTATGAGTTTAAGAAAAAATAACTTGATTTGAAAAATGAACTAATTCCAAACTTAAATTAAATAATTTGGGAGCGTCAAACTAGAATGTTACCAATATTAAGGTTCAATTGTACTAGTGTCCGTTGGATTTTCTCGCTCATTTCGCTTGGTATTCGCCCAAATGTTGGATAAAATCGATTCTTTGTGTAAAAAATGGCACTTTTACTGACATAAAAAATCTAATTTATTTTTTAACTTATATAAAATTTAACTTTTAGGCCAAATGTTTACCTTTCGTCGAAAAGAAAATGCGGAATTTGTTATTCTGAAAATATTGACTAGTAGGTTTTAACTTCATTTTTAAAACTTTTTTGTGTAAAAACAATTTTAAAAGTTTATGATTGCATTTCTTGTCCTGAAATAAAATTTGAATTGACTTTTTAAAGTGTTGAAAATCTAATTTTAATTCTAATTCAATGTTTTAATCACTGGTGGGCATGTTTGTTTTTCCTTATGCCTAAATATTTTTACCGTTTTAAAATTAAACACAACAAACAAACTTTTTGAAACAAAAAATAAACTTGGAACATTCTTTTTACACAAAAAACAAGTTTTAACGGAATTTAACGAATTTAAAAGCAAAACGAAAAGGTTTAAAACATACTAGTCGAGAATTTAAAGAATAACAAAAATGTCGCCGTTTTGTATTCTCTGACGCTTCGGCTGACGGGTTACGAAAAATCTATTTTATTAAATCAAATACTCCAGGTTGTGGTAGAAAATGCAAACAAATGTTTTGTTGTTTATTTTTAAGTACTACTCTCTGTGACAAAAAAAAAAAATTCTCCGTAAATATGTGAAATAAAGAGAACCAACTAGCTGTGAACTTAAAAAAAAATTGAAATATTATTTTCCGTGTTATTTTCGCTAATGCGTTTCGATATATTTTTTGTTTAAATGCATTTTGCACTGAAGTTATGCTTTCTACTTTTAGGTTTTTGAAACTTTTTTTCTGTATGTCTATTCTGACGGGTAAAAATGTGGCATATAAAAGTTCAATTTTATATATGTTAAAAAAAAATTTAATCATTTTTGTCAGGATAAAAAGTACCATTTCACACCAAAATAAATGTTATCCAACATTTGGGCGAATACCAAGCGAAATGAGAGAACATCCAACGGCCACTATAGTACAATTGAACCCATTTTCTCTTTTTTTTTTTTTTTCGGCGAAAAAGTCGTTCCCGTTCTCTATTTGTACCATTTGTTTTATTTACTAATTAATTCAAATTCATCATGCATAAACATTATTAGTGACAAAAAAAAATGAAAATAAATATGCTTACCTGAAATAATGATGTGCTTGTACTAGGTTGAATATTGGTACTGATCTCGAGTTTCTTTTGAATTTGGTCATGTTGTTTGTGGTGTTTTTTTAAATGACTTCGCAAGTTACTTGTGTTCCCGTGACTAGCAATTACTTTGCGCTTGCAAATATTACATTTGCAAGACGTTGTGTCTTGTCGCGTAAAATGAACACACCATATACTTCTCGAATTGCCGGTGTTGACTGTTGGGATGTCTGTCATTTTGTGTGCTCGAAGTTCTGTCAACTGGTGCGTGTTAGGGTTAATATTTGTTTTTAAGACAGGATAATAAAACTTTATAGACATGCGTAAAAGACTAGTAGTACACCCGAAAACCACGCCAAGGGAAAAGGAAGGATGGTTAAAAAAAAGTAGAGATTATTAATTCACCTAAAGTCATTTTTTTTTAGATAACTCTGAAACAAACATAAATAATTATTTTACAATTTTGAGTTGAATCAAATAGATTTTCGACATCATACAGAATGCGTTTGATTTTTTCATTTGAAAATAGTTTATGCTAAAAATACGATGTCATGTCTGTCGTATTTCTCTTTTTTTCATTCGAAAATTCAAAATGTTAATGATAAACAAACCGTAAACAAAGATTTCTTCCTACAAGTCAATTAAATGTTTTTATCATATATTTGTTCAATCTGTCCTCTTACTAATAACATTTTTGGTAATATTCAATTTTATTCAAATCGGAAAATCTTTTCAACCGTGTTTCCTTGTATATGGTGGCTTACTGTAGTAAAAACACAATACCGAATGGTTACGGTTTAAAAAAAAAAAAAAATGATTCGTATTCGGTATGGAGACGAAACCGAAAAACCGTGGTTTTTCGGTAAAACCGCCCATCTCTATTGTCCAGTAATACCATATGAGTGCAGTTTTATGAGAAGCCCTTTATGCCAGACCTTGTTAAAGACCTGGCATGACATATATACACATTTATTCTCACATAGTTTGTTGAAGACAAACGTAAGAGATATACAACACATGATACATAAAAGAGTGAAAACCATAGACATTATTACAAAGTGAAAGAATACATCAATGTCCCAGTGCAATCAGAAAGAAATGTGTTGCCAAGGTCAGAAGAGAGAGAGATGCGCGTAATGTAATATGAATACATCTTACTTCTGGGAATCTCAGTCACTACTACTAAAATGGAGTCCATAGGACTGCAGCTGTGAAAGGCGTCTGACGGACATGGCATCAAATTGTGAAGGCCAAGCCCAACCAGAAAAGAGCATAATATTCCCTTCTATATTCCCCGTGTATGCAGAATTAGATTTTTCATTTTCAATACAGGAGAGTGCATTCTTTTTGTTGGTCAGTATGATTCAAGAGAGATAACTTGGATATAATCTAAGCCAACCTGGCTATTCGAAATGGTTGTTTACCTATTTCTTTGCAAAGTTTTCAAGTGAAGATAGCTATTCAGGAAAAATAAAAATAATTTTTTTTTTGTTTAATTAAAAACAAATTTTTTTTTTTTCAATTAAAAACAAAATTATTTTTTTTTTTAATTAAAAAAAACATTTTTTTTATTTAATGCTTATAATGTATACATATATAAATGCAGGTCCAAATTTGTAAAATTTTACAAATTCGTAATTTTTATATTGTGTAACCCTTTTTGTTTTGTTTTAGATAAGATTCTTCTTACTAGATTCAGTAACCTTTTCTTGAATTAAACATTTTAGTAGGGTAAGATTTTTAATTAAAATTATGAGCAACTATATGCGTCCTCTGTGTACAAGGATTAAATAATTCAATTCTTGGTGGTTTAGAGATCTGGTAGGTGTATAATTAGTGGGTTAGGGTGTGTTGCTGAATTATTATTATTATTATTAAAGTGAAATCAGATAATTTGGCAAAACAGTTGATCTGGCAAGGCTCTGGAACTAAGGGTGCCGAAAAACCAGTGTTTCACCTGTATATGAAAATATGATTTGCCTAAGATACCGTCCTCCTTCTATTGGGCATGTAAAGAATATTTATTATCTTAACACATTTTGTTTTTGAAAATCCTGTATAAACAGTGTGCATGATTGGCCTAATAATACCATCGTAAACTGCCAAGTGCAGATCCAATCAGCCCTAGCTGTATTGTGGTTGTTTACACACATACCGTTTGAAAGGTATGTTTAAAGGATAAATATCCGACAGAATATATAGGTATAAACAGGAATAAGGGAAATGAGCAAAGAACACACTATGTAGAACAAAAAGAATTAGCACAGAATTATGCTGATTTCGTTTTGATGTTTAGTTTAATTTACAAAACTTTGTCAGGAATAGCATTTGTTGAACAGAGTCAAAGCAGACATACATAAAGTTGGAAGTAGTGCTGAGAGAAAGGAAGGCCCAAACGCGGGGTGGGTAAAGTAAGGGATAGTAGGGTTGGCAGTAGGCCGAACGTTGGGTGTGTGATAAAGATGATTGTTTGGTGTCAGTGATTTTGTAGTGAGTAAGTATACTGTTGGAAATGTATGAACACAATTTTCCCCCACTTGTGTTCAATGAATTGCTTACAATAGATATTGTTTCAGCATTAAATCATACTGTGCTTCATTAAAGGCCTTAGCATGGCGTGCGTTGCACTCTTAACTGGAGTCTGAGTTTAAGCTGCTCGTTTTTAGTTTCTGTTTGAGTTTGTATTTTGAAGAGAATTTTGCTTTTTTAATTTGAATAACGTTTAGCTTATTCAGTTGAAATAAAGATCAAAATTGCTTATCAAGGATCATTTTCTTTTCTTTTTCTATGTTCTTACTTTAATCCTGTCCCAGGCCTAGTTGCAAATCTGAATTGGAATTGTATCGGACAGGCTAATAACAGTCATTTCCATTTGAGTAAATATTCTCATTTAACAATTTTTTTCTGGTATCAATAGGGGCACGTTCAAAAATTTGTTATCCTTTTATTTAGGAGCACAAATGAACCATAATACTTGACCGTTGCCTTTAAATTTAGCCAGAAGTTACTTTCCATTCGTCAGTTTAAAATCTTCAAAATCACATTCTAATTTGGGTGGGTCATAAAGTAAAAAAAAAAGTGCCTGCCATTTTTTTTATCTATTAATGATTTAAAACAAATACTGTTTTTAATTTTTAATGTTATTATTTAAAATATCCACAAACCTTCCTTATTTTTTATTACGTCTTGTGTTTAGAAACTTGGAAAATGATCCCCGCTAACCGAACTGTACCAAAGTAAGTATAAGATTGATTTATTTTATCTCTTTCGGACTTGCTATATGATTTTTTGTTTCTTGTAAAACAAGTTTTTTATGTTTTGGTTTGAAATTCACTACTAATGTGAACTTGTGGTTGTGTGTGTCCACTGCACAGGCCGGGATCGTCCAGTCGTCTGAATTAGGGTTACTCGATTTCGACGCTGGCTGTTGTGTTGATTATGTCGTCTCGGTCAGTGTTGTAAAGAAAAGGATTTTTCTCCTAAACAGAATCTCAACTCTAGTTTGATACAAGTAATAATGTTTTATTTTGAGAAGTTAAAATGGCATTTGGTTTCTCTACCAAACGACACTTATAATCAGAACAGAATCCCTTACAAAATAACAACCCGTTTGACTCTACTCTGAGACTAACAGAATCAAAAATCTCTGAGCAAAGCTTACAGCTCGCTCGCCAGCTGTGCTCAAATGCCAAATCTGTTTCGCTCAGAATATATATATATATATGTATATATATATATATATATATATATATATATATATATATATATACACACACACACACATATACACACACACACACAGAAACATCACTGTCATCTTGGATGCGCCATCCAGCAAGCCCTCTTGAAGATCATCATCTGCTGTTAATCACTAGACATAAAAACTGACTGGGAAGACCATTATCTGAAGTGGAATCTCAAGTGGTTCGCTTTCTCGGCATGCTTCTTACTTTTAAGAGGTGATTACTTTTTCAAAGAGGCTACCAATTTTCTGGATGGTCAAATCTTAAACCAAATATTTTAGCCGTCTGTCATTTGTAACATGCATGCACCATCGCTGAACATTCATCATGATGCATGGTCACACTAAAAAAATGTTATTTAGGAATCTTCTTGGTCTTTCGCTTAGAATTGTATTTAACATTTTTAATTTAAAGTTAATTTAATGTTTTTATTTAAAGCTTAAATGGAATTGTTAGACTTTATAACATTTTATAAACTTACACAAAATTATCAACTTTTTTTTTTTTTTTTTTTTTTTTTAATTGGTAAGAAAAATTTTTTTTATTTATTTTACCATAAATGTAACATTTTTACACCTTAAATTTATTAAAAATGTTTTTATATCAAATTAGCATAAATATTTTGTTAGGTTTAATTTTTTTAAACAGATTTTTTCTCTCTGGAATTTTTTCCTACAATTCTGGCTTCAGTTAGTTTAGTAGTGCCTCTATTTTTTGGCAAATTGAAAGAAAATGCTATAAAACAGATTCAAAAATTAAAACATTGTATAAGAAATTAAACCTAATAAAACCTCGAACTTTCTAAGATAAAAATCCCTAGAAAATTTCTTTTTCTTTTAAGGCATAAAATGTTACATTTACACTAAGAACTGGGGTAAAATTCAGCATACTTATAAACTAAAATGTTTGTTTCTTGTAGAAACAGGTTTGCGAGTTGGGAGGTCCAACTCCGAGTCCGACTGATTCCTCATTTTAAACTTTTCCAATAATTAGAGTTGGATTAAAAAATCTGACTGATCTGACTTCTAGCATTCTTAAGGAGTTCAACTCTGACTCCTTCTTAAACCTTTGACTCTTTCCGACTCCACAATTCCGGTTAGAAACAAATACAAACTATGCAGATAATTCAAGTTTATCATTTAATGTTCAATTATTTGAAAATTAAAAATATTAAATAATTTCAAAGGAGATTCCTAAATAACATCTTTTAGTAGTGAATTTCAAACCAAAGAAAGTTTTTTTTTTTTTTTTTTTTTTTTTTTTTTGACAACAAAAAACGTAATTCATATGAATCGGCATGTTGCAACTTTTTTATTTTGTTATTCGCATTGCTTGCCTAGATTCTTTTTAGAAGCATTTACTCACAGGAGGGACCTCATTAAAGTTCCATTGTGAAAGTAGTGTTATGGTTTTTGACAGAACTAAAACACATGGAGCAGTCAGTTTGTGCCGGTATCTACTTCACTGACGTTTTGCAATATAAACAAAATAATAAAGTAAATCTTATACCTGAGGTGAAAAAGCACACATTTCTTTAGCCAACAACAAAAACTAACGAAATTCTGCTTTTTCTTTGAATTCAAAAAACAGGAATTTTTTTTTTTTAAATAAAGTCTGATTTCTGCTGAATCGCTAGAGCTTTACGTCTTAGTTTTTGATTGCGCTGATTTTATTTCTCTTTTTGTTTCTTCCTCTCTCTCTTTATCTCGGCTTGACTTGTTTTATTTACCTCATACTCAAGGTGATCCATAATAATATTAAGGATCACCTTGTTCATACTTCAAAACGATTCGCAATATGGGTAGAGGGGGGTAGAAGGCTGTTTCATCAAAGAATGACAGAATGAACCCCCACCCCCACATATGCACTTGGAGTCTTTTTTCTTGCTAACAGCCATGTTTATTTCTTCAAAATAAACTTTGAACATTCTTTTTACACAAGAAGCTAATTTTAATGGAAATTAACTCATTTTAAAGCAAAAATGAAGTTAAAACATAGCAGTCGATACTTTCAATATGAAAAAAGTATTGTAGATTAACACCTTCACTAAAAAAAAAAATAAGATTCTACTTTATTTAGGTGATTATGTGATAACACCCTGAATAACTTGACAGAAATAAGAAAAAAACAAAACAATTATTTTAGAATTTAGAGTGGGGGGATCAGTTTCACATGAATTTAACGTAAAATGATCCCCATTAGCATTTTAGAGCAGTTACCTTTTTGCTTTTTTTTTTTTGCTATGGGAGATAAATTCTGCATTTTATTGTGTGTGGGATTGGAGTACTTTTTTAAGCAATTACATGTGGTTTTATGAGTTGTTTGGGGGAGTGCCATTCAAACTTAGGGTTAGAAAAAAAGAATTTTGGTTAATGTCCTAAAAAGTTAGAATGGCCCTGAAATTGAGGATAATTTTAGGTTCCCCGTTTGAGAAATTGGTGGTAGTGAAGGTGGAGTTGCAGATGGACAAATTTGCAGTTAGTTTTTATGTTGTGTTTTTTTAATTATTTTTGCTTTCTGTATCTATTATTTTTTCTTTGTTGCATGTGTGTGTGAATGACTTTTGGTATGTTACTTGTTTTTTGTTTTTGTCATTCTGATGAAAGACGATAAAAATTAAGGTGATCCTACTATGATTTCTCTACATTGACAAATAACATGTTATATACCCTTGTGATGTGTGTATCTCTCTTCCTTGCGGGGCAGGGATGGCGATGTTTTCAAAACGGCTTTATCGGATAGCTGAAGAAGGGCGATGGCCAGGGTTGCGGAGTCGAAAGGAATAATAACTGATTCCTAGGATTCCAAAATACCCGACTCCGACTCTTTATTTTAAAAACTTCCAATATTCAGTAATAATTGGAGTTGGATAAAAAAAAAAATTCTGACTCCGATCCCTTCTAAAACCTCTGACTCCGAAACCCTACCGATGATGACAACACTTTTACCTTAAACTATTCTTCATCCATTTAAAACAAGCCGTGCTTCTGGGTGAACAATTCACAAAAGGGTTTTATCAATGTCCTTATCTATCCAGACTTTACATAATAATCTCACTTCATAAAAATCTCTCAGCAACTTTAAATCCTTCCCATAGCAGATGATTGAACTAAACTGTACTTTTAAAATTTAAATATTTTTTTATTATGTAAATATATATATTTCTTTAATCAAAACTTTTTAAAAATTTAAATATGTAGGTTTTAATTAAAATATATATTTTTTTTAATTTAAATATATATTTTTAAAATTTAAAAACTTTATTTATCTTTTTTTTTTGTTGTTTATTTTAAACTCTGTGTAGGGGGACCAATTTTCCATGATTATAAATCTGAAACAAAATGTTTTATGTAATTTAGAATAATAAATTAATCATTTTATTTTTATTTTTTATTTTTTTTATACTTTCAAAACTTAATAAATTACTGTCTATGATTTTGTTAAACATTTTAATACTAGACATATCACTGTTTGGAAACCATAATTCCAATGGAAACCATGTTGGTGTAGAAATTGGAAGAGCAAAGATCAATGCTATAGTTTCGTTTTTGTTTTTTTCTTAAAGATATCTGCTATTTCTATCTAAAGAAATAGCATTTTTGAATTTTGCTTAATAGTTAATAATTACAGCGCAAGTTCGGATTGTCTGAGGTGTTCTAATTTCTGGTCACAGGTGTTCTAATTTCAGTATTTTTCTTACTCCAGATTAATTGTCAGACCAAGTGTGTATGAAGATAATAAGTCTTAATATTTAAAAATCAATAATTCTCAATGTTTCAGATTTAAAAAAAAATTCTTTGAAAAAATACAATGAAATATTCTTTAAGAAATATGTTTCTCTTACAGATACCATAAAATAACTGAAACATTTTAGAACTTATGAAAGGAAATACATGTTTTTTTAAAAAAAGATTTTCTTTTTGACATAAAAACAAACAAAAAAAGTTATGTATTATAATTCAATTATTTAATGAAGTTTAAGTCCACCCAGGATTACAACTGCTAGAAGATTGAAATTGTGTAAAACCTAATACATATATAGTTGTGAAAAATTGTATTTTTTATACTTTTATGGGTCTTTTTTATTCTTATCTGTAACGGGGGTTTTTTAAAAATATAGTATTTGATTGAAAACCTGCATCAGTACATTGATGTTATATTTTATGTTAGTAAAAATAGCTGGTGTATGCGGTGGAGAACCGTTACAAAGCCGACCAGGGAATGTTTCTCTCTCTCCTCTACAACTTCTATCCGCTATACTATGTAATATTTGATTGGCATACTTGAATGTAGGTGTGGGGGGGGGGGGTCACACCTAAGAAGCAATAAACACAAAAGCAATTAACGCCAGTTTCAGACTTTGTACTAAATTTACTGTGTTATTTTGATATGCTTTGTTTTGTGAAATTTTTGTGTGTGTGATTAAATTTAAAATCATATTAAAAGCAGTAAGATTTTAAAAAAAAGATTTAATTGAATAAAGCAATGCTAAAAATAAAATTATTAGTGCAGTTTTCATTTATATTGTAAACTAGTGGGACCGTTGCAAAAGGATGAACCAAAGAAACTCGCTCCCACCTCTAAACCTCATAAATATTCTTACTAGATTTAAAAACAAAAATAACCTATAAGTATTAATTTTTGTGTTCTTTAATTATTATATTTATAAATAATAATGAATGATTGTATTATTTCATAACTATGAAAGAGTATCCTCGCAGCACTTACGAAGAGGCGAGAATTTTTTAGTGTTTTAAAATTGGGAGAGGATGTAAATAAAAGTTTCTATACACAAACACTGGATGGAAGGTACTATTTTGTAATAATAAAAGTATTTGTAATTAATTAATTTTTATAGGTACTAGTTTTAAGGATCAATGTTTCTAATTTAAGTAAGCAAATACTTTGTACAAAAACCGGTTCTGGGTTTGAACAATAAAAATATAAATTGAAATGAAAAATAAGTAGAAATTCAATGTATAAATAAAAATGAACATTGAAACTTTTGTATTGTGTTAACTAAGAACAAACATCCTAGAATCATTGTATGTTTTTGTGGTAACTGACCTACTTTTTTGTACAAAATAACATGTTATGGTAACTGACTGGTAAGAACTGGTATTTACTAGCTTGAAACTTCAGCTATGATCCTCTTTTCTCATGTTTTATTAAACTTGATTTTAAAACAAAGAACTGCAGGGGACGTTTTGTTATGTACAGGGTGTTTGAGACAAATTGGAAAGAAAAGAAAAAATGTCATATCCTTGCCAATAATTGATGTATTCTCAAAATTCAAAATGTATATCCTAGAGGATCTTTTGTTGAATACAGTTCACTTGAAGAATCCGCCCCGAACTTGAAGCACATAGCCTATCGAGAGATGCCTGAATGCCAGTTTGATCTTGACAATCAGCTTGTCCTTGGTGTTGCAGATGGTATGGCCACACATAATAATCTATGGGGCTGCAATTAGGCGAGTTTGGGGCCAGATATTGGGACTGATGAAGTTGTGGAAGTTCTAACAGCCACTCCTGGGTTTTCCTCAGGTGTGACACGGAGCTGAGTCCTGCTGCTATATGTATGTCCTTCCTGCAGCTACCTTTTCGACTCGGCGCTTGATAACAGTGGACAGCAACTCAATATAGCCATCTGGATTGGGTCCCATTTTGAAGATGAAATGGCCTTTGCTGGAAACATAACCAAAGACCATCACAGTTTAAGGAAACTTGGTCTTTATGACATGCAGGACTTTATGTGAACTGTAGACTAGTCACCTGTTGTACGCATTGTGCAACTGGTTTTGGCAGAAGTTCTTCTCGCCTGAGAAGAATGAAAGCATCCCTGGCTTGACTAGGTGTTTGACTTCATTGAGTTTCTTGGCTTTCATAAGGCAGTTCTCTTGGCCTTTGGCAATGAGTACTTGACCCATGTAACTCTTGTATGGGGAGTAGCAAAGATCCAGTTTAAGCACTTCCTTCAGAGTCGCCACTCCAACACCCATCTCACCAAGGTCCACAAAAAAAAAAAAATTAAAAAATGTCAATGAACATAGAAAACATTGTGTTTGTAAATATGACATTTGCAAGACTGCCTTTCCTATCCTGTAAAATAAACGTTCCATATACTTTTTCAACTTTTATGTCTTGTCTTTTTAAACCGCTGCCATTTTGGGTGTTCAAAGTTCCGTCAACTGGCTCATAGTCATTAATATTTTATGACTTGGATAAAAGTTTAATCATGAAACTTTTGAATAAATTGTCAACTGTAAATAAATACCATGTATTAACAATTTTGTAAAATACAAAAGAAATACTTGCATAAACTATTAATATATATCGACTGGTAGGACCCGTGGAAATCTATCTTTACAATTTACTGTTGATGATATTTCATTTGAAATAATACATTTATGTAAAGTTTAATAATATTAAGCAAAGTGTGTCTCTTCTGTAAAAATGCCATTGTCGGTTAAATACTCTTTAAATGAATAAAACAAATATGTTTCTTCTTTATTGAAAATGATAACTATTTATATCTTTTTAAAACAATAGATATTCTCTTAATGTAAAAAATAACTGCTTTTTTTTTTACTTTGACAACATGAAAAAAATCTTTTATCTTATACGCAAGTGTTTATTTGTTTTATTTGTAGGGCAAGAGGCACACCAGTCCGTGAAAAGAAGAAGACTACCAGTGGGAGTGGCGGAGGTGGGACTGGTGGTGGCGGTGGCGGCAACACTGGTGGAGGAGGTGGTGGCACAGGTGGTGGAGGAGGAGGAGGAGGCGGCGGTACTGGCACAGGTGCCACTGCTGTGGCAGCAGCAGCAACAGAACGAGGTCGAGATAAGAAACGTCGAAGCGTTTCTTCCAGCAGTACAAGCAGCAGTGGAAGCTCTGGAAGTTCAAGGTTTGTTTTTAATTATTACTAGCAGAGATACTTGGTGTTGCCCGGGTGTCACAAATATGCCAAAACGAAAGAAAATAAATATGCAAGTCCTGTTTCTTATACTACAGTGACTACCAGCTAAATGCAATTACTTAAAGTTCTGGTACTTGTCCAGATTAGGACCCAAGCTAAAATCGGCTTGGCGTCTGTAGTTTCCAAATGTTTACATAGACGGCCAGAAAATGCCGAAGCGCTTATCCAATCAGAATGCAAGAAAATAAGTAGACAACAAGTTAACATTATAATTGATTGAATCGCGAAATTCACTTATTGGAAATAAAAATTGATCAAAGCGATAATGAATTTTAACAAACCCTAACACTGTTTTAACACTTGTTCAGTGATATTTTTATTCAAAAAATTAATTTTACATGTAAAAAAAAAGCATTTTTCCAGTTGTACATTCAGTCTAATTTTGGATGCAGGCTTTCGGCTTTTTCCGGCTGTCTACATAAACATCTGGAAAATATCAATGCCAGGTCGATTTTAGCTTGGGTCCTAATCTGGATAGTACAAAACCAAAATTCTCTACAACTTCGAAATTCTCAAAATTCTTGGCATTTTATTTTATAAGTTTTTTGTTTTTTTTAGAATATCTTTAAACATGTCTGAAAAATTCGAAAGTGTCAATGTTATTAATTCCATGTTTGACTTTTTACTTATATAATATTTAATCTTTAGAATAAGATGTAAAAACTGGCAGGATGTGTCCAGCCTTTGACAATAAACCCCTCCTCGCCCTATAATCGGCTTTAAACTGAAAAAATCCGTCTCAGGAATGATAAAAATACATAAAATAATTTTGTTTTGCAAAAGTGCCGAAACCACTAAGAAAAACAATTATTTTGCGAGTACACTACTGATCAAAAATTTAAGACCACTTGAAAATCTTTCAAAAGAAACCTTTTTTTTTAAGGATAGATTTTAAACTCCTCCCTCTTAAGGTTACCAATACTACAATCTAAAAGGTTATGGAAACAAAAAGCTACATTCCAAACATTTTATTCAGAAATTTACATTTTTATAAAATGAGGCATTTTACACTTGATCAAAATTATAAGACCAGGGCACAGTGCACCCAGCAGTGGAAAAAATACATTTTTGACTATGCTCAGATGGCCGTGAAAATGTTTTAAAGTGAAACTAGAAAGCAAATGTGAATCAACAAAAAAGAAATTATCTCAAAAGGTCCACTTTTGGACTTTTTACAGCAAATTGAAGTTGGTTGGTTTGCGGGTTGTTCAAAATAATCATTATTTTTTCTGCAAAAAAAGCTCAACAGACAAAAAAGGCATATTTTGGGATGGAATGTCCTTAATATGGTACATTTTACAATCTTAAATGTGACTTTTTCATAAAACACATACAATAATGTCTTAAATAAGCCACATATATATGTATATACATGAAATTTAGAATTTCTGATACCAAAAATGTTATTGCACCATTAGAGAGTGGCCGCACAGTGTGAATTTTGCCTTTTTTGTGAAAATAAAAAATGTTGATGGCAGAAGTTTTTTTTTGCAAGGAGATGCAGGCCTGGGGTTTTCAGATGTTTAAAATACACCATCTTGGCTAACAGATGCACATAGCCTACTACCTGCCCCAACCTGCCCCAAAAGTTTTATGGACAGATCAAAATTTCCATTATTATGCAAAAATCTGGCAAAATGGGCTAAAATCAGCTGAACTCTACGAAAACCATCGATCTGTTGTAAATCTGGTAAATCATACCTTTATGTAATTACCAATGATATGGAACTAAAAATAAGGCTGAAAATTAATGGAATGATGTTATTTAATGAAGATCAGTTCAATAAATGGTAATGAATGACAATTATTTGTCAAAATGGCACACACGGTGTGAATTTTGGCTTTTTTTTTTGTAAAGCTCAAAAATTTTGAGGTCAGCTTTTTTTGCAAGGAGATGCAGACATGGGGTTTTCAGATATTAAAAATACACCATTTTGGCAACAGATTTCTGTTGCCTAATACCTGCCTAAACCTGGATTTCTAAAGGTATGCAAAATTCTGGTAAAATGGGCCAACATCAGCAGAAATCGATGAAAATCACCAATCTGAAGTAAATATGGTAAATCGAACCTTAGTGTAATTACCAATATGGAACTATAAAATGATGTTGAAAATTGATCGAATAATGTCATATAAAGTAAATGACTTTGATATTGAAAGAAGTTTTAGGTATTCAACACAGCCACGTCCACACGATCATCACTTACAATATTATAGCATGACTCAATGAAACTTTGTTCAAGGTCCAACACAGAAGCCACATTCATTGGGCATGACCGAACAGTATGTCCATGTTTGTCGCACCGCTTGCATCGTGGAATCTTCCTTTTGGATGCAATGAGGGGATGGGATTGGACAAGCATTCTTGTGAAGATATCCCTAGTGTTCAGTTTGATAGAGCATTGTCGTGCTCGGGAAGCTGGACCGGACTTGTAGGCCCGGATATGCTTATTCCAGGCGTCGCCGGACTGTTCAGCATACACCACGATAGGTTTTCCATCATTCATGACGAACAACTCCCAGGAATGGCCAGCCATCTGGTGGACACTAGGTGAAATCATTGCCCATGGAAAGGATCGTTTGTAGTGGATCATTAGGTCTTTACCGAGAGCATTCACCTTCTCGACATCAACAACTTTGAATACATCGCAACTTTGTGTGATACTTAGCATCTTGTATACTTTTATCTCAAATGCATGCATTCTCTGCCATAATTTTATCACAGTCTGCCATAATTTTACGTTTTCACCAGAAGCGCCTTGTTAATACGCTTCCAACTAGCTATCAGCCACTTTCTTATTTCGAGTTATGGCGAAGTTATGCTCAAAAAGGGTGTTTATGAGAAAATGCCCAAATATGGTAATTACGGTCCAGTCCTCCAAATTATTTCATCTGAAGCGCCTTGTTAATATGCTTCCAACAAGGTATCAACCAGTTTCTGATTGTGAATTATGACGAAGATATGCCCAAAATTGGCATTTTTTGAGAAAATGCCCAAATATGGTAATCGGAGCCCAGTCCCCCAAATTTCAGGTTTGTCAAGGAAGTTGGTATTGCATCTGAAGCACCTTGTTAATACGCTTCCAACGAGGTATCAACCACTTTCTGATTGTGAATTATGGCGAAGTTATGCCCAAAATTGGCGTTTTTTTTAGAAAATGCCGAAATATGATAACTGGAGCCCAGTCAAGGCCACCTAGAGTTACTACAGGCCTGTTAGCTCGAAAATGACGTCACTGCATTGCGTGTCAAACAATGGCCGTCGTAATAATAAGGCATTTCGCCTTCTCCATTCACTAAATAATCCATCAAAATTCAGGAAATCAACCAATTTCAATGAAATTTTCAGTATTTATTAATTAATGATCACGGAATATAATAAATCCATTACTTTATTAGAAAGCTTAGTGCAAATGTATTATTTCCTGTAAACAAAAAACAGTTATCCAAAATATCAAAACATTTTGCCTTCTCCATTCACTAAATAATCCATCAAAATTCAGGAAATCAACCAATTTCAATGAAATTTTCAGTATTTATTAATTAATGATCACGGAATATAATAAATCCATTACTTTATTAGAAAGCTTGGTGCAAATGTATTATTTCCTGTAAACAAAACCACCTTTACTAAAGTTATCCAAAATATCAAAACATGTTGACTATACGATAGTGTAAATATTTAAAACAAAGCATTAGAAAACTTGAAAAATTGCATGTAAAAAAAAAAAAGAAAGGAACACGATTCGATTTATCCTGAAACTGATCTTTATTCAATATAAATTTATAGAAAATATTTAATAGAATGTCTCTAATTTTCTTTTTCTGTTTAGCCTTTTCTTATTGATGTGATCATTTTTCATATCACAAAAATTGTTCAGTATAGAATTGGAGGAACTCCAGATAATCATTGAAAAAGATTAGCATTTTTTCTTTTAATGAAAATAAAGGTCTGTATATGTTTAAAATAAAAAAATTATTAATTATTTCGTATATATTACGAAAAATGCCCCTAAACTCTGTTGATAAAATCATTATACCTCGAAGAAAAATGAATTTTGTTAATTAACGAATATTATCATTGAATAAGGCATTGTTTAATCAATATTTTCCCCCAAAAAAATATAATTTCATAATATATTTCATGTGATTTACTATTTATTTAAATAACATTGTTCCAAATTGTTTGAAATGCCGTAAATGAAACTATTTTTTTAAAAATCTTAGTGAAAATGTATTATTTTTTTTAAACAAAATACCATTACTAAAGGTATATTTTTATGAATTTTTATTTTAATGAAAATAAAGATCTGTATATGTTTAAAATAATTTTTTTTTTAACTATTTCGTATATATTACGAAAAATGCCCCATAACTTTGTTAATAAAATCATTATAACTCGAAGAAAAATTAATTTTGTTAATTAACGATATTATTATTGAATAAAGCATTGTTTAATCAATATTTTTTTTGTGTGTGAAAATATTGATTAAATATGCCGTTATTATTTCATTTATTTAATCTACAAAAGTACAGAGAAAAGATAAAATATACTTACACTTAATAAGACATCGAAAAAAGTAATTTAAAAAAATAGAAATAATAATTATTGGCTATACACTACTTTTTTTTTTATCAAATAATGAATAAGTAATTCAGACTTTTGATTTTTTATATAATTAAAAAAAAAAATTCAAACTTATTTGCTGTAATTCTTTCTCTTTTGGAAATCCAAACACATGCAGTAGCCATTTTAACTTTGTGAATGATGAAATGAAATTTTAAAAAGCACGAAATTAAGTTAACCAAACGCGATGACGTCAGAGGGGGGCAAGAAGTTAGTTGCTTGGCCTTGTTAAACTCTCGGTGGCCATGGCCCAGTCCCCCAAATTTCAGTTTTGTGAGGAAATTGATATTGCATCTGAAGCGCCTTGTTAATACGCTTCCAACGAGGTATCAGCCATTTTCTGATTTCATGTTTTGGCGAAGTTATTAATTTTTTCCACTTTTTGGCTTTCTGGGCGCACTGTGCATGGGTATAAATTGTTAGATCTATTGAAATTCTAATGTTTTTAGTTCAGTTAGAGATTAGCAATCACTGCGTAAAGGTGTCACCATGCCTAAAGTAAGCAAACTTACCGAAGTTGAACGTGCTCGGATTCTAGATTTCCATAACCAAGGTTTGTCACAGCCGGCGATCGCAGTAAAACTGATTTGCAACTTTCTAAAGAACAGTGAGAATTATGGAAAAACAAAATCCACTGGTTGGCCTTCAAAAATTTCTCCTGCATTAAGTAGGAGAATAAGACGTGTTGTTGTGTTTCTACACCAATTTATTTTCGGTGCTTATTTTCTTTGTTTTAGCGGCAGCAGTAGTACATCTCGTAGCCGATCACGGTCATCGTCTTCATCGACCAGTGGTAGTAGCTCGTCTGGAAGCAGTAGCAGTTCATCCAGTAGCAGCAGTGTCAGCAGTTCGCGTTCATCAAGCTCTTCCACCAGCCGATCTTCACATAGTCGGACTTCTGCAGCCGGGCGTGGAGCCAGTGGCAGGCATAAGTCTGTGTAAGTATACCATCTTTACATTTTTATTTTAAAATCTTTCAAGTGCTTAGATGTGTGTGTTGTTGGCATGTTGATGGTGGGCAAACATTGCAGAATGCTTTTCTTTCATCACGTTCACAACATTTCAGTTTGTTTCCTCCCCCATTGATCCGTTGATTTTGTTTATGATGGCTAATTCCCCCTTCCTCCTTTTCTAAGGAAAATGGAACATGATAAAAATCGATGGGGTGTATTAGTTTTTTGTTTATGATTTTATTCAAATGATTAATGAATATTTGAAGCCAATGACTTTGGTTCTTTCTTGTGTAATGCATGTACTGAGAAGAGTGCTCAGAATCAGCACCTTATCCCAGAGTGATACAGGTGCACAATGAAAACTTAAACAATATGGGATTGACCTTTAAAACTGGATATGAACATACAAGTCACAGAGTACATGAGTGTGTACTGAAAGTATTTAAAAAGGTTCAGTGGTTACATGTCAGTGGCTATGTGAGAAAGAAAAACCGATAAAAATTGAATCGGCTTTTTTCCTCTTTGACACAAGACTGATGAAAAATGCACTCCTCATAGTTTTGCCATAGCATGGCACAGGCCAACGATATCAGTTAAAAAATGCACTGTGGATAGCGTGTTTTCAATGTCTGGTTTGTCTAATATCAAATCGGAAAGATTTTTTTTTCCCCATTAAATAGTATCAATTCTGCTGTTTTTGTTTTACAGCATATCAACCTTTTTCAGGTCATTTAATGCCGAATCAATTTAAATTCTGCTTTAGTTTAGTTTCTACATTTGTATCGCTAATTTTATTAGTTTTTATAGCTCTTATGTATACTTTCTGTTCATTAACGTTGCAGTAGCTGTAAACATTTATTCATTGATGGATAATTATTTTTTTTATTCTACAATTACATAAATTAATATTATTAACATTAAGAGTATTAGCACGACTATTTCTATTACTATTGTATTTATTTATTTTCCATGCAGCAATAGCTAAGTTTAATGTTATTCATGTTGATAATTTTAGATAGCTTATTGTTTTTATTCCGTTTTTCCACTGCGGAAAGGGATTTTTTTTTTTATGATCTTTCTATTGATTTGTTTACTTAACAGCTCCCCGCGGAGGAAAAAGCAGAGAAGCCCCACCCCAAAGACTGCCAAAGTCCATATTGGTAAATTGACTCGCAATGTTACGAAAGAACACATCACAGAGATTTTCTCCGTTTATGGCGGCATCAGGCATATAGAAATGCCGACAGATAGAATTCACCCAAACTTCTCCAGAGGCTTTGCTTATGTTGAATATGAAAATTCAGGTGAAGCTGAAAAGGCTATAAAATATATGGATGGCGGTAAGGATAGAATTGTTTTTGATTTTTTTTACTCTTAATTCTCTTTTTCTTTTATGTCACCCTTTCTATTTAAATCTTTTTTTTTTTTTCTATATTTCTTTTACTTATGTAAATGGACAATATTGGGATGGTACATTTTTTAGATAGGGATTGTGTGTACACACAGTCATTCCATCCAATATTATGCCTTGTTTACATTTATTTCCTTTTCATTTGTTTGCCTACTCTTTATACATATATATACTTGGCCTTTTGGCTAAGGTCAAAGTTTAGTATCTGTTCCGATGGATACTGCACCCCATAGACTGGTATCGTCTTGGCCTTCGGGTCTTGATTCCGCCGGTCTATGGGTTTGTCCTGTGCAGTTCTAGGAGGTCCACCCTCCCAGGCTTTGCCTCCCTTCTTTGGGGAGGACTAAGTTTATTGCTTACTGCCTGAGGCGCCCCTACCGGGGAATCCTGACGGGGCTGCCCAGGCAATTTTTAATGGCCAGAGTGCTCACCTTCTCAGGCGCTGGCTTTCAAGTCCCACTTTCCCGACCCGACCTTGGGTCACATCTTACCTTGTGGGAGTAAGATAAAACTGGCCTTGTGCCTAACCTCCTGGAGAGGAGGTAAATAAATACTCTTTATACATATATACTAGTAAAAAATGTGACCCCTTGGGTCACACATTGACCTCTTGTTAAGTTGTTGAGTTAGCAAAACCTCTCTCTTTCTCTCTCTCTTTATTTAGTATCCAGGAGTCAGACGTTTTTTGATATTTTGCTAGCTCACTGTACAGTCATCATGGTTTAGCGGGTTAATTGTCTCTTTCCAGTGTTGTCAAATCATTTGCTTCCATGTTTTCCTTGGCTGGCCAACCTTCCCATGATTCAAGACATCCATGCTTCTGCAACAGTTTGTCAAGGAAGATGAACACTTCACATGACCATACTAGTTCAAAAAAAAAAATTTTTTTAATCCAAATTAGTCTCTTTCTGCTCACTATCTCTCTCTTTCCCTCTCCAGCCATGAGTTAAATAGTATTGCTACTTGTGTTGATGTTTCCTTTTGTTTATAATGGACTATTCAAATCTAAAGTTTTATAATTAGTTTTATTACCTTTGACTGTTTATAAACAGAAAGAGTATGACAGAAGTAAGAGTGATAGACACTGTATCAAATAAGAGTGATGACAGTGTGTGTGTGTGGGGGGGGGTCAAACAACATATAGTGAGTGAGGGTGATAAACAGATACTTAGTAAGAGTTGTGTCCCTTGTAGAGTTCATTGCAAATTACAGCTAATTAGAACAATTAAAATGAACTTTTTTCATAGATAACTTAATCCCCAAATTAATGAATATTTTAGCATGTATTTCGTGTGATTAAAATATAGAGAAAATTATCATAAATAAACAAATACTACTTCCAACAATTTACTTAATCACTGTAGTTCTAAGAGCATGCAGACTTTGAAAAATCTGGCTGATATATAAAAGTTATCTTTTTAAAAAATTCTACTTGATCCTTTGTGGTAAATGACCCTTCGACAAAACAAGCAACATTTGGTATGATCATTGCCTCCCCATGTTTTTCTACGAGAAGAAATTTGTTGATTAATTTTTTTTCTCTTATTTTCCAGCCCAAATTGATGGTCAGGAGATAACTGCTGCTGCTGTATTGGCTCCACGACCGACCCGAGTAATACCGCGACGTAGTCCACTCCGTAGACCTCCACCAAGATGGCGAGCATCCCCGCCCAGATTCAGAGACAGGCGTCGGTTAGTAAACCAACAACGGTAACTCATCTTTTTTTTTAACCAAAATGGTTTCTTATTTGATTTTCTACACAATTCATTTTCATTTTATTTTTATTAAAAGCCAAATCCTGTAATTCTGTTTTCTTAGTTGAATCAACTTGATTTAGAATTAGTCCCCCCCCCCTCCTTTAGCATTTATTTTTAAAATCAGACTTTTATAATTACTGATGGCCCAAATAACTTGAACACTAGTCCAGCTTCTCAATAAAGATATAGGGGTAGAATATGTGACGCTAACACAATGCGTTTATATCGAAATACTGAAAGAATCCAACAAACCCAGTGAGTGTTGAGAAGAATCCAGCAGTCCGAACAGTGTAACGTATTAACCATTTCATCATCATACGTTACACCTTTTTTAAATAAAAAAGTTTGTTTCATATAAACAGAATGACATTTTATCAGTGATAGAATTTTAATGAATTTCGATAAATCAAACCGTTTTCTGATGTGTCAGTGCATCTCTTTTAGAGGCTCTGTCATGCTTAAATTTGAAATAGAATTTTCATCACCAAATGTGCAGATGCATCTTAATGCATTCATTCATATTATTCTTATGTCAATACAAAGATTTTAAAAGTACTAGAAAAAAAATGTCACCCATTGAACTTTTGTTAGATTTTTTGAATCAGGAAAAAGTGAGCTTGCAAAGCCAGTTAAATATAAAAAAGGACAAGATCCCAAATAATCTTTCTGCTTGTTATATCTCCCTCTCTCTTTCCTTCTACAAGTAAGAGTTAAATAGTATTACTACTTGCGATGACATTTCCTTTTGTTTATAATGGATTATTCCAATCTTTTTCTTTTATTTCTTTATTACCTTCAATTATTAATAAACAGATAGTTACAAAAGTGAAAGTGATAGCTACCATATAGAATAAGAGTGTGTGTGTGGGGGGGGGGTGATCAAACCATATACACTGAGAGTGATAACTAGAAACTTTGTCAAAGATGAGTCAGTTGGTGAGTTAAGTGCGAATTATGGCTGATTAGAACAATTAAAATGGAAGTTTTTTTCTAACATAACTCAATCCAAAAACTGAGAAATATTTTAGCATGTATTTTGTGTGATTAAAATATATAGGGAAATAAAGACTTTGGGGAAACAAATGTTGATTTACTCAGCTTTAGTATAATAATAGGTTTTAAAGTTCAAATATAAAATTTATTTTCTACTTTAAATTATAGCATTAAGGGATTGATTTAATTATTTTCAACTAGTTGTATATACCTGACGTTGCTCGGATAGAGAGATTAGAGGAAAAATAATTCAAAATATATTCCCTCAACTTTCAATGACCCCAGGAGACAACACAAAGAAAGCATTATATTTCTGAATTTTTGAGATGAGGATTGATAATTTGTAAATTTTGGTTATACACTTGAAGAAGGCCGGAGGTTACAGCGGACGAAACGCTGTGATAATAACACTCAAGATGAGAAATGTTGTTCGAATAACCAAAATTATACAAAGAAAGCATTGCTCAAATGTTTGCATTTTTTTTTTAATTCGTTTTAATTTTCTCTTATTAATTAAAAAAAAAACTTCAATGTATATTGATCAAAGTTACGTGTAGGTGAGAAACACACACAGAGACATGGTATCTTGTCTGATGAATTTTATATCTCTGTGTTAATAAAATGTTGTAAATAAAACTGGATGACTTCAACAGAACCCCAAAATAAGCTTCTTCTTTTTTTTAGTTTTGTCGAAATATTGAGAGGAAAAAAGACTACTAAAAAAAGCAACCTCTCCGACCTGGCACGAATAGCAGGAACAACGTTTCACACAGGACTCATGCACTGAAAAATAACACTACCTCAAACTCCGATCTTAACAGCATCAAGTTCAGAAATCTAATGCCGAATAGTGAATTCTTCTTTTTTATTGAACTTAAAAAACAACTCATTTAAATAATTTTATTTGCTGCCCGGAATGTTTGCATCTTACTGATCGTGCAAAACAAATTATTTGCATAATCCAACATGTCTCGCCTTGCTATCCTGGATCTTTTTAATAAAGACATCATACGAGTCATCTGTGCCTCGACCGGCGTGGGCATCCATTAGCACTGGAGTAGTGTTCAAATGATCTCATACTAGGCCCCCAGGAAAGCATTTCCTGTTTTCCTCAATGAATGGCGCAAAATACACCCATTCATCTGTGGAGGCCGTTCACCCTCACCTTCATTATACAATTTAATTTTCTGACCTATATATTTTTTTTTTCCCTAATGCTGACCCCCAAAATGTAAACCTAAGTGAATTCATACAAAGTCTATATAAAAAAAAAAAACTAATGCTAAAATTTATTTCATTTTCAATTTTTAAATGAAATGTTTTGTTTTTCAGTTCTCCTCCTCCTCCTCCCCGGCGACGTACTCCACCAAGACGACGTACCAGGTCACGGTCACCTGGCCGTAGACGAAGATACAGTCGTTCTAGTTCTAGTTCATCAAGATAAAAAAACGAATTAAAAAAAAAAAAAAAAAAAAAAGAAGCCAGCAAAGTGTACATCTGTTGAAAAATGGTCATTGTGTCACGAAAAAAAAAAAAACTGAACTATTTCCGAATATGTGGAGAAAAAAAAATGTTCCTTCTCAACTGTAAAAAAGTTTTCTTACAAATGAAGGGGAAGAAGAATCGCTGTGCAGAGAGATCAACCAGAAATAGTTTCAGAAGGGAGTTCTTAATAAAAACAGCAAATAACTTGCTATCAATTTTGAAATACTTTTTTGGCATTTATAAAAAAAAAAAAAGAAGTTGGTCAGGGCGGGGGTCAAACCTTATGGGTTATATTGGGAAGGGGGTGGTCAATTCCATCTCCCTGTTCCTTTTACCGGGGCGATTAAAAACCAATTTAATATTTTCATTCTTTCTTCATTATAAAAAATTCATTTCATGACTTCATGTTTTTTTTTTGTGTTTTTTTATGGTTGAAAATGAAATGCACCTGAATTAAAAAATGAATTTAGTTTTGTTTCAAATTTCATTTCAAACTTCATCTTCAGGTGTCGTATTTTATTTTTGCTATAAATTCAAATTACTCAATTTACTGTTTTCTCAGTGATTGGTTGACTGTTATGAAAATGTAATGATTTAATTTGTTTTTTAAAATAGTAATCTTTCAATATTTAATAGAGAAATCAAATATTTAATTTAGGCAGCTAAAGTTTGTTTAAAATGGATTTTTAATTAAACCAACATGTCTACTTAGATAAAATCTTTAAAGCTATCTATGCATTTTTTACGAATTTTGTCCTAATTAATCTAAAATAAAAATTGCTTCCAGTAATTGTTCAGACTCTCAAGCTTCTGAATATTTCTTAACATTTTGTCTGCAGAATTCTGTGCCCAACCATCAGGTCAAGATCAAGAAATGAGGGGCTGAAAAAAGGAAAATTTAAATCTTTGGGTTTCTTTGCTGCAAAAACAATGTTTTTGTTTTTTAATTTTAAATTAAAAAAAACAAACTTTTCTTCTCCCTATGAAGAAAAGCCAATGACTGTAGAATCTGTGCACCCAAAATGTTGTTGGAAGTACTAAGATAAGTTTGAACAATTACAGAAGTAATCAAAATATATTGAAACACAAATATTGTTTGATTTTTTAAAAAAATGTTCTTACTCTTTTCAGGTTTAAAATGTATAATTATATAAAAACATTGATAACAGCAATATATTTCAGAATTTAAAAACTGGACAATCAGTTTTGGGCCTTTTTTAACATTTTTACAATTCTAAGCAAAAAAAAAAAAAAATTTTATTTATTTATTTTTATTAGTATCATAAAAATTTATTTTTAACCACCAGTTATGATTAACTCATCTTGTCAGTGCAATAGAATACAACTTGCAAGCTACCAAGTGTCTCGTAAAGCTTTTATTTCATCCAAATAAAGACCCAGTAACTTTTATGACCTTGTCGGTATATCACAAGGTCATTTTCTAATTAAAGATTCAGAGATTGTGTTGTCTTGTAAGATATTTTCTGTTTAACCGACAACTTTACAATTAAAGAGTGGACAGTGTTTTAAAACTATCAGCAAATTATACCTCCTCTTTTTTATCTATAAATTAATAACCTCTTTGTGGTTAAACATCTAAAAGGTACACCTTAGTATAACGTGTCAAATTCCACACTGATGAAAAAGATAGATGACAACAAATAGATGGGGATTCTTCGCTTTTCACTTCTTTCTTTATTCATTGTCACAACGGATTTTCTCCTGACGTACATTACAAATACTTGTACTTGAAACATCATTCACCCAGAGTCAGTTGAGCCGGCTCCATCCATCCTTGTCACTGCGTCCTTTACGAAGACTGACCAACAATTGGGTGATCTCTAGCCAATCACTTTTCCAACGGCGAACTTCGTAGATATGAGGGCACAGGTTGGGTTCTGTCAGCACATTGCTTTTCCAATCCTGAAGGGGAGCTGGGGCAATCGCTTCGTAGATGAATTCTCCTGGTTGACGGCTTAAGGGCATGACCTAGCCAGGGTAGACGTCTCGTGGGGCGGGGGATTGCAGCAGAAATTATGCTGTGTTTGATAGGAAGTGGTGATCAAAAGTTTCCAATCGCCTCACATCTTCCACTCTCATTGGCCAGAACTTGTTGCCGTAAAGGAAGATCGTTTGCAAAAGTGCTTGGTAGATCTTTACTTTGGTGTTGCACCTTATCTCAGATCTTGACCAGAGTCAGGAATTAAGTCGGCAGAAAACATGACGTGCAAGGTCAATTCATGCTTTGATGTCAGCTCCACCTTTGAGCCATGGTTGTGATGATGGTGCCAAGATAACATTTGCGATCAACCTATCAACTTTGCTTTTTTTTTTTCCATCAGTTTTCTAATTTTCTTTAGGTAAATGCAACATACATATCTAGTTCTATGAGAATGCAATTTATAAAATATAAAAATAGATATTCAACTTCAGTAAACTTTTTTTAATCTCTATCTGTATGTTTATATATTTGTATGTACAGGATTCACTGCTAAATTAATTGATCATTATGAATTTTGGAATACAGCTGCTAGGCGTAAGAGATGGTAATATGGGCTAGATTTAGTTTGTTTTAGTGGAAGCCCTTTGTGAAAATTCAGATGCCTCCAATTTTTGTGAAATTTTAACAATAAGTATTAGACATCAATTAATAAATATTCCCCGAATTTAAGTTTCTTTGGTATATTTGAAAGAGTTTTAGCAGGCATAATATGGGCATCACCTCCCATTTGAAAATTCAAATATTTCAGATTTACATTCAATTTGATCTATAGTCATTAGACATCAATTAAGCAAGATTCCCTGAATTTCAATTTCTTTAATTTTAGACATTTTCCAGATCAAAATTTTGTAATGGATTTTGATCAAAATTGGAATAAGGATTCTAGACATAAGGTTCAGTAGCATTATATCTTGATTGTAGTCTTTGTACGTGGACATAAAATTCATGCAAAACTTTTCTTGGAAATTAGTATTACTCGTCATGGGATGTGTATTCTAGTATTTCTATAAAATAATATTGCAGTGTAATAAGATTTAAGTAAATATTTGTAATCTTTACCCTCTCTTCAGACAACACTTACAATAGTTTCTTTTTATCCATTGTGGTGTACGTTCAGAGATATCCAAGCTGAAGTCACAGAATTGCTAAAATAATTGTAACAGAATAATCATTCTTACAGTATAACTTTGCTTAGAAAGAACATTTTTGATTACGAATGATGCAAATATTGGAATAATAAACGTTTATGCACAAATTTGTTTCAAATATTTGCGACAAAGTTGTTCAGAATAAATTCTATTATCTCAATAATCGAGTACAAATCAAAATAAGATCATCCCGTGTCTTGGTTCACTTTTACAAATATTTTTGATTGATTCTCACACTACTCATGAATATCGCTTGAAAGTTCTTACTAAAACTGGTTATCAGAAAACTGGTATACATCAGTCGTATGAGCCTTTGAGGTTGAAAATAAGCTTTATTTACTTGAAGAGAAGAAAACAGCTATGTATCACGAGGTTTGCTGATGAGGGTGAAATAACGTTTTTCTCTCCATCAAGACATTGCACGTCATAGTTTAGTAAACTGACTGAGTAGAGAGAGACTGGCTCTGCCAGAAAATTCCTCTTGCCATCTCTCAATCATTTTGCAAGGTTTTTATGGCAAAACATGAATTGCATGCGTAAAACGAATACATATGACTCTGCACAATGATGCTTGTGTGTAGTAAATTGTAAATTAGAACCGATTTTAGTTACAAGCAAAATAAAGTGTTCCTATTTACTTGCCTCCCCTATGAGGGTAGAGTTAGACATTTGAGAGGCACTAGATTAGAACAAAAATAAAATTCCCTCTGTCTAGAAGGATCCCTCCTGCACTGACTGAGGACAGAAAAGATGAAGTGAAGCATCAGAACATATACTATACTCCTAACCAAAAATCATGGCATCATTGAAACCCCAATGATTCATCTTCTTCCACAGGACCCTAGGAAATATTTCAAAAACTAAATCTAACAATTAGTTTTTTGGGTTTTTTTTTTTTGTAATAGAGCAATAGATTTTTTAACAAATTACCTAATACAGTTAAAATTTTCTACACTAGAGCAATTTTTAAGACGAAACTCGATGAATTCAGGAATAATAGTAAAAAATGACTTTTTTTACCTTTTTGTGGTTTCTAGTTATTTTATCAGTAACCTCTTTAAGAAAATGTGATCTGTCGATTCCTGATATATTCTGTATGTAATTGTGTATAACATTTTTTTATTAAAAATTGAAATGGAATTGATTAAAATAAAAGATGCCTCAAGACATAAGTAACATTATTTGTAGAGTAATTTAAGATTTATTTAAAAAAAAAAAAAAAGTTACTAAAATTTAATAACGATTCAGGATAAACTTATGCTTGTTATTCAAAACTGAAAAGGGACTGAATTAAAACTTCAAATTAATCGATAAATCTTGGATTTAAGGCTTGCTTCATCTGTTGATCAATCCTTGGGATTATTTAAATGCTGAAATATAAAAGCTATTGTACAGAAACTTATTTTAGCAATAGTTTAAAGTTCATATCATTCCCAATGATATTACTGGTTGTTAAAAGATTCGATTATATTTGAACTGATTCCATGTCACATTCAATAATGAACCTTTTTGGGGGGGAGTTCCAAATTGGTAAAATTTTTGACAGCAAGAATCCTTGAGGAATGAGCCAGAAAGATTTGTTGGGCAGTTATTTTTCACACAAATCATTCCTTTGTGGCTGAATGTTTCTTTTATCAAAGTTATAAGCCAGATACAAACACTGCATTTGTTCATCATGAGTTTCTAATGCAGTATTTTAAGTTTCATCACTGCCATGTTTTAGTTCTCAATTTCTTTTGTACAAGAATGAAATATTTGCATTTTATGACCTTCCAATGTACAAAACTTTCCTTTTGTTTTTCTTTTACTCATTTAAAAAGAAGTTAATCTTAAACGATTCTTTCATTTGATCACATTTCTTTGAACTATAACATTTTTCTTTCAACTAATTATTGAAAGATAAAATTATGTAAAAAAAAACTAATTGTTGATCAAACCTTCCAACAATATCTACTTCCAGACACTTAAAAAAAAAAAATCTTTCAAGAAATCAACCCTACCCTACCAATTAGATAGGTAGGGAAATGAAGATTTTGTGAAAATTTAACATTCGGTTCAGGTAAAAATCAATTGAAACTTTTGATGTGGCAAGTGATCCAAATTATAATATAAAACTGAAGTCAGAAATTGAGGGGGAGGCTTAAGGGTGCCTTTTCCACCATGAAAGTTTTTTATCAAAAACGGCTATTTTTAAAATTCACCCAATTTTTTTTTTTTTTTTTTGTAAAAAGTCTATTGATTTTTCATTGGGCAGGTTTTAGGTATTACTGTTTTTGTAGGTGCGAGTTTCTCCAAAAATTGAATACATAATCAGGTTGTAAAGCAAGTTCTGCCCGTTTTTTAAGGCTTAATAAAAACACATAAATCAGAATTTTTTTTGACTCGTGAATGCAGTCATCATTCTTCTAAGTGCTTTCCATCTCTCCATAAATGTCATAAGGCCACATCCATAGAATTCCATAGTTGAGTTTTAACCTATGGAATGTTTTACTTCTTACAAATGAACTTTCCAAACAACAACTAAAAGGATGGTAACTTGTTAGCGCAAGGTTGGAAGAATATGGTGGGTGCTGCATAATTTTCCAGATCTTTGACGATAGACCCGAAACCTAGAAAAATATACCTGAGAAATTATGCATCACCCACCATATTCTTGAAACATCATACCAACACATTATCTCTTTTGCAACATGAAACATCAGTTAAGTGAACTAAGTTAATGATTTTGCGGTGATAAGAGAAGAATGGTGACTACATTGATGATTAACTAAATCTGAGATCTTGAGGTTCTTTTCGTGGATTCTTCAAAAACAGACAGAACTTTTGTAAAATAAACTATGTATATATGTTGCAACTATTCGTTTAGACACTTATATTATGAAATAATATTTTCCAATATTTACTTCGGTGCTCAATATGTGAGTAGAGCTTAGTGGTATCAAAATATACCCATGGCAAGTAAACTACATTGCAACACGAGATAAATATAAAAAAGAAATGAACAAATCTAAAATTAAATCTAAAATAAATCAAAGATGGCAATAGTTAATAGAAAAATGCAATAGACAAAATGTTCTTAGTTTTCCTGGTTTATCTTTTGTTCGTTTGACCCTAAAATCCCTTTCAAACAAAGGGACTAATACTCATTGGCCGAAGAAAAGAATAGGTAGTGAGGGGGGGGGGAAATAATAATGGACTGATTGGTTAGAAGCTAGAGTAGACAATGATTAGCTATAAAAGCAATCCTATCAATGCAATTAGCCTGATGATTTCCTCTCGAGAATGAAACAGATGTTTCTGTGTAGCTTACTTGCCATAAGTATATTTTAATACTATGCGTGTATATATATATATCACACAAATACATGTGCACTACTGTTTAAATTGAATACCTGAAGAATCTCGCATAAAGCTAAACATTGTTCTATTCAATTTCTACAAAATCTTCATTTCTTTTCCAATTGACATGACAAGCATAAGAAAGAAAGACAAAAAAATGAATAGGCAAAACTGCTGGATTTTTTTGTTCCATTAACATTTCTTTAATGTGTATGTGTCATTCTCTGAAACGTGTGAGTGTGTGTGTAAATGTGTATACATACAAAAATAATTACTTAGAAACCAGTGTAAATTAGTAGACATAACTATGGAAAGACATGCGACTGACCAATCACAGTTTAAAAAAACAGTCACACAGCAAAGTTTCAACATTTTAATCCTGGGTTGTTTTTTTAAAGCCTTTTCTTCTTGAAACTGACAAATTTGAGAGATTTTTTTTTTATTAAAAAAAAAAAAAAAAAATTAAAGAAGAAAAGCAAAGCTCCCTCCTACCCATTCTCTCCAAAAAAAGTTTTAATGTTTGTGGTAGGAGTTTTATGTACACAACCTCGAGAGACTTTCACTTGAGGAAAAAGAAAAGCGAGGGGAGAGGGATTCAGTTTTAAAATTAAAGTCATTAGAAACGAAGTAGGAAAAAAAGATATGTTTTTTTCATTCTTAGGAAAAGAGGAAAAAATAATCTTTTTAAAGATGTAGAGAAACGGGGGAGGGACAAGAATCTATTATTTTTATAGAAGATGAGCAGAATACAAGAGGACAGACTGGGTTCTGTAACAGAGGTTGAAAATGAATAGTGGGGAATTTCGACTGAAAAAAAAAAAAAAAAAAAAACTATTTGAAAAGTCGATAAAGTTGAAGGGGTGGGAGCCACAAGTTATTTTTGTCATTAACAGAATGAGTTTTATAAAGAAAAGAAACAAAAAGAATCATGGAAGTTGTTTAAAGAGTTTCATTTTATAGAACAAAAAAATAGGTTGAAAAAATGAAGAATAGAAAAAGAACAGAAAAACTGCCTCCCCCTCCCCTGCCGTATTGATCTTTTTCCTCTGCTACAGTCGTTACTGTTATCGTTGTTATCAAGAGGTCAGCAATAATAGCTAACCTCGTTCCAGTTCAAGAAAAATAAAAAATACAAAAGAAAAGTCCAAGAGGGGCGGGGCTTAGCTAGGCCGACAGTGTGCATGCTGGTCACTCCGGCTGCTGTTAGAAGCAGCTCCAACTTCCTGATCATCCTCGTCTTCCATATCTAACACACCCGTGATTCGGTACCCCATGTTCATCAGCATCACCTCGAGGGGGTCAGCATTCATCCTCCGTTGGTTAGCCAGCGCCGCGTCATCAGAGTTATCAATTTCCCTCTCATTCTTCGAACCATCCTAAATTTGAGAGAAACAAAAAAGTCAATTGGTAAAAAAAAAAAAAGTTTTTTTTTTTGTTTTTTTTGTCAATTCTTCATCACACGAATGATAATTCTTTGGAAAATAACAACAAACTCCCTGGAGTTTGCAAAATTTTTGAAGAAAATCTTTCCACTCCAGTTTTGCTAATATATTGAAATTTATTTATTATGAGCTGGGACCATGTAAGTTATATGGTATTATTATTTCCCTTTTGTCTGTGTGCGCATACTGCATGCTTTTTAAATTTTTTTTTATTTATATATATATATATATATATATATATATATTTTTGATTTTATTCCATTAGTTGCGACTCCCACGTAATAATTTGAAACACGACTTGTTGGGGTCCTCCCCCCTCCCCTCTCATGTCCCATGTCGCCGTTATAGACAAAGCCCCAACTCTATCCCCCTCCCCCTCCAATGTATTTTCAATCTCCCGTTAAAGTGAAGTTAAAATTTTATGCCATTTGAATTCCTTCCGCCGGCCCGATGAGTTGGTCGCTATTCGCACCAATGAAACAAAACTTGTTTTGTCGCAACTAATGGAATAAAATCAAAAAAATATATATTTTGCTCTGAATTTTCATTGAGCACTCTCATAAACCCGGTTTCAACTTCCTTCGGATTCATACCCCCTGGATATTTGTAACAAGTTAATTATATATATATATATATATATATATATATATGAGTACATTAAAATAGATAAATTTATAACATCATTTCCATAAATTCAACATCAGCAAAATCTGGCATACGACCGTTTTTAAGACAAAATTATTTTTTATTAATTCCAATAAATCTCTTCCTCAGCACTGATTCCATAACATCACAAATAGAAGTCCAACAAAACATTTTTCATCATTAAAAAACAGTTATCATAGAAAAACTCATACAAATATTAATAATAAAAAAACGATATAGTATAATATATGTAAAAAAGTAAACAAAATACACTTAAACACATGGAACAAGCTCTAGATATATGTACAAGATACAAAAAATATACACGTCCACGCACATATGTATATAAAGAAAAAGACGAAACAAATACATAATGAAAAAAGTTACATAAAAAACAACAAAGGCACACAATACGGAATATTTTAGGAACAAAGTTAATTGTGTTTGAATTCTTGGGGCTGATATAAATAATAATCATGAGAAAAAAACAAATGTAGGAATTTATCTTCAGAGTTGCTTATAAAAAAGTGGGGGTGTAAGTTCAATAGCCTTTATAAATCTTATTATTTAACTGTGTCCTCAAATTATGAATTCACAGGGTTCCATGTCAAATCAAAAGTAGTTCTTTTACAAAGTTTCTAAAATGCAACCATACCATCGGTCAAAACAAGTCAGTATTTTAAACCAAGGAAGGAACTAATTTTCTGTTAGACCCAATAAAATCAAATGGTTGTTAGACAACTAGAAGAGCTAAATACAATAGCAAATGTAGATGCTATCTGAGCAAAATCTAAGTGCACAAGAAGTATAACTCTTGTCACAGTTATTGAATTTTTAGTGGAAAAAAACAAAAAGCCAGAAAAGAAAGTAAATATTAAAAAAAAAAAAACAGAAAAATGAGGATGAGCTATTTTAATCAAGAAAAAAAGATGTATTTTTTAAGAATAATAAGATATTACTTAAATGGAAAGTAATAGAAAATGCTAAACGCTCCAGTAGAGAATCTTAAAATATTTGTAACATAGAAATAACATATTTAGGCTAAGAAAACTGTTTACATAGCATTAGAATATTGATAGAAGTGGAATTAAAATAATGCAGAGTTAAAATCAGGAACAAAACCATAGAATAAAAATTACAAATATAGATAATAGTTAAATAAAAAACTGAGTCGAATGACAAGGGTATAAGGATCTATGGAGATTGATAGTAAATGTTACAAATCCAAATAGTACAATAATAGTAGGGGGGTATATTGAAAATTAGTGTTACGGGGGTATTCAATATAGATTAATTTTTATTAAATGGTAAGTAAAGGGGAAAATTATCATATCTTAGTGGGTAAGGTTAAAACAGTAAAAATACAGGTAAAACGCAAGTGTAATTAATCGCATATTTAATCCAAATTACAATTTCTAAAGTAGGGACAGATTCAGTAGAAGAGTGTGCCAAAAATATGGTGTTAGATTAAATAAATGTATTAAATTCTCAAGACAAAAAATATGATTAGCCAAATTGCAAAGTGGAGGCATAGTGTTAGTTTATGTAGTAGAAGGTGACCGTAATGAAGCCAAGAACAATATACACCTAGCAATTCAGGTGTCTGGAAAAAGAAAGGAAGGGCTATATTGAAATTACTCACCTAAAAGGCCATACATAAGGAACGCTATCTATCTACCATGTTGAAAAGATTAATGTAAGCCAAAATGGGAAGGGGTAGTAACTAGTTATGGGTTAATATACTTTAAAATGGTTATATTTGTACAAGTTTTTATGCATAAAAGTGAATAAAGGTCTGTTAAATAAAAAAGACAAGGTTTTATATTAAATGATAAATAAAGCTTCATCCATACAAAGTCCACAGTACCTGTCTAGGGGCTTAGTTGATTCAAAGATGAGATCTTATGACATTAAAGGTAAAACCGAATGTTACTATCTTTGAGTTTCCAAATGTGGGTAGCCAAAGATGTGAATTTACAAAAGAGTTTATTTCTAAAAGTATAAGAATGCCTTGAGGTTCTATTTTTCAACAAACCCGCCGTGGATCCTATGTAAATGGCATAGAGAGTTTATCATAAATGATCTATTATTGTTATTCAGTTCATTCCTATCAATGTCATTATTATCATCACTCCCGTTGTTATTATTATTATTATTACTATTAATGTTCTGGTTTGAACCTTTTATTACCGTACATTTGTAAATGACACTCGCGTGAGCCATTCAAAGAGCATGTATTTCTATAGAGACAATTGCATTCAGGGTCAGTAGAAACAATGTTATTCTCTGGGCCAAATCTATTTTGACTGAATTGGAACCTACTATCCTTTGTTCTAAGTTAGGTACTGTGAAGAAAGAGATTATATTCGTGTCTCTATTAAAGAGCTTATTATATCTGTGGCGTCCTAAAATTGTCTTCAATAATTTTAAAGAACATTTAAGGGATATTTGTTTGGACGTTTTTGCTGAGCGGCAGTTTAAACCAAATACAAGTTTGATGCCTGTTCCTACGATTTTTAGAGTTAAAGGGTCTAAGGGTATTTTTATTAACATATTGTTTATGTAAGGTTCCGACATGTTTTCCATTCACATTATCAGTACTAAAACCGGGCTTAGGTCTAATTTTCATTGCCACGTTAGGGGTAATAAGATAAAAATAATATAACCCTTCTAGCTCTAGTGTCCCTGTTGGTACTAGTTGGGTGCTCCACGAGCTTTAAATAGCCAATATTTTGTTTGTAACCCAAATTTCTTAAAGCATTGTTATAGAATTGGGAGTTTTCATCAAAAGTATGGCTATTAGATGAAATTTTGGAGATTCTTCTAGCTACATTAGGTACAATAAAATTAATAGATCTAGGATGGTTAGAGTTCTTATGGACATAATATTTAGGTTGGGTTCGTGATAAGGCTCAAAAGTGTTAGTTAATAGATAAAGAGTTACATCTAGGAAGTTAACTACCTTTTTATTAATGTCAATTGTAATTTTTAAACCAAAGTTTTTAAACAGATCATGTACTCTTTTTTAGTTTGTTTGTATACTCTATTAGTTGATCTAATGGCGAGTAGAGCATCATTCCGATAAAGTCCACCCTTCAACTTAAGGTCATTCTTAAAATGCTGATAAATCTCATTAAGTAAATGTAATCGTACCAGATCTGTAACTTGTGCAGAGTCTGTTGATCCCATTAAAATATTAAAATGGTTATAGGGTATCTTTCTTAGTCCAGTATTTACCGTCGATTGCACTATGGATTTCCTGGTTAATATAATTAAATTTTCAGTTAGAGGTATTTTTAGCCATAAGAGCCTTATTCAATTGGTAATAGGAGTCTATGTCAAATGCTAAGAAGTTTATATGCTAAAATTTTAAATTGTTAAACCAATTAGTTACTTGATTAGAAGAAATTTATAGGGTATTTAATTATTTTTTTCTAATTGTGGGGATTAGTCTATCCAGTATATTTTTACTTACCAAACCTATGTTAGACCTCGAAGGGCAAATTAGTCTCATGGAAGAGTTGTTATTAAAGTCTTGTTTATGGTCTTTCAAAGTAAATCTCTGTGTATTTATCTATCTTAAGTTTAGACAGTAAGGTTTTAGCTTCTAAATTAATGTAGTGAATGGTATGAACTTGGGTAGTTTCATAATTTTTGTGAAGTTCCTTATATATAATAGTTTTATATTGGTCATAGCTCATAGTGTAAACAGTTTTTTTTGTTTTATCCACTGGAACTAACAGGTTTTTGTTACTCTTGTTATTCAAATTTTTTGCAAAGCTATTTATCTGTTTAACTTCCTTAGTTTCATATCTTTTGGTTTTTGAATTTTAAATATTTTGTAAGATTAACAAGGTCTTTTTCAAAGTTATCAAGTGTAGGGTTCTTCGGGTTCTTGTCAGACTTAAGTCCATAATGTTTAGCTGCTATCTTTTGAGTCTCCTCTTCATCTCTAATGGAGTTTACTGGACGTTGTTAATGCTTCCTATAAAACTTCTTCTGTAGGTGTTTTCAGTTGGTATTGGAATGCTTTTTGTTGATAAAGGAAGGAATTCTATTTCAATTTACTCTACAATAACTGTTTGACCTGAAAGTCTTTACATTGGGCTGACTTGATATCTGCAGTAAATTTGACAACCACCCTTATCTTTAAGGTCGGATTAATACTTGTTTATTTATACTCTACTTGTCGTTTCTTTTGACTTTCTAATCATATATATATATATATATATATATATATATATGCAAAATAAAAATGGAATTGAGGATAAGCGAATCAACAAACTAACAAAAATATAAACTCAAACATATATAAAAGCTCTACCAAGATATTACAGTTGCTAGGAAGCAACCATCTTCGGTTGGAAGTAAGAACTTTAAATCTATAAAGTTATATATATATATATATATGATATTGACAATAGATCATAGCAAAATATCTTTTTACAGGAAAGCATTACCTAAATGCTGAGAGGAAAACATTGTTCTCTATCACCAGTGTGATGCCCCCATATACAGAGTGTCTATATGTATAAATCATAATCATACACGGACACATCTTTTACCATTTTACGGCTGACCAGCATATATGAATCTAGCGAGATTTTAAACCGAGATCCCAGTGACTGAAGTCCGGCGCCCTTACCACTGGGCCACGAAAGCTTGCTAGTATTGATTTACTCCTCTCCAGGAGTTAGGCACAAGGCCAGTTTTTATCTTACTCCCACAAGTAAGATGTGACCCAAGGTCGGGTCGGGAAAGTGGGGTTTAAAAATTGCCTGGGCAGCCCCGTCGGCATTCCCTGGTAGGGGCGCCTCAGGCAGTAAGCAATAAACTTACTCCTCCCCAAAGAGGGGAAGCGAAGCCTGGGAGGGTGGACCTCCTAGAACTGAACAGGACAGACCCATAGACTGGCGTAAATCAAGCCCCGAAGGCCAAGACAATACCAGTCTATGGGGTGCAGTATCACGAAAGCTTGCTAGTAGCAGAGGAGATATATCACATATAATATTTGTTTTTTGCGATATTCACAATTGAACATATTCCAATATTTATTTATGAGGAAGCATTTACCTAAATGCTAAGGGGGAAACATTGTTCTCTTTCATGTGTTTTGCCGTTTTATGGCTCATATATATATAACATGTAGTGCACATGCATAAATTGGACTTTCATGTTTTATCTGTACAGTGGAGGCTTTCATAACTCATATGGGCGATTATAGCATGGAATAACTTGTTGGTTGTATACCACCATAAGTAGGGTTAGACTTTTTTAACTCTCATAGCTATTATATTATTGAAGAGTTCTACCTTTCCTGTTTCCACCTGCCATGGCTGATAATCGAGTAATACCTGTGTTTTTGCAGTCATACTCTGTGAAAACGACGGTATCTAATGGTGGATTTTGCGATTGTTTATATATAATTGTTTATGGATTTAAAATACATTTAATCAAGTTTTGGAACATCATTTATTCAAGGCAGAAAACTCATCAGACCTTATCCATAATAAAACATTGGTGCTTCTCGTCAGAAGATTAGAGAGAGAAACAAACATATGTCAGGTGATAGGCGACATGTAGCCAAGCCGAAACACGATGAAAGAATTGTTTGCAATAAGGATTTCCAAGGGAAAATCCCAGCATAAGAAGGTTCAACATTAAACAGAATTTCAAAGTAGATTGGCATGCTGGCAGAATCGTAAGTGACAACCAAAATGGCTTCTTTCAGTAAATTTACTTGATTAGGTATTTTGTTCCAAAAATATATTATTCTATAAAAAAAAAAAATCTATTGAGTTTTTACATTTTTCTTGTCAATAAATTCCCATCGCATTTTAAAAAAATGCGATAATATATAATATATAATTTCTTTAGATGCCATCACAAGGATTAATGTTAAAAAGATTTTTTTAAACTTTATAAAAACAAAAAAACCCTAATAATCAGCAATCAGTTCCTACAAAGAATATTTCAGAGAAGACAACTGATTGAATCCAAGTTATTGGGGGGGGGGGGGGGGGTCTTCTTCCAGAACTTATCAAAATGACTACATTAATAAATACATTTTATTGCACAAAATTACTTATAGAATTGATGTGCCACAAAACAAACCCCATGTTAAAAACTTGTTTTAGTCACTGTATTCGTTTGTTTATCTGATTTTTCTCAAAATTGGTTCCTTAGCTTTTCATGAAATTTTGCATAAAGTTATATGACCATGAAAGACAACCAGGTTTTTTTTCCGGGAAAACTCTAGTTTTTCCCCCATGAAGGTCTAAAATGCCCCCAAATGACAATTGTTTGAAAATATCTATAAAAAACATTCAGTCATTTTTTTATGCTCAAAAGTTATGATTATTTGCCGTATACATTATTCAAGGAGTAGTGATCACAGGGGGAGACAACTCATGCTTTACTTTTATTTCGATTTTAATTTAAGTGTGTTTTTATTTATTATTTTTTTAAGTTTGCATTAGTTAATTGAGTTTATTCTTAAAACTATGATAATCGCTTGAGGTCTTTGCAATACTATCGTTATTTACATATTTCAGACTGCCATTCTCATCTTGGTTGTTGTTGTGTTCACAGCGTTTTGACTGTTCTAGACACCAGTCTTCTTTTGTTGTGGTAAAGAATCTTCTGGGAACTTCAGACTGAAACTCATATTTAACCAATATAACTAGGCATGTGAAGTCAAAGATTTTGGATTGCGCCGGACTTGTAAGAATGCTAGGAGTCAGAATCAACAGACAGCCTGAATACTGGAAAACTTTAAAATAAAGAATTAAGAGTTGGATATTTTAAAATTCGATGAGTCAGAATCAGAATTATTGGAATCCTAGGAGTTGAGTCAAACCTTATACCTTTCGACTTTGCAACTCTGATATAACCAATGCTTTAATTCACTTGAATAAAAGATATTCTAGAGTAAACATAAAGAGGTTTTGAGTTGGATTTTCTGGTGCAGTAATTTAAGAAAAACAAAAAAAAAAAAAAACAATCGATACGAGATATCAAAAAGGTACGGAACAAGAGACAATCTATTTGAGATTAGATTATTTTGGGAATGATTTTGATAAGAACAGGCAACTGATAATATAATCTGTATTTATAATTGGATTCCACTGTATTGAATTGAAACAAGATACTTATAGGCTATTAAGTGCATTCATTAGACACAAACATGCATGCTTCTAGCCATGAACTGGTATTACACTTTTTTAATTTCTAAAATTTTCAAATATCTAAATGAATAAATGCGAAAGTTTTTTTCATTTATCACTACTATCTAATAATCAAAATGGGTTACTGTTAATGAATGATACAACATAAAATCTTGATATTCTGTATATATAGTGCAGATAAACGATTAATATAGAACTTTTTGGCTGCCTAATTAGCATAACTATTTTTTAAACCGTTCATAATTAATTATCATTTGGTATTATTAATTTGGAATTGCATTTGCTTATGTTTGTTATCTATATGCAATAGTTTTGTCCATATTAACAGTAATTACTTAAAGTTATTTAATAAATAAATTGGAAAAATAACTAAAATAGCTTAAGTTTAAACAAGCGCTCACTCACGACCTTACCGAAGGTCGAGTGAGGCATAAGAAAGAATAGAAAGAGAATTGGAGAGAGAGTGTGGCTGTCTTGCTCGCTTTCTCTCTGATTGCTTTATATCGTCCTCTTTTTTCAGTTTTTACATTTTCCCTGAAAGATAAATAAATAACTTTTTTTATTAGTTAAGTTAATGCCTTTATTGTTAAGTTTAACTACAAACTTATTGTTTAATGTTTACAAAGACCTTATCACTATTCTGATTGACAAATTAAAACAATAGTTTAGTAGCACTGTTATCTGTCCTAATTACGAAAAAATATTCGTATTTTGGCATGATTGTAGATTAACATCCTCCGTGAAATTACCCCTCATCCACCCCAAAAGTATTCTACCTGTTTTAGGCGATCACATGTGAACACCCTGAAAAACTTCACGAAAAGATGAACAGAAAAAAAAGTATTATTTTGGAATTTAAAGTTGGGGAAATTTTTTGTATATAAATTTAATGTAAAATGACCCCTATTTTTGGGACCAGTTTTAGAACAGTTAACTAAATTCTTTTTTTCTATGGGAATTAAATCTGCTACCTTTTTTTAGTGAGTAGTACCATTTTTAGGCGATTACATGTTTTATGACCTTGCCACTCGGACTTAGGGTTAGTAGTAAAAACTTTAGGTAAGTTCCCTAAAAAGATAGAATGATCCGGAAACTGGGAACATAATCTGTTATGCTGATAAGTCCCGATTATAAAGGACGAAACGTATACGTACATAGATAATAAACAAAACAAATATTTATATATATATATATACTGATCCCCACTAAATTCTAAAATATTTGTTTTTCTTTATCTCCATTCTTCACGGTGTTAACATGCAATCGCCTAAGAAAAAGCAGAATATCATTTTTTCAGGGGCCGGGAGATATCGGAGGGTATTATCATGCAAATTTACCAATGTTTAATTTTTTTAAATCTTATACATTTTTTTTAACTGAACTTCCTTTTTTATTTTACTTTTAAGCAATTGATTTTAGTTGTTTACTTTTGCCAGTGAAAATTGAATAAAAAACTTTAAAATTACCTTATTTTTATGGTATAACTATAACTATTAAAAGTTTGGATATTATTGTAGATGAACACCCATCTCCCGATAAAAAGAGATTCTATTATTTTAGGCGATTACATGTGAATACCCTAACTGGCGGAAAGAGAAAAAACAAAAATATTTTAGAATTTAGACTGGAGGATTAGTTTTGCAAATAAATTTAACGTGAAATGATCCATTTTCGAACCATTCTAGGGTTTTATGGCAGTTAATCGGTTTTTGCTATTGGAGATGAATTCTGTACGTTATTGTTTTTGTACGATTGCGTGTGGCTTTACGACCTTGCCAGTAGAACTTAGGATTAATGTTAAAAAATATTAAGTGCCCTAATAATTTAGAATGACCGTAAAAAGAAGAATCTCATTTTTTAAGGGGTTGTAATTTAGCTTAGTATGTTAATCTACACAGTTACCAAAGTTTGTTGTTAAATCTTTTGAATTCTCTAAGTAAATTTTTTTTTTATTAATAGCCTCTCATTCCAATTAATTGCTGCCCGGAGGGCGGGTAAGTTTTGCTAGTAAATAAAATAAAAACGCCTTTGTTAGTTATAGATGTCCGAATGCAGAAATCCAGAATATTATTGTAACATTGTGCCCTCGTACAAAACTAATACAATTTGATTTCTCCTAAAATTTTACTTGAGAAAAGTCGTTTGATCTTGGTATAGAACTGTTTTCAATTGCATTCTCAGACAGACAAAACAAATATAATATATATCGCATGAAGGAAAGAGAGTATCATAAAAGGATATTTGAAATGAGTGTTGTTCAAAGTTGAAAATGTCTATTTTTTCATAATAAAAGTTTTATATTCAATTATTTTTCATCAAAATATACATTTTTTGATAAAGGGCAGAGGACTGTACGAAATATAAAAAATTATATCAACATCTACAATTTATATGATTTTAGAGAGAGATATTTAATGGATGTACAGGTGAAATAAAATAGAGATAGAGGTTAAAGCAAAGACAATCAAACAGGGAACACAGAGAAGTCAACACAGAGAATTTATGAATCAATATTTCACCTCAAACTTTATTAAAGCCTTCTCAAGATACATGATATAAGGAAAGAAAAAGAAAATATATATTTATATATACATCAGTGGGCAGAGGGAGTGAGATTTTAAAATGCGCATGAGTGGGAGGAAGGCATGGAAATAGTAAGGCAGTAATGGGAGATTTCCCCTGAAATGTTTGGGTTTGGATATGAGATGGTCTCATTAGTATAAGGATTAAGGTAATGAGAGTAGTAAGTAAGCATAGAAAGGTAGGTGGAGGTGGGTGGCAAGATTAGAAGGTGGTGGTAGATGGAAGAGGCAAGTAGGGGAATAACGTAAGATGAGAATATTTCAGATGGTGAAGGGAGGGAGCTTTAGCGGTGGTCGATAAAAATAGAATTTTGTGTTACTATATTCTTGGCAATATCAGGATGGATTTGAAAAAATCTGGAGCATTGCTTAATGTTAGTTTTAAAGTGTGCGATAAGACAAGCTTCGAGAAGTTGTGTGCAAATTTTATTATCGAGGCCTTAGAGACATTAAATTTATGATTAAAAACTAGCATGTGAGAAATGAGCGCTTTTGATGTCACGGCTCTGTTATATTTATAGATTCTTTTGCTAAGTGCATTGGGTTTCACCGATGTAGAAGATTTTACAATCACTACATGGTATGGTGTGTATACCCGCTTGTGCGACAGAAGTGGTGCAGGTCTTTTTATGCTTATTGAAAAGGTTCTTAATAGGGAGAAAGGTGGATTGTACTGTTCTAGAACCATATTTAGATAAGGCAGTCTATACATGTTAGTTCGTTGGGTGATAGGTCTAAGGAGTGGGTGAGAGGAAAAGGTTTTTGTGTTGTGGAAAATGAGGAGTGCCTTTTTTTCTGGCTTTTAAGATGAAGTATTTTCAACTTTTAGGAGAAGTTTCTATTATGTTGAAATTGTTGGACAGGTATTGGGAGCTACATATTCTGATGGCCTGGAGGTAGAGACTTAGACCAGACTCAACATCGCTTAACTGATTAACAATCTAATGGGATGAAAGTGCTGATCCAGTGTTAACAAGAACCAATAAAATCAGGTTGCTGTAATGACAACTCAAGTCACAACAAATATTACACCAACTACATGAGGGAACACAAGCTTTGTGAAATTAGATCCAATACTTGCTTTTCACTAAATTGTGGCCCGTGAATAAAAAATTGACCCCAGTTTTTCTGTATCTACAGGAAACGACCCTCATTTTGTCTCAAAAACGTTATAAGTACTGTAGAATATGTGTCCATTTTATAAAATGTTTTAAAAATTTTACATCCAATGCAAAAATTAAATATTGCTTGACTAATGAATTTTTCAAATTTATTTTATTCAAAGAAAGGGCGCTGCTACTGTAAGTCAATGGCCTCCTGAGACCAGAGAGAACAGATACTACACTTTGAATTATTTGCAAATACAATCAAATTCAATTCACAAATTAGGCACAAGTCCATTAAAAGTGTAGGGAGAGAGAGTCTCCTCTGTCTATCCTACTGTTAACCCGATGCATTTTGACCCATTTGTACAAGCATGGTTTCTTACATTCTTTCATTATTTGTCTATCACTTTCACTTCAGCAATCACTATAATACCACATTTACTCTATGGAATATCCTATTTAAAATATCCCCAATGATTTGAATTGAATTTAATTTAAATATATATTACGCACAATTACATTGAAATATGGAGGGAAGTGGGACAATAAAAAACACCCCAAAAAAGAAAGGAAAGCAAAGAAATCAAATAAAAACATGTTAGTAAGACCCACCCAACCCTTAAAAAAAAAAAAAAATAGACCACCCGTGGTTTTCTGAATTGTTAAGAACCGAAAACAAGCAGGTCGATCTGTAAATGAGAGTGGAACTTAAAATAGTGGTGGAGTTTGAGAGTGGATGGTTTCCTTCCATTATAAAATTTTAAAAAACAATTGGGGAGGCTAAGGTCAAAATAAATGTGGGGAATGGCCACTTGGAGAGTCTCTATTACCAAAAAATAAAAGGGGATAAGACTCATTTATTCAACATAGCTAAGAGGCTACCATAACTGGACTGGAGTCCAACAGGACAAAATGTCGCTTTATGCTCAAACAACAGTCAGCCATAATATTTATTAATCTAATAATACTAGTCTGCTATTCCTCTTCTTTTTAATGGTCTTCAGGCTATTTCATCTTCTAAGGATAAGGCTGATATCTTTGCTCGTCTTTTTGCTGACAATTCTTCTCTTGATGATGATTCTGGTGCTGTTCTTCCTGATTTTCGTTTGGAAACGGATCACTTTCTTGACTGTCATCATTACATTATTCTTAGTTATTCTCACCTGTCGTAAGGATTCAAACTTCACCCACCCACCCCAAAAATTGTCATTTAGAACTGATTGTTCCTATTTACTTGCCTCCCCATGAGAGCAAAGTTACACACAAGATCAGTTTTTAATGTGGGGAAAATCACTCTGGATTGGAACAAAAATAAAAATTTCCTCAGTCTAGAAAGATTTCTCCTTCACTGACCGAGGACAGAAAGATAAAGTGTAGCATCAGAACAGATACTATACATTGTTCCTAGCCAAAAAGCTTGTTAACCAACATTTTAACTGTTACACCATGCAACTGCAAAAAAAGGTCAGAGGTTACATCGGTCAAAACGTGAATATAACATCCAAGATAAGAATAGTAGTCCAAATAATATTAGGCTGGTACATAATTATTGCATAATAACAAATTGGCGTTTTTATTTTTTAATTTGTTTCATAAAAACGATCGTTTCTTTTCAGAATGCGCATCGAAAATCATATGCACATTCGTCATATTATGTGTTACCACGTCGAGAAAGGTTGGAATGCAGCAGTCATTTTGCGATCTCAATGAACTTTTTGTTGAACGAACAATCAGCAAAAGCCAATGATTCAAGAAGTTTAAACCGAGCAATAGAAAACCTCGCAAATGAAGAAGGAAGAGGTCGATTGTCAAATTCCTACGACCAGGCACTTTTGGCAGCTGCGGAAGAGGACGAAAGCTTGGCAACGAGAATTTTGGACGAAGACTTCAATGGGGACCATTATTCAACCATCGTTCGCCATCTCAAAATGTTTGGAAAAGTATAGAAATTGACTGAGTGGGTCCACTACGAATTTTCACAAACAAAATGTTATTGTTTTTGTTGAATAAAATGTAAAAAAAAAAAAAAGGAAAAAAAAAGCTGCACTAATTATGCACAAGTCAATAGAAATGATAAATCCTCATCAAAAAAATTCTAAAACAAAAAAGACTTTACTAAAACACGGGTGAAGAGATTTTTTGTTTGTTTGGTAAATTTGAGTCCAAATAACGAAAGTGGGTCAAACTGGTTTGTTGTAGTGAGTGTAGATAGGTTTTAGTTTTGATCTATATTGACTATGAATTATCTACGGAATCTAAAACAGAGATATATTCATCAAAGTCACAGTTGGGGTCGCAGAAATCTTCAGCCTGGCCTGGATACTGTGGCGATGGGTCATTTTGGAGTCCATGCGATGGCACTGTCGGCGGGCAGAACTGCAAGAAGCAGAACAGATACATTGATTTCACAAGAAACCAACTTGGAAGAATTACGTTGCAGGTGATTGGGGTTTTTGCAAATCATTGGGTTTATTTTTTACTAAAAATGCTAATTCATGGGAAGAGGAGATTGGAAGGATGCGTGAAAATTAAGCAGAATTTGACAATATGAGAGAGAGAGAGATAAAGGGAAGGAGAAGAGATAAAAAAGAAGAGAGAGAAGAGAAAGGAAAGGAGAAGAGAGAGAGAGGGAAGAGAGAAGGAGAGGGGAGAGAGAAGGAGAGGGGAGAGAGAAAGGGAGAGGGGAGAGAGAAAGGGAGAGGGGAGAGAGAAAGGGAGAGGGGAGAGAGGGGAGAGAGAAAGGGAGGGAGGGGAGAGAGAAAGGGAGGAGGAGAGAAAGGAGAAAAAAACAGATGGGAGAAAAAAACAGAGATGGGAGAAAAAAACAGAGATGGGAGAAAAAAACAGAGATGGGAGAAAAAAACAGAGATGGGAGAAAAAAACAGAGATGGGAGAAAAAAACAGAGATGGGAGAAAAAAACAGAGATGGGAGAAAAAAACAGAGATGGGAGAAAAAAACAGAGATGGGAGAAAGAGCGAGAGACTGACGACATTTTGGCAGAAAATTTTCATGTAAACATTTAATCTTGTTTTCTTGCAAGTGTATACAAAAATCATTGGAAATAACTGGGAATTTTCAACAATGGCCTGTTTTTGACAATTCCTACATATACTAGACGACAAACACCAAACATCTTGTCGTAATACAAGAAGAAAAAAAACTTATAACTTGTGTCTAATAGAACACATTTGTCTTGTCTTGAATCATCCATCAATTGATGATGAAACATTCACAAAGTTCACGTGCCATGATGCTCGCTCACTCATTGCAGCCAGAAGCTCCAATTCCGAAAGGCCGGTGTCCTCAAGAAGAGTTTTGATCATAATATCAGGCCTCCCAGCCCTTCGCTTGATCTCTGGGACCACAGAATCACTTTCCCAGCAGGTTCATTGTGTCGAGATACATGTTAAGCTAGAGACAAAAGTCGACGTTGAACAACGGCAATTTGTTAGTTGTTACTAACAAAAACACATGCAGTTTGAAGTAATTTGTCACTGTTTACAGCAATTGATTGATTGTTAGGGTTTTACGGCATGTCAACCATCATTGGGTCATTTTATGCTGAAATTGCATGTGTTTATATACGATTTATTTGTAGAGTAATCTTTTGAAGAGATTTTTGTTACATACAGCACCTGATTTTTAAAAATTGGTCACCCATTAATACTGGCCAGGCTCAATGTTGCTTAACTTCGGTGTGTCAACATGATTATAGTCATGTTTTATTTTCATTTAAATGCAAAATCTGAAATAGTGCTGAATAGTTGCATTTCTTTTACATTTAAAAGATATCATTTACTATGTTCAACTCCTTAAAAAATATTGTATGAAATTGTGTTTAAAATGAAATGTTACATATTTCAGAGACATACCATTTCTTTGACATGGATTGACCTTTTACTATTAAGTCGGGACTTTTCCAAAAAGGGACGCTTGAGCGAATTCACAGAAAGATATTACCGGTGATCGTCGAACTCCATTCTTCGATTTGTTTTCATTTTCGTAAATCGCTGATGATTTGGATGGGTTGTAATGACATTTTCTAAACAGTAAAAGGTCAATCCATGCCAATTAAACCATGGTATGTCTCTGAAATATGTAACGCATAGTTTCTAAATAAATACTAACACACACACACACTAGCTGGCTTTGCCGGCTCACTATCGCTTCACAAAATTCGCTACACTAAAGAAAGGAACATTTGAACATAAATATTTGTCTTGGAAATAAAACAATATGCTTAAACAGAACTATTTGTTCTATTAAAATCAAACTAATCATTGAATTAAAAAAAAAACAATAACTAATAATAATCTATATAATACTAAAACTCTATTGTTCTTGTATGTTTGCAATCAGCTTTCAGCTTTCCGGTTTTCAACATCCGGTTGCGCATGCGTAAATAGCATCGTCTTCAATCTGTTATTCCGATTCCGTTATTCTCTATTATGATTAACGAACGCATGAAATTTTTCATTCTGGAAATTTTTAAACAATTTCATTTAATTTCATCAAATAGTTTATTTGTTTTCTTCACGGCTAAAAACATTCAACGGGAGGACTTCGTAAAGTCTGTCGCAGTTTAAAAAAAAACTCCTCCCTTTTAAAAAACAAAAACAAACAAACAAAAAAACAACACTCATTATTAATATCAGCCATACTAGAGGTCGGTGAACGAAACCACCTCCCACTTTCCCTCTCATAGATTTCACCACTCCTACTCCCTCTGTTTTCCTTACGTACGCGAGAAAGCCTGCTGTAGCCCCTTCCTTTCTCAAATCGCCCTAACCAACCACTTATAATTCAGTAACTGTAATTAAAAAAAAAAACAATTATAATAAACAGAACGACTCATAGAAATCTATCTATATTCTTTTTTCATTTTAATATACTTTTGTTACAATACTGTAGGGCCCCATTATGCAAGGCACAGTAGGTTAACTAGTATCAAATAGCTAATTTTGTTATTGAAAAATAGGTTTTGTTTCGGGACCCAGAAGTGAGTTCAGAGAAGTGTTTGATCCAAGAATAGTCATAATAAATTTAGACATCTGACGTGACCTTTGAGTCAGAGATCAGAGTGAGTCGTTTTTGTCCCCATATCGTGCGTGGGAATGATGATTACGTCACCACGGAAAACAAAAACTTAGCTTTTTAGAATCAGTCTGAGCTTAGAGGCGATACCGTTCAGACCGGGTGCGAGCATGTAGCCGGCAAACCGGTAAGGCCCCGCCCTGGGAGGGCAGCAGATATCCCAAAAGGAAAGAAGATAGCCGAAGTATGAGAGAGTCGAAACCGGAATCCCCCTGACAGCAAGCGAACCAAGAAATAAGAAAATTGTGTGAGAATAAAGAAACTTGTGTGAAATTTCCCTTCAAGAAAATTCGTGTCTCGTGTGTTCATTCTGTCTGAGACAGACCTCTTCCTTCGATCAAGACGACACAGCCAGCGAAGACTAGACGAATCACAGGCCAAGGAAGAGAACAGAAGATAAGGTAAATATTGAGATTTATTTGAGAACTTTTTAGAGACTTTAAGATACGTATAAATGAACAGAGGCCGTAATTGAAAAAGGCCTGAGATGCCGTGAACAGATTCGTGGTTTTAAAAAGGCCTGAAGGGCCGTAAATTGATACGTGAAGATTTAAGACTGTGGTTACAAAATGATATGAGTAGACATGTAGCGTGTATCGTAACACTTTCATAGAAATGCTTCTGTTATGTAAAAAAAAACTATTTTCTTTATGCCACAAGTGTCACGCTCATACATGAATTCCATAGCTAATATAACAAACTGACCCAACGGGTCACGGGTGGTCTAGTTAATTAATAAAATGTCTTTTTCAAAACAAATACGCAAATTCGCTAACTTTGCAACTGATACTACATGTACATAAGCAGTAAGAGGATGCATCTACTATATGAAGTTGAATAAACTTGAAATAAGGCATATTGAATAAATGCGAAAAATGGATCAAATTTTTGCATTTATTTAGCTACGACTATTTCATATATATACACTTATAAGATATTATGTATATATTTTTTTAGTTTTTACTTCAACAGTGCCGAATACTTAATAGCTACAGTGCCATAAGTGTTGTGAAGTGAAAGGTTAGCACTGATTAGTAGCTAGTCAAGCTTCTCCCTAGCTATTTCAAGTGAAAGTTTTATATAGGCTCTTTTACTAATACTATACTAATTAGGCAGATTAATTTGCAAGTATCACTACATCTCCCTGAAACATAGGTTTATGCTTCTTTTAGTGATAACTGTCCCCCCCCCCACCCCATTTCTTCCTGAGAGATCTCGATCTGTCTCACACTAACCCTTAACCAGGGCTGTCTTCTTGCATTATTTGATCTTCATCCAAATTTTCAAACTTATTCAGACCCGTTTGATCATGCATTATTTTGTTTTCTAACGTTTCATTATGTAAAAGTTGTTCTAATAAATCATTTACAGAAGAAATCGTGGTATTTGTTTATCATTTTGCTTCTTCACACAGAATACATATTTAAAATAGCTTTTTTAAACAACATGTATTGTAGAAATACCTAATTTATTACCGGCTCTATTTATTCAGTTCAGCTAATAATATTATGTATCCTGCAGCATTTTTTTTTTTTTTTTGATAATCATGTTGTTGTAAGTAATACAATTAAATAAACAGTTAATTTAGTCCATGAGGCTGGGAATAAACAAAGAATACCATAAAGTGAAAAATGAAATTCATACAGGATTCAAACCAGTGCCTCTGAACGGTTAAAGAAAACAGAGTTTGTACAAATAACTCATCACCCATGTATTTCCAGCCTCGTGGATTAAGTCAAATGTTTATTTAATGGCATTACCCACATGAATATAAACATGAGCATGGGAAGAAAAAAAAGCAGTGGGATACAGTGAGAAATAAATACCGATGTTAACTATACAACTGATTATGTCAATTGAATTATATTAATTGAAAGAAATTTTAAACAATCAAATTGAAATGAAAAAATAAACTGTTTAAAACAACTAGAATAATTTAGCCGCTCTCCAGTGACAAGAGTCTTGGGCATGGTGTGGTCTTGTTCTCTGTCGGTCTGAGGTATGACCCTGTGCAGTTCTAGGTCCACTCTCCCAGGCTTTACCTTCTTGCCCTTTGAGAAGGGTTTAGTTTATTGCTAATCGCCTGAGGCGCCCCTACCGGGGAATGTCGACAAGGTTTCCCATGCAATTTTTGTTCAGCTCTTCTCTCTAAGGCACTGGCTTTTTAAATCCCACTTTCCCTACCTTGTGTCTAATCTCTCCGCCGTGGGTTGGAGATAAATAAAATCTAAAATATATTTTTACTTCTTATTTCAAATTTATTTTCATTGTATTAGCAGTCTATCCATAAATATCTCCACATAAGCATCGGACACACTTTCCAGGCTTCACAAAAGATTCACTAATAATAACATCACATTGTGTGCAAAGTAGGAGTTTTATTAACCAGCAAAGGAGTACACTTTATATCAGACTCAAACATTCCCCAAACATATTTATAGCATTGGTAAACAATAATTAATATTCAAATTTGATGAGATGTTTTATCGTTATTCATATTTCAAATGAGTGTTGTTGTCGTTGTCGTTTCACCCATTGAACTTTGCCTTCTTCAGATGCCTTTTGTCAGAGTAACTTACTGAGAATTTCGAACTGAACTTTTTATTTAATCCACTATGCTAGACTGACATCATTTCACGTTCCATGCTCTTTTTAAATATCTAGTACAAGCTGGTTGTTTTTGCTTTATGGCATATCAACCATTTTTTTTAATGCAAATTCCAATGATTTTGGTAAAAGTTGTTATACTTCAAGTTCTTAATATCTTCAAATATTTATACATGTTGTACATGTAGGTTTTGTATACATATGGTTTGTAGATTAATTTGTTTTGTAGGCCTATGGGAGTAACAATCACTAAGGGGTGACTTCACACTCCCCAAAGCTCCCAAATTAGGGCCCTCACCATATTATGTGCTTGAAGGTTATGTTACATTATGGTTGTGTTTTTCATCTTGCAACAGATGGCCCAACGCATGTATTGTGTAGACAGCTGTGTTTTGTTGACATGCAGCAGTAGATAGCTCAATTAGTTGTGACATCTGGTCTTCATAGTAGTTGTTGTAATGGTCTGTCTTTTTATTCTTCTTCAGGGCTTGTAACGTATGATCTTTCTTTTTCTCATTAGTAGTAGTAGTTTCTATATGTGGTCGGACAATTCATTGTCTCCAGCAGATTATCTAAACGGCAGTTCACCACGTAAACAGTTGAAGTCTTGTTGACACGTTGTAGGTAGGCAGCTCAAGCAGTGTGTAAATTTGATCTGTCTTTCTCTTTGTTGCAGCTCTATCGTAATAGTTTTTACAGGTTGACAAAATCAAAATATACAATTTTGCATTTTAATTTTTTTTCTGTTTTTTTTTTTTAAATTTATTTTTCTTTAAGTTGCTTCTAGCTTACAGTAATGTTACATATTTCCATCAACCACCGAGAGGGGGAGCATCTCTGAAAACACGCCTGTTCCTTCTTGTAATAACAATCCCTTATGTATGGGTTAGAGTTAGATCCCCAACAACAACAACATCAACCACCTTGAAGGAGAGGGTGTCGCACCAGCTTAGTTTATGACATATGTGGATCGTTTTGTTTGATATAAGGTAAATACCTTACCTCCACATGTCTAAGTCAGGCAGAAAAAGGGTATATGTGTAATCTAATTATACCAATGTATTATTCTGTTCTTTTGTTTAGAGGGGTTTCAATTACAAGCCAGAAAGAAAGATCAGACTAGCTTATTCTGCCATGTCGACTTCCTGTGACGTCATTTCCCTTGACACATTAACCTAATCTCCACTCTAGATTTCTAGTGGAAATTTCTGCTTCCTACGTTATTTTAACACACCCTATATCTAATATTGCTACACTAGTATCAATTAATTTTTCTTTTAAAGTTCCTTAATCAGGATCGAACTCACAATCTCTCATCAAAATTCACTTGACAATCTAGGATGATTTTTTTTTATAAGCTAAATGTTTCGTATGACGTTTTTACCTCTACTCGTACTGTGGGTTCTAAGAAATGCATGAAGAACCATCTACCCCAGGATAGATTAAATAAAGAGTTAAGTTTGAAATTGCTAAAAGGTTACCGATTAAGACAAAAGACACTTGAAACGTGAAAATGCCAGCTAAAATTGTAGCAATATTTGTATGTGGGTTTGTTAAAAAACGGATTTTTTCACATGAAGATAGATTAAGTAGAAAACGCAAAATTCCACTAGAAATCTAAGAGTGGGAATTTAAGTTGACGGGTTCAGGATATGGCATCATGTACAGGAAGTTCCAAGTGACATGTAGTGGATAAGCTGGTAAAATCTTTCTCTTACCAATAACTAAAATTGTAGCAATGTTTGGATGTGGATATGTTAAAAAATTGAATTTTCCAAATGAAGGTAGATTAAGTGGAAAGTGGAAACTTCCACTAGAAATTTAAGTGAAGAAATTTAAGCTGATGTGTTCAGAAAGTTGCATAACAGACAGGAAGTCTCAAGTGACATGTAACAAAAGTAGATAGGGATAGTATTCTCTTTGGTTGGCGGTCTAAATGGGTCCAGACATATTGTTCAGAGTTCTATCTCTGCCTCTCCCAAGGAGTGCGGAGGAGGAGAGACTTATGTAACACTTACATAACTCTGCAGTATATAATTTATGTAATAAAATTGTATTTGTAAAAAAAAATCCACAAAAAGAGCATGAAAGCCGCAGAGCAAAGATACTGGTGGTATTTTTTTAAATTGCTATGACTACGGCTGTTAACAACAACGAAAACGAAGAAAAAGGAGGAGAGAGACGTCACAACTGATTTAGCTTACTACTACTGCATGTCAACAAAACACAGCTGTTAATTGGTTATGCGTGTAACAGGATAAGAATCTATCATAATGCTACAGGATAAGGACAACAGTCTGAAACCTGTAAATGAGACGTTACGTCTAATAATACTAGAATGTATACTAATACAAAATAAAAAAAACAAGATGAAATAATTTTAAATATTTTAAATTGTTGTGGAATTTTTTAGATGAGGATTAATAATTTGGATTATTCAGATTACTTTTCTCATCTTGGTTTTTATTTTCATAACGTTTCGGCCGATGTAACCTCTGATCTTCTCGAACTTGGGAATCTTTATATCAAACTCTTTGAAACTGTATGGAATTTCAAACTGAAACCGCTACTTAATCCATGTGGGTAGATTATTCTCGTTCCATCAGCCATGACCGAGTAGAAGTGTTCCTATTTACTTGCCTCCCCACGAGGTCAAAGTTAGACATGAGGCCGTTTTTTAATGTGAGGAAAATTCAGCTCTCCATAAAGGGGTACTCTAGATTGAAACAAAAATTTAATTGCCTCAGTCCGGAAGGACTCCTCTTTCACTGACCGAGGACAGAATAGATTAAGTGCAGCATCAGAACAGATACTACACTTTCTTCCTAGCCAAAAGAATGTTGACCTCGTGTTAATTATTATGTTATTCTTAGTTATTATCACCTAGAGTAAGAATTGAACCTTTAACCTTCAGAAGACTGAACTGATTGTTAACCAAATTCCGTTTGAAAAGATACACCTGAAGAAAATCGGCGGTTACATCAGCCAAAACGTTGTGAAAAAAGCCACCATCCAAACAGTACAGATTTGATATTGTCTTGAGATAACATGAACTTCTTATAAATTAAATTGATAAAGGATTGTCAAGAAACACGTGTTAAACTCCCTTAATCCCATTCTGTTAAAATTCGTTGTTTTGTTGTCGGTCAGAAAATCGGAAAAAAAATGTTCAAGTGAAGAAATGATGTAAACGAGTAAGAGAAGGGAACTTACCTCGGCCCGTGGACTCCACAATCGCACGACAGGATCGATGCCACTCGTGGCCAGAAGGCAGTAGTTTGGATGCGGCTGTAAACAATTGACGATAGATTCATCCCCATGAAGTACTCGCACGATATTGGTCGTACTCCTCTCCCAGATAAAGAATGAACCATCGTCAGAGCCAGCCACGATATATTGCCCATTGCTGGAGTGAAGAGAAAACAAATGTAAAACAGATAAAGAAGAACAGAAAACACAGATCTTAAATTAAGGACAATTCAAAACCAATAATGTCTTTGAATGATGAATGCATTGGGTTGTTTGGATTATTCGGACTACTATTCTCATCTTGGTTGTTATTTTGTAACCTTTAAGTTGGGAAGTCAGAAACCTACATTGAATTTCAAACTTAATCCACCGAGATATATTGTTCTGGGTCCATTAACCATGACTGGGTAAAAGTGTTAATTAGTTTTTGAATTTTTTAGATGCGGATTGATAATTTGTATAATTTGAATTATTCGGACTACGGTTCTCATTTTGAGTGTTATTCTCACAGCGTTTCGGCTGCTGTAATTGCTGGACTTCTTCAGGTGTATCTTTTCGAACTCGGAAATATTTCTGCTAAACTCGGGAATCTGGACCCTTTATTTAATCCCCAGGGGTAGCATGCTCTCGTTCGTTAGGAGAAGTCTTCAGTAATTCGCAATTGTTCATATTGCCAGCACCGAGGATTGAACCTTCAAGCTTCAGATGACTATCACTTAGAACTGAATTTTACTTAGTACTATATCCACTGCGCGACAGTCCGCAAGTAAAACGTTGTGAGAACGAAACGTTGTGAGAATAACACTCAAGATGAGAACAGTAGTCCGAATAATTCAAATTATGTTAATTAGTTATTATGTAATTCTTTAAGGATGCGCCCATCACCCCATGTGCGCAGGATGGATGATGGGCTCATCACTAAAGACCTTCTCTACAGCGAGCTTGCCTCAGACTCAAGAAAAAGGGGTCATTCTCATTTCCGCTTCAAGGATGTCTGCAAGCGAAATATGAAGGCTTGCTCAATGGACATCAATACATGGGAAGCCTCTGCAGCTGACAGACCTGCCTGGAGGAAACAGATACACCAGGAAATGATCATCAGTGATAAGACCCTCCACGATGAAAACACTACAAACGAGCTGAAGTGACACATTATACAACAGCCTTCGTAGGCTGTAATAGACCATGTCAATCAAAAATTGGCTTCTACAGTCACACAAGAGGATGCACACAAGCAACATCCCAATACGGCGCTGATCCATAGTCATTGCGACTGACAGATGCTAACAACAGCAAACAATTCTTAGTTATTATTGCCGATAGTAAGAATTAAATCACAAGTTTCCAGAAAACTATCATTTGAACTGATTGGTAAGGCACATAACCATTGCATCGCCCATCCATGGGGACAATTCCAGTATGAATTTTGGGAGTTTTAAATCTTATCTAGTTGTGTAGTATTATTAATTACTACTATATATATATATATATATATATATATATAGGCACATACACACTAAGCATCATTCACCCTAGGCGGGTTGAACCAGGAGGAAATTTCTAGGAAATATCAAATTTACAAGTGGTCCCCAGTCACATGTATATCTCAATCAGAGTAGATGATGACGTTAAATGCGTCTGGATATCGTGGGCACTAGGGAGCATGGTAGACCGAAGAAGACCTGTCTCAAGTGCATAAGAAGCAATATGACAGCATGCAACCTAACTGATGTCAACGCGTTAGACTGGACTGTGTAAAGGGCCGGCATGGGATGTTGTCTGGTGTTGCCCACTCCGGATTCCTGAACATTTGTAGCACCCTAAACACCATAACTGGATGAAGAAGAAGACATCAAGACGGTAAATATCACGTTCGATATTCTTATACTTTTTAGATGTGTCCAGGCATCTCTATAAGAAACTTTCTTTCTGTCACACATAAGTTTTCGGTCTGTTGGTCACTCTTAGGTTTGAAATAGCATTTTTGCTAAGTTGGTCACTCTTAGGTTTGAAATAGCATTTTTGCTAAGTTGGTCACGGTAAAATTTGAGACGATTTCGGCTTAATCGTCGGAAGGCTTTATTTACGGTTTGGAGGTTGCTGCACCATGAAACAGGCTATCAGAAACTGGTCAGCCTGCAGACGTCCAAACAGTTCAAGGTGGTGCTGAATGCATCATGGCTGCTGATCTTTGGATAATTACCCCTTACTTGTACAGCGGAGGATGCAAAGGAATGGATTCTAGCGTAAAACATCCTAAACAGGAATTTAAATCTATACTTTTAGGAGTATTTCATCCTCGCGTCAAGTTGTGGTCTCCACGGGACCCAGCAAAACATGTACCAAAGGTGCTTTCATCTCATTAGAAGAAAGGCAGCATTCTCTGTCTGTGTTTTTGCTCCGTTAAACAGCCCACCAGAGAAGGTGGTAACAATGCCTACCAGATCTAGGTTCATAGTCGCCTTTGACAAACGTGTATAGATGTACATATTTTCTGTTGTTTTACGTGATTTGTTGCACTTTGCTATTTTTTGCTAATAAATTTGATTTGATTTGATTTGAAAAAGAATTTTCATCAATCAGTCACGCTAAAATTTGAAATAGAATTTGTATCGTTAAACAAGCAGATTAAATGTATATATCTTAAGAATTAACGTTCTGGTTAAAAGTCAATTAGGGATGAGGGTGATCATAAAGGTATCTTCCTACCTTCCAAAGAAGTTTGCCTCTTTGATGTCCGTGGTCGTGTTGCAGTGTCCACAGAATCTCATTTCATAATCGTACGCATCGTCACGCCAGACTTTCTCTTGTTCAGAAATGGCTGCCACTTTCTTTCGGGAAGAAGTCTCGCTCTTGCTCGTCTCAGAATCATCTGGAGGATAAAAAGCACAAGAATCCTTGTGACATAGACAATCAAGATAAAATTGCAAAAAGAAATTTTAAATTAAAAAAAAAGAAAAAAGTATCCGTGCTTCTTTATCATCACAATGCCATGAAAAAACAGCGTCATTATATATTTTTTTAAAATAAACCAAAACAAGGAGGAGGAGGAAGTCAAACTCTTAGAATCTCTCTACATTTTTGTAACAGTTTCAGCTCTTATTGAAATATACACAGATGTGTGGGATAACATTACACTTCTGACAAACGGATTTACCATGGAACTGCAGTAGTGTTGAGATGAGTCTCTTAAATATGTATTATTATTGTATATATGTGCATATATATTTTAGGAACTATTTGAGTTGATAAACTAAAATAATTCTTGAATTCTCATTGGTGAGACTCATCCATATATAATTTTTGTAAAATAACATAGATGTTACTTCATAACTATGAATTGTTTCAATAATGCAATTAACTTAAGCTCAAAAATTAAAAGGTTATATCATTTAGAGCTTTCATATATTAACTCTTTCATGCCATGTTTCGCAACAACAAATAAAACAGTTGTCATAAATTATCATAACTTTTGATTTGACCAATTATATTTGTTTTTGTGAGAGTCACGGACATCATTATTAGTTATTATGGGCCTTTTCGGAAGTCAGCTCAACTTAAAGATTCAAGGACAAGTTAGATCAGGTACGTAGAATTTCTGTAAAATATCATGCATGAAAGGGTTAATAGGTACAATTCGTTATATTGAAAACATTAATTAGAATTTCAAATATTCAAATTAAGTTCCGGAAATAAATATTCTAACACCCCTCTATATGTACACATGTTTCCAAGAATACAACTTTATTTATTATCAAAATTACATTTTTGTAAAATTTCCAATAGATAGAGTATTTTCCTCTTCAGTATATATCGTAAGAAACATGAATATTCAAGAAATTATTAAAAAAACATCTTTTAGTCAAGAGAATAGTAATATATAGTAATGGATGGTAGTGCTACACATCTAGAAACGAGATTGGGTTTTGGGCTCCCCAGTTCATGCTGGAGTTGCCCACATATAATGCGACTTGTCGGGTTTAGAGATGTGTGATACTGTCGTGTAACTCTAGTGATTTTTTTCGGCTAGCTGCGACATCCAGTTTGGCCAACTCCTTAACTAACTCATGTTTTCTATCCTGGGAGAAACCATAGCAAACTGTCTTTTCACTCTGGTGGCCCGATTTTCACTGGCTGTTTGCTTTTTGTCTTCCCGTCATCCTTAGCTCTTCCCAGATCTAAAAGATAGAAGAGATCATCCCCACTAGATTTCAAAGTCAATTTTGAACTGTCTAGGTAACAAAGAGCGCTTTTAGCGGCACCTCCCTAGATGTGTTACATAGAAAATCATGAAATCTAAATCTAGAATTAGTGTTCTCCATTGCCCTACTTACCATGATCTGTCTTTGAAAACATGGCTGCCTTGATATCTCGGTCGAGGGCCTCACAGGCACTATTCTTGGCATAATCCGGAAATTTGGTCTTGAACTGTTGCAGGCAGTCGTGTGCCTCTTGCGACCATGACAGTTCGTAGAGACATCGAGCAAGACGATAGTGTGCCTTTAGATAGTTGCAGTCAAGCTGAAGAGCACTGTTGCAATCTCGCAACGCAGCATAGAGATCACCATCCCTGAAACAAGAGAGAAGCAGATTGCTGGGAAACAATTCATTTATTATTGGATTACAGCAAATTTTACCAAAATCAGAAAAAAAAAAAAAAAAAAAAATCCTGACATACAGAATATTTTATTTCGTATTTATTTACACCTTTGATTTCATCATCATCATCATATTCAGTTTAACATCTATTTTACATGCTGGCATGTGTTGGGCGGCTTTTAGAAATTGACTTCTAAACCAACCTATTTTGACCAAGTCTACATAACCTGAAATTCGACAGATTTTCTTTGGAAATCATTTCCTTAGTTGAGACAAGATTTTTATAGATTGGATGCCCTTTCTGATGTCAACCCAGTGATGTGACGGGGAACGGTGTTTTAATCCTGACACCATCTCTAGGTGATTGCCTACCAAGGCTAAACAGTGCTTTACCTGCCCTTAAAGAAAACATAAAATTCTCTCTTCATTTATGTTTTTTTTGTTTTGATTATGTGTATGTCAAGTTTTATAGAGAACTAGAAGAATATCCGCCCCAGAACAGTTTTGCACCACTTTTAGGTCCCTTTACTAAGATTAAAATCAAAATATAATGATACTAACTTCTATTTGAATTTTGATCAAAATCCATTACATGTCTAAGGCCGCATTCCCAGTCCATTTTCTGTTATTGTGTGACATTGAACAATTCTGCACCTTAATTCGTTCAACTTTAAATAAAAATTTGATGTGCCCTGCTGGGATCTGAGATGGGGGGAAAAAAAGAAAAGTTCTGTTCATTCCATTCATCATGTTCAATCCTCTCATAATATTCTTCATCATTTAACTGTTGATCTATCCATCCCTTATGGCTTTTAGCCTTGATAAGTGGTGACTTATTCAAAAAAAAAAAAAAAAAAGTAAATATGAAAGTATCACGCAAGAAAAACACTTTTCCCCAATAACTCTTTTTCAAATTTTTAATTATTTTTTTTTTGCTTTCAAAAGAATACTGTATAATACGTTAAGGCAATTTCATGTGCGTATGTACGTTTTCACCCTTCACTCTTTTTTAAAAGATGGGATCCCCCTGATCACCGAAGATGCAAAGCAAAAAAAAAAAAGTAACTTTTTAAATTTCATGTGACGTTGTTGTTGTTGTTGTTGTGTTGAACATGAAACTAACTAAAATACACTTTCTTGACCTTTGGGTTAGGATTAAAGTGTAAAATCTGTTTTGTCCAAAGATGGTACAATAATATTGTGGGGTCTGCGTTTGAGCCAGATGACCATAAAATGGAAATGTGTTACAAACTCCTACAAGGGTTTTGGAGATAGACCCTTATAACAAGATATATTTAGAAACTACATACTACTAGAATATTTAGATAAGTATAAGCACAACAGCAATATACGACAGATGAAGGATACGACAGATGAAGGATACGACAGATGAAGGATACGACAGATGAAGGATACGACAGATGAAGGATACAACAGATGAAGGATACGACAGATGAAGGATACGACAGATGAAGGATACAACAGATGAAGGATACGACAGATGAAGGATACAACAGATGAAGGATACAACTGTGGAATTTCCATGGATCTTCTGAGTAATGTATAATTTTAACACAAAACAGAAACCCCATCCCCACTCAACAAAATAAAGAAGTTAGAACAAATTCTTTTATCCTATAGTTTTCATTTTTGTTTATCTATAAAATAATAATAAAAATCATTATTTACAGCAACACTTAAACTTTAAAATACCCAAAATATCTATTATTATACTAAAGCTGAGTTAATAAACATTTGTTCCCCTACGTATTTTAATCACACAAAATACATGTTAAAATATTCTTTTCAAAATGTTTTCAGTTGAGTTTGTAACTAATTTTCTTTGGGTATAGCCTAGCACCTACATCAACCTAGGTAAAAATATCGGTCATAGTCTAACTTAGAACTGATTTTATTTTGGGATGTCTAGGTCAAAGGTTAACGTCACGAAAAAGGTGAAAGCAAATGATGTGACCCCCCCCCCCATACCTGTCCATTACATACCATTTCCTTTTCATGTAGGCCGCTGCCCTGTTGCCATAAAGAACGGATGCATGGGGCATCATCGTGATAGCTTGGTTGTATAAAATGATGGCTTTTGTACATTGGTTTTTCTCAAAATAGCTGTTTGCCTTCCGCTTGAGAGCTTCCACAGGCGGAGACAGATGTTTGGAATCACGCTTAGGCCTACAGAAGAGAAAACAAAAAAAATAGCTTAATTTAAAAAAAAAAAATTTAAATAAAAATAAAACATAGGAAATCTAACAAATCTTACTTCCCAGTTGAAATAAAATAAGGTTCATGCCTTCATGCAAGTGGAAAATGATACAAAATCATAACTATTACAAAAAAAAATATTTTTTTTTTTTAAAACTGGATTTTCCCAACGTGGGAGCCATTGGGTCATTAAAGAAACAACAGCAAAAGATTTGTAAAGATAATTTACTTATATGAAATATTAGTGGTAAGTAATAAAAATTAATTTTATATAAAAAAACAAAATAATTGAATAAAAAAATGTTTGATTAGTAAAATATTACTTCAGTCAGCTGTGTGGAAGTTAGTCATTATTTATTTTTATATATATATATACATATATATATATATATATATATATATAATTTTTTGTAAATAAATATTTATTATCCACAGATATACGTTTCATGTTCCCTAACAATCATCAGTGTGGCTAATGTAACTGTACCCCCGGTCGAACGATTCGAACCCTTGACCCGAATAACTCTAGTCTAAACTTCTTACTGCTCGGTCGTCGTGACAACCACATTTTAAATGCGAGAAAAATAAGCCCTATATTTTATTTACAGAGTAAGTCCCAGAGAACTCGCAACGTTGTTAAATTTCATATTTCTTTCATCATGCTCGACTTGAACGGAGCTTTAATAATCATTTTTTATAAATAAATATTTATCTACAGACATATGGTTCATGTTCACTAAAAATCAGTGTAGAGAGGTGGAAAGGGAGAGAAAAAAAAACAGTAGATTTCAGCAAAGAGATAAAAATGGAGGAGGTAAGACTTTAGAATTGTTGAGATAGAAATCAGCTTTTTCTATTTAAAAGAAAAGCGGATCTCTACCAACTTGCATGTCTGATTATAACAAATGGCAAGAGATTTGTGTTGTCTGTTTTATGGCACATTAACCCTTTTTTGCAGATTATTTAACCCTTTAAATGCAGTCACATACACGCCCATTTCGACAATCTTAATTCAAATTTAATGTGCATAAATTTGTGGCCAATCACACCACCGCCTCATATTACAAGTGTAGCAATATCTGGAAGCAGGTGTGTTTTAAAATGACATGGAAATAGAATTTTCCATTTAAAAGTCAATGAAGTAGAAAAAAAGAAATTTTCCATTAGAAGTTAAGCTGATGTGTTCAAGAAATGATGTCATGAACAGGAAGTTCACAGTGACACGTTTCGAAAAAGCTAGTGAAATCATTCTTTCTGGCTGCCCAGAATTAAGAAATATGAGGAAAAATCCATAACTTTTCTTTCCTTCATTTTCAGAAAGTGGGTGATGGCTTGCTGGAAGTGTATTGATGAGACCAGTCTGGAAATTTTTTTTTAAATTCAAATTTAAAAAAAAAATTATTTTCTTATTTGGGTATAATTGGTTGAAAACACAGAAATGAGCATAACTTAGGTTTGAAACAAGATTTTTCATTCATTGATAGCTTGTTAGAAGCATATTGATTAGACCATTCTGGAAAGTAACAAAAAAAAAAAAAAAACTAATTATAAAATAAAATTTTTAAAGTTGACAAAAATTTTTGTTTCACCACTTGGCATACTGTGTGACGGTTTGAGTGGATTCAGATGTGTGCGTGTTTTTTTTTGTTAAACTCACATTAAAAGAAAAAAAATTAAATTTTTTTTTTTAAAACTTATTTTTTCACACCACTGCTAAACGGATTTTTTTTTCAATTTCTATTTTAACCTATATTTCTCAAGTAAATTTTTTAACCTATGTGGTCACCCAGAAACTCAATGTAGGATCTGAGTCCTTTCACATAAACAAATCCGAAAGAAACATTTTTCAGGGCAAATACTACAGAAAAAAGGAGCACTAAGGCCCACAATTGGTTTATCTTTGACAGTCGAATCATGAGTGGCTAGCCATCTCATGTGACTCAAGACTGTTGAGCGTGGGCAGCTATGGTTTGAGATGTGATGCCTGCCAAGAAGAAAGCCGGATCAACCTAACCGGTGTGAATGCCACGACAAGTACAAGAAGGTCCCTAGGCAATGCTGGGTAATACAGATAGTCGATAGCGGTCTAACTATAATAAAAAAAATGGTGCTAAAAGAGTTAAGGCCAAATCGTTTTTGGTTTCTTTTCAAATTTAAATATATGCACAATATATATACAAAGCAATTCTTGTAAACGAATCGTTGCTGATATCGTATACACAGTTTAAGGAGTGTGTGAGTTCATGACTTTCCGTGCGTTAGTAAACATGATAGACCTGAAGGGAGTTGAACGCAGTTTGCTAATTCTGCAGTCCATGTTGGTACGCAGAGCAATGAAGATAAATATTTAAACATAGAATAAGAGGAAAAAAGCATTCACCTTCTTCCATTTCTATTTTTATATTTTTCTGACTCGTCCTCCGTTTGCAGTGAGGTTGGCCAAGAGGAAGTGGAGGACGTTGGACAATTTGGCTTGGGGACAAAGGGTGGCCTCACCCCGTTCGTACCAGTTCGGTGGGGGAAACTGAAACCGTTGCTTGAGAATGCTGCCTCTGTGAAACAGTAAATAAATAAATAAATAAAAATAATAAAACGTATGAAAAATATGTACTTTTCAAGACTGAGAAGAAAAAAAGAAAAAGATACAATAAAACGTATGAAAAATACGTACTTTTCAAGACTGAGAAGAAAAAAAGAAAAAGATACAATAAAACGTACGAAAAATACGTACTTTTCAAGACTGAGAAGAAAAAAAAAAGATACAATAAAACGTATGAAAAATACGTACTTTTCAAGACTGAGAAGAAAAAAAGAAAAAGATACAATAAAACGTATGAAAAATACGTACTTTTCAAGACTGAGAAGAAAAAAGAAAAAGATACAATAAAACGTATGAAAAATACGTACTTTTTATGACTGATAAGAAAAAAATGCAAATCTCTTTGTGTTTCTCGCCTCTACATGACTTACATTTTTTATTTTATTTACTATTAATGAATTATTTATTGAAATCAAAAATGCAATAGCATAAAATAGAACATTTTTGTAAATCCTTTTCAAAAACATAATTTAATTATAAATTAAATCCACCAGAATGAATTTTGGTGTCTTCATAAACAAATCAGCTGTTTTAATTTTTTGTTAATACTGAGGGGGAAAAAAGAATGAATTACTTTGTGACCCTCCGAAATTTGAAAGGACTGCCATATAGAAAGTCATTAAAACTGACTTTAAAATTCTTAGAAAATCCTCATGCATTAAAAGTCTGAAAGTTTTGGAAGCTATCTACATCCAAAAATGTTATTAAGAGATTAAAACAACATTAACTTAATAAAATTATAGTTTTATAACAATTTGGTTCAAATAATTTTATGAGCAAACAATAGCATAATAAATAAATTTAACTTTCAAAATACTTTTAAAATTTTTTGTTCATTCCATTCATCATTTTCAATCCTCTCATATTATTCTTCATCATTCAATTGACGATCTATACATCTCATTAACCTTCATCCTCGAGTGGCTTCTAGCCATAATAAGTGGTGACTAATTAATGTAAAAATATTTGTTTTAAATAAAAGAAAATAAGAGGAAGTCCAATGGAAAGATTTTTTTTATGCAGCCACAAATGAGAAAAAGTTGGATGTAAAATGGTAAAAATTCTGTAGACAAACAAATGATACAAACAGTATATACTCATGTATATATTACTTGTTCACATCAAAAACAAGGTCTTCTTGAAATGTTGAAGCTTACCCGTTTCTCAGCCTAACAGTCATAACTTTGATCCAAAATGACCAGCATAGCTTAAACATAAACAAAGGTTAAGATAATAAAGCTTTTACTTAACATTCTTTAATATTTATAAAACCTTTGGAGATATGATACCCCCCCCCCCCTTTGCCATTTATGGAAGCGTTTAAACTCCTCAGCCTAACATTCACAGGTAACATGAATTGGAACAAATACATTGAAGACATTGCCAATGCTGATGCAAAGAAGGTTGGCTCTCTCTACCATGCTAGTAAACTTCTCACACCTGACATTATCTGATATCTATGCAAAGCAACCATCCGCCCATGCATGGAGTATTGTTGCCACATCTGGGCTGGTGCACCATCCACTAGTCTCCCTCTTAGACAAGGTTAAAAAAAAAAAAGAGTCGCTAATTTAATAAGTCTCTCACTATCTACCAAGCTCCAGCCCCTGTCCCATCACTTCAATGTTGCATTCTTGTGCCTGTTTTACAAGTAGTTCAATGGATTGTGCTCCGATGAACTTGCTGCTCTAGTGCCCCCTCGACGTAAATACACTAAACCAACCCGACAATCAGCTAAGAACCATCCATTTACTGTGGAGGTCCCCAAATGCCGAAGAGCTTTCTACTCCAATAGCTTCTTTTCTTGTGCTGCCGGCCTCTGGAACTCCCTCCCCGCTCCCTGTTTCCCCGACTGTACCGACATGCAGAAATTTAAACTAATGTGAATAGACTCTCGCTGCACAGCTCCCAATTTAGGATGACCTCCAAAACTTTCACCCTAATTCTCAGTAGTCCCTTGTTTGGGGTGAACTATGATAAAAAAAAATAAAATAAAATCCACAATCCTTCAAGTCAGGCATAGATTGAAGTTTATTTGTATCAAATATGGTTGGATTGCAAAAAGAGTTGTTAATTTTATTAAAAATTCCATGGGTGACATTTTGGGGGGTGGGGGGGGAAGGAGACAGGAAATCATTTTTTGATGAAACAAAACTCATCTAACTCCCCTACCCCCTTTCATGAATCGTTTGACATCTTAATCTTCCCGGCAAAATTAATATTTTCAGTTTTCTTTAAGAACTGTTATATATATATATGTATATATATATATAATATGGAGACTGGAAGAGGAAGAGAAACAAAAACAGGAAAAGAAAAAGATAAAGTGAGAAATAAAATCCAATCAAATAACGACAATAAATAAGAAGGTATGGCTCTAGCCATTTGGCAGAAATCAGCGGGTTTTCTTTTTAAATTTTTTTTTTTTAAACAAACTGATTTCAACCAAAAAGCAGAGAACTAAGATCCATGGAGGATATTGGGATTTAAATTGAAATCCACTTTTTCTGTATTACAAAAAAAAACGTGATTCCGCTAAAAAGCAGAGAACTCACATCACTGGAATCTGTGTCAACGTGATTATGCTGCATACACATACACACATGTATATCATGACTCATACACTATTCATTCTTTGACAATTATACATCATCTTTCCTGCCTTATGTCAAGTACAAAATCGACTTCAAAATCTAGTATGGAGGTGATCTCTTTTCTTCCCTACAACCCCTTTCTTATAAAAGAGGCGTTGTTAGTCTCCTACGATCATTATTTGCATGGAAGATGTTCGACTGAGCTCCAATCCTTGGTTCTTCCTTGTAAGATATTCACAGCAAGAACTCGCCTTGCTAAAACAATAGAAAGTGACTTTGCTTTCTCCCTCCTAGTGCCTAACGTCCGGCAGAATTTTCATGGAGCTTCTTTGCAAGGACTTCCCACCTGTGAAACACATTATCGAGTGACTGCTTCTCTGTTGATTACAATTTGGTAGACTTCAAACCCAAAGTCAACAAGTTCTTTGCATTGATCGGCCCATAAGTAATTAAATGAAATTCATACCTTTGATCAATGTTAGCACTCCCATAGTGTTCCCCATCTCTCGGCTGACAATCATGCCGTTTCATTAACCCTTATCCTTGAGTGGCTCTTGGCCTTGATAAATGGTGACCAAAGTAGTAACAAAAATTTAAAAAAAAAAAAAAACGGTAAAAGAGAAACAGTCTACTTGATGCAGCTTCCAGTTTTTAAATCAGAAATAGACAACTGGTTTTTATCAAATCACTTTTACTCATATTTTATTTTTGGTGGGGCGGGGGTCAATTTATAATTTGTTTTCTATAGTAAATAAACTATTAAAAAAAGTATATTCAAACCAAAGAAACATTCCAATTATTAAAAAAAAAAATTTGATTTGATCATTTGTAATAAAAAAAAATTCCAATTATAAAAACCAGTTTAATTTTCGTAATAAAAAAAATGGTGAAAACAAATTATTAATTGCCATTGCCCCCCCCCCCCCCCCCCCCAAAGCATCCAACCTAAAATATAATGGGCAACAGTTTTTTGATAAACACCGCTTTTCTATTTCCGATTTCAAAACTGGAAGCCATTATCAAGTAGACTGTTTCTCTTAAACCAAACCATACATGCATTTTTGATAAGCTGTAACACACCTGAACACTGTACACAATACTTTCATTATTATTAGTATGCATTATTATCAATGACATTTTTTTTCTTTTTTGAGGTACCTTTAACAATGCCATTTGTGCTTTTTCCAAGGACCAATGACATATCAAACTTCTGTGGGCTTCTCTTCTTATTTACATCAAAAAGGTAAATCTGTTCACCACCTAAATTCACTAACAGCTCTGACCCATCTGGACTGTATGTGACATAGGTGGACGCTAATGTGCGGTATCGCTTCCGATAATCCGTTTGTTTCTGGGGAAGATGGCCTGACAAAAAACAAAAAGATATATTTTGAAAATTAGTATAAAAACGCATAGACACATAAACAACAACAATAGATGGGACGGACACACACACACACACATATATATATATATATATATATATATATATATATTTAATTTACCATTCTGACGTTTCCTCTTAGAGGGTCAGACGATAAGGCCTTAAGGTAATTTTAACAATTTTCCTTTTTTTCCACCCGCCTGTTTCATTGATTAAAATAATGCTTCCTCTAAAATTTATCTTACGATTCTGTTGTACACGAAATTTACTTATATATATATATATATATATATATATATATATATATATATAAAAAAAACAACAAAAAACATGGTAGTTTTTAGACAATAATTTATTTCAACAGCCTTAAGTGGTTTCCTCAAACTACCATTTCACCTTCCTCAAACAAATATGAAAAACATCGAGCTTTGAAAATGTCATCACCCAATTATGGAAGGGGGGGGGGAGAGGGCTTTTAATTCAGCTCACTCTTAGGTTAGAGTTTTATTCTGTCTCTGTATTGTTCACTTAATTGTTTTGAATTTCAGTAAGAAAAAATGAATAAAGACTTGGTCATTGGGATTTAACATACCATTGTTTACTTTACTCGCTCTATTTATATGTTGAGCTCTCTGGTAGAGGAAATAACTGTTTTCACCTAGCGTAATACAATAATCTTCTGTAAAGAATAGATTATTTGGAGAACGGCAGAGACAGTGCTTGTATTTTTTGTTTTGTTTTTACTTTGTACTCACAGCGACGCATAAATCAGACTAATAGCGTTTGTAACTATTTGCAATAGAGTATACGTAATACAAAAAAAGTAAATAAAAAATATATAATTGATTTTATCACTACCCAGACAACATTGGTTGAATCTCGCTAAGTAACTGAAAAAAATTATCAATCGTTTATGGATTCTAAGAGAACAAGAAGTGTATGTGAGAAGGGACAGAAGGACTTTGTAATAATGAATCCCCAGATAAATTATAAGGTGTCAAAATATATCATCCATTATCCATTATCCATTATAATGAATAAATGCGAAAGTTTTTTTCATTTATCACTCCTATATTACCATCAAAACAGGTTAGTGTTATTTAAATCAATAATACAAAATATTATTATTAAATACGTTATATATAGAACTTATGAAACACCCTTACACAGAAATTAGGAATCCTAATTTGCATATCTATTATGTAACCAATCTATAATAAATTAATGCTTGGTGTTATTGATTTTAAATTATATTGTATCTATTTCTCTCATATATATGCAATAATTTCGTCAATATTAACAGTGATTAATTAAAGTTATTTAATTAAAAAAAAAGGATAAATTCATTCATTTTCAAAGAAGGGCAAGGTCATTTAAATGAATACTATTTACTTTATAGAAAAAAATATATAACGACGCAACGAGGTGAGGCTGGCTGGCGCCCCCCCCCCCCAACCAAATTTTTTTTTAATTGTTTTTTTCTTTTAAAGAGCTTCGCATCATCACCCAAGCGAATTGAATTCTTTCTTTTTTTTCTTTCTTGTTTAAAAGATACATAAATTTGTATTGAAATTACCAAAATATTAATATTTATCTATTTCATGAATAAATGCGAAAGTTTTTGTCCCTGGGTTACAAGATGAATGAAATTCTTTAAAACTTAGGCATGAAGCCCTAATCGTTTTGGAGTAAAAAATGGAGATGGAGGGGGGGGGGGGGAATACAATTTTTACAACAAATTTTTGTTTGTGGGGTCGATACCCTAGACTTACTCTACGCTAGACATTCTCACCAAAATACTACATTCACTTTATGATTTAATCCTTACTTACTTTGTGAAGCGATAGTGACCCGGAACCATTTTTTTTTTGCTATTGGAGATAAATTCTGTGCGTGATTTTGGAGGGGTGGGGAGGTCTACTTTTTAGGCAATTACGTGTAGTTGTACGAGCTTGCCAGTCGGACTTAGGGTTAGTGTTAAGAATATATATTAGGTGACTACCCTAATAAGTTAGAACTACCATAAAAAGTAGAAACTCATTTTTTAAAGGGATAGATAATTTAGCTGAGGGTGTTAATCTACAAATTTAACAAAGTTTGTTGCTAATTTTTAAATTACAAAAAAAAACTAGATTCATATTTTTAAAAAAAATCGTCATTAAGTTTATATTTTGATTTTTTTGTCTTTAATAATAAAAGCGAAAAACACAAAGTAACTATTTAAAATTACTAAGGAATATATAATTCTTTTATTTGACCAATTTACGTACTGCTTTTGGCGATTGTCAAGAATAATCAACAGAAAGAAAAGGGGCGCAAAAAACAAATAATCAACAAATAACTGTTGCCAAAGGCAATAAAACTTACTTTTCTACCCACCTGCCTTATTTTTTTTTTTTTTTAAGTATTTTAAAAGCGTTTTTTCTATCAAAAAGTTTGGTCAAATATATTACGTTAGACTGAAAAACAAAGATGGCTGACAGTTGATCGCCGACCGTCTACAAAGTCTGATTTTTTTTTGTACTTTTCTCCTTTCAATTAGGTAGAAAGTAAATTTTAAAGCATTTGGAACAGTTTGTTGACTATTTGTTTGTTTTTTTTCACCCCAAAAGACGAAAAACACATTAAACAAACTTCGGGGATGTTCGCTTATGCCATCTTAAAAATGGAACTGTAATGCGATCAGATTGGAACAAATTATTAAAATGCAACAAAAACGCTTAAAATTCTTTAAAACACAAAAAATAGGCAGGTAGGTAGAAAAGTAACCTTATTGCCTTTGGTAACAGTTATTTGTTGATTATTTGTTTTTTCCCCACCCCGTTTTTCTGTTGGTTATTCTTGACAATCGACCCGATTTTTCGCTTATTCCTTTCATTATGGGGAATTCATTTTTATGCTTATACAAAATAAAATCTCAACATTGGTATATATCAAATAACACCATAGCAATCATCTTTTTGTTGTTTTTCTTCAAATTACCAAAATGTGAAAAGAAAATTGTTTTCTTGTTTTTCTGTAGAAAGGTTACAGCTAGATTAATAGCTACCCGGAGGGCAGGTGGTTTTGTTGCTAGTATTATAATATAAAGGATATATTGGATTCCAGAAAAATAGGTAAAAACAGTCAACATATGTAAATGCATTATGCCTACAAGTCTTCCTTGGCATTATTGTATATTCGATCCTATTTTCTAATTAACGATGTAAACCAATGCTTGTTAATTGTTTTTTCCCTCTGAAGGAAGGACTTGTTTCTTTGAAAAATCATGGTTTGAAGAACTTTTTATAAACTATTCTCTGTTGTAATATTTGAATATAATTTTGAATACAATAAACTTGCAAAGTATGTAACTTTAGATTTGTTTTATCATCATTTTCTCTTCTATAATAATGCTCTATCTATCCGAAATATTGAGCATACATTTTTCACATTAGGAATCAATATAAAATATTTTATAATACATAATATATATATATATATATATATATATATATTGTTTTTTTCTCACCCCTTTTTTTTGTTGGTTATTCTTGACAATTGCCCCGATTTTTCGTTTATTCTTTTCATTATGAGGAATTCATTTTATGCTTATCCAAAATCAAATCTCAACATTGGTATATATCAAATAACACCATAGCAATCATCTTTTTGTTGTTTTTCTTCAAATTAACAAAATGTGAAAAGATAGATATATATATATATATATATATGTATATATATATATATATATATATATATATATACACACTTGATGTACCTGTGATATATCGGTGACAATTACTACCACTATTTATTCTACTTTGTTGTGTGTCCGATGACACATTCTGTGATGAGTCCTAAACTTGAAAGCTTTAGGGAGTGTGGAGTCACCTCTTAGTTATCACTACTCCCAAGGTCCACTCCGACTGGAAGTGGTAGTAACTGTCAAGACCCCAACTAGAAACTCAAAGTAGGATTTGGAGTCCCTTTCCTTAAACAAATTCTAAAAAAAACTTTTTTATTCAAGGCAAAAACTACATCAATGGTTTGAGATGTGGTTCACACCAGGGAAGAAACTCGCTCAACCCGACTGCAAGGAATACCACAACAAGTACAAGTGCGTGCGTGTGTGTGATATTGCTTATACATACCTTAAAAAACATTGAATTATTTTTTTAATTTACTATTCATCGAATATTTATTGACATTTTTTTTAAATAAAGGAAAAGAAAAAACGGATTTTTAAAGTTCCTCTTTAAAAAGATGTTAAAAATGACTATATTTTGAATTATTTATCTCTGAGCTATCCACCTGACAATATGACTCCACTCGGACAACACCAGGTAAATATAGTAACTATTTCATAAGATAACATAAAATCAAATTAAATCAAAACTTATTGGCAACATGTAAAAAGAAAAAAAAAAAGAGTTGTGGGAGGGGGAGTTATGGGGGAGTTATGTACAAGTTTATACATCCTCAAAACAGTTGTCCAAAGCCCTCTGTAATGTGCTTTTGGTGGGCTGCTGGACTACATCCTGGGGAAGCTCGTTCCATGGAGCAGAGATGCGAACATAGTAAGCAGCCTGTCGCCTGCTGAGCCAAAATGGACGACAACACAGCTTTTGCATATAACTGGAGGCCTTGGTATAGCGCCAGAGTAAAAAAAAAATTAAGTGGTAGATTGACTTTCCCCATTCATGACGTTGTATGTCTTTGTACATTGATTCTTTTACGATTATTTTAGAATTTATCCAGTTTATTTGTTAAATTTTTCACACAAGTGCTATTTTTAAACTGATTAGGTAATTAGTTCCAAAAATATATTGCTCTATTAGGAAAAATATTGTATTAGCTTTAGAGTGATCTCCCTTGTATATCATCTTTTTGTAAAAGATGAGATCCAAGGGAGAGAATTCTAAATCATTGAAGAGTTAAACATTTATTGGATTGAAAAAAAAAAAAATAATAACTGCCGGAAAGAGAGAGAACGAAAAAAAAAGAAAGGGAGGGAGAGGGAAAGGCAAAGAGAGATAGGTAGAGAGGGAGAAAGAGAAAAAAACAAACAAAAAAACTCTCAAATAAACAGGGTTAACAGGTATTTTTGTGCTAGGCAAACAAAAGCTACAACATTCAATAGGAATAACACAGCAAAATTTAAATCTAATTGCAGCCAACAAAATAATCATTTTTTTGATTGGGATTTTAAATTCAAATTATGGAAACTGAATTCTAAATAATATTTCAAATTAAAATGTTAATGCTTTTAACATTAGAATAAAATTTGTTTGACTAAACAAAACAGAAAAAGTGAAAGTTGCTTGTTTGACAGAGGAAAAATATAAATTTGAGTGCAGCGAACTACAAAAGAGAGTGACTGTGAAAAAATTGTATCATTAATCTTCGGAATGCTGTTGATTAAGCGCCAAATATTCACGTTATGAAAACATTTTTCTTTTTGAAATGATCAGATCTATTTACGTGCTGCATTCATTTTCCAAAGTGGAACAAAGTGCAGTATCTGTTCTGATACTACACTTCATCTTTTCTGTCCTTGGTCAGTGAAGGAGAAATTCTTCTAGACTGAGGCAATTTTATTTTTTTTTTGTTCCAATCTAGAGTACCCATTTATGGGTAGCTGGATTTTCTCCACATAAAAAACCGACCGTATGTCTAACTCTGCCCTCGTGGTGGTGGTGGTGAGTGAAGGCGAGCAGCGAGTAAATAGGATCAAATTCACCCTCCTTCTCTAAACATTAAACTGGCAAGTTTAAAAAATAAAAATTTGGTGCTGAATTAATATCATTCCAAGGATTGTATTTTATAAAATTCAGTAATAAAACTTTAAGAGGGCAGATAAGTGTCATATGTGTCTGCTCAATATAGATATAATGTAGATGCTCACATATATATGAAAGATATGTTTAAAGGATAAACATCCACAGAATGTATAGGTATAAACAAGAATAAGTGTAATAAGCACAGAACAAACTATATAAAACAAAAAGAATTTCCTTTCTCCGACCAGTACTTCAACTTTATGTGTATCTACTTTGACTCTGTTCAATAAATGTTGTTATTGACAAAGTTTCATAAATGAAATGAAATATATAAAACAAAATCAGCATGATTCTGTGTTAACTCTTTATTCTATATAATTCGTTCTTTGCTTATTGCCCTTATTCCTGTTTTTATATATATATATATATATATATATATATATATATATATATGCAGACACACACAGATAGGTAGGTATATATATATATATTTGTTTACAGGTGCTGTTTGCAACTGCATTACCTGCTATGAAGAATTTAACGCAGTCTTGGGGCAAGGGAAACTCCGCACTGTACGCAGACCGCATCAGAGACAGAGTGTCCTCAAAAGACCTACAAGAATGAAAGTCAAAAAGATATTTGTATTATACCTGCGACAAAGTATTGTACGCAGCCCGCGTGCAGGCTGTAGTCTTCTTCTTTTAGGATCGGGTGAATCACAGGGATATCCCACTGTAACCTATCAAGAGAGGAGTGCAAGGTTGTTATCACATTTGGAAAAATGAGAAACAAAATAAAAAAAACATTTACAAAATTATATCAAATCTTAAGTTCCAAAAAAAACAAATAAAAGACAAAAAAAACAAGATTTTGTGTGCAATTGTTTGATAAAAGTATATTTTTTTAATGATAAATTCATTTTTAAACGATAGACAAACAAACAAAAATCGAGGGGTAAATCATTCAAAAACAGCGTACAAGAATGATTTTTTAGTGACTCGACTTTTGGCGAGTATTTAGATAATTTCTAGAAAATAAGTTTTTTTTCTCACGTTTTTGGCAACATTTGTAGGTCACTTCAGATAATTTCTAGATCATTTGTAGATTATTTCTCCATGCATGGGCAAATGGTGACTTTATAGAGATACAGAATACTGGCAGGTGTGAGTAGTTTTCTAGCCCAGTAGAGGGAGCTACCTTCTTTGCTGCAGACTTGGCAGCATCTTCTATGTACTTATTCCACTTCATGTGGGGAAAATTCAGCTATCAAGAGAGCACTGGATGGGAACAAAACTACTTGTATATTTTTGTCAACCAAGAATGGTGCATGAGGCAACAGGCAATAAACCAATTCTCTTGCAGAAATGAACTAATTCCTCATATTGTCCCTATTTACTTGTCTAGCGACGAGGGCAAATTTGGACACAGTGTCAGTTTTAATGTGAAGAAATTTAAGTTACGTAAAAGGTGGGACTCGGGATGGTAACAAATATACTTGTATTGTTTGGTCAGAACTGCTTCACGAATAAGAGAGTGTCAGGTGATAGGCAATAATCACATACCGCATACCAGTGGAGGAAGTAATGTCAGATATTAGTTCTATCGACTTGCCTCTCTATTGTTAATGACAGATGAAAGACGAGTTACTTCCCTTGAATGATTATACTAAAAGTGGAGACTATTTAAGGCAGCCATGCTGACTGCTCAAAGTGTAAAGCAAGTTCACCAGTGAATGTCTTTGGAGGCCGTGGGAAACATTAACATTTAGTATCAGAGCTTAGAGTGTTTAACCTGGTTCTACCATAATAAAGAAACAAGAAGTTTGTTTAAATGACTTACTACATTTAATTTCAAAAAAATAAATTGTTTTGAACTTGAGATTAATTATACTTGAGGCAGCTCAATGTTTCTTTTTCTTTTACTTCTAGGTGAATTATAAGCAACATATTTGCCATTGCAGACTTTTTTTACAAAACGTTTTGTAAACTTTAAACATTACTAAAAAAAATACATTTTTAATTAAAAAAATAAGTTACAAACATACATTAAACAAAATGTATAAACAAATAAAAATTCTTTTTTTTCACTTGTTTGTGAAAGGGAATGTGCAATAGAGAAACTATGTGTGTTGTTACAAGCTACATCTGTGTAGCTCGAGAAATCAAACCAATCTCTTGTGGTGGACATTAAAATTCCCAAATACATAGATTTGGGCGATCAGATCCAAGGAGAGTGCTGCATCTACACTATCAGTGACATAGTCGAGCAGGGTACAGTCCTGGATCGAAGGAGAACAGTAGAGGAAATAGAACTGTGTTGTAAGGTTAATCTCAAGCACATGTAAGCCTGATCATCTGATTCTATGTTCTCTAGTCAAGGGGAGGGTGTTACGAATATAGACTGAGCATATGCTTGTCAGTCTTTACGGCAGAGTAGGAGGTATCCTGGCATGTCAAGGAGATTGAGGAGTTTAGATTAGTTTCGATTAGTGCTAGGATACTGGGGAGTTTACAAGGAAGAAGGATTCTACATCTTTGAGATTAGTTCTAAGCCTTTGGATATTTGAACACTAGCCTCAAGGGAGGAGGCAAATTGGTTGGGGTTTTTATTGGGGGGGGGGGGGCATCCGGTTTGAACATATTACTCTTTATTCATATTGACATTATTATTGTTTTTAGATAGAGAAGGTTGGACAAAGTCAGTGCTTGTTGGATGTCAGTAAGCTTACACAAGTAGACTATTAGCTGAGTCTTTATCTATGGGGGTGCTCTTGGGAAAGCCCACCGGAGATAAGTCATGGGTCCCTTTCCATACACAACATGGCACTACACTACAAGTGTCCCCAAGTTGCCCAAATAGAGAGAAAGAGAGATGGTGGGACACCGTTCATTGTCCTAGTCAAGCACTGGGTGTCTTTAAAATGTCTCTGTGAAGATACCTCTGCACCTGACTAATAGATAAGGAGTGCAAAGCCGAGTAATAGGCAGAGCCTATTTACTCCTTAAGCAATTGTAGGTTTGCAAATCAGATATTTTTGTTTATCTCTAGCTCTAGGAAAGTTGTCGACCAGGACTAAGGAAGCCTTCCTCCTCCAGTGATTTGGTGCCAAGATGTTTGAAGTCAGTATACAGGTTTTACATCAAAGTTTTCCTTCTCCTAAATGGATGATCAGACAAGATCTACAGGTCTATCTCATCAAGACGGGTAATCCTGCACCTGGGTACTATGCTAAATATTTCTATGCTTGTGCATGGGTAAAAAATAAACCACATTAAGTATCTACTTAAATAAAGTTTTTGTGTCTCTTCCGAAAAGATTGAAGATATAAATATTATTTTTATTCATATCATCATCATCATCATCATCATCATCATTATCCGGTTTTTGTATTTACAGTGCTGTGAGTGTCCTGGGTAACACTAGGTAACATCTCATGCCTTCTCTCCATGTGGTCTGATCCAAAGAGTTGAGACCAGTCATGTTACAAGCAGTCAAGTCACTTTGTACGCACTCAAACAAGTTCTATTTTGAAGTTCATTTTAAAAAAATCGGCAAACACATGCTAGCATGTAAAACAGACATTAAACCAAATATGATGAAGTTTTCAGTATAGAAACCTCATCAAATCTGGCCTTAATCATAAAGGTCATAAAATTACAAATTAAGATATTACAGGTGGTTTGTATCATAAACATTCTTTTTTTTTTTTAAAGAAAGTTGTTTTTTTCATTTTTCAAAACTAAAAAGTTATGTTTTATTGTTTTAATTTTTTTATCTTTGTATCTCATACTGAAGTTAATGACTTCCAACTTTTTCTGTCTATTGCCATTTTGCTTGTACCGCTCATTAGGAGCAGGTCATCGTCGTCGTCGTCATCATCAACTGATTCCCCGTGTGTCTTAGGTGGCCTTGGTTCATCGACATAAATGTGGGACACACGTTGGAGTGTTCCGGAAGATTGAAGGTGTGCAACGTAGACGTAGGAATTGAGACATCATTTTACGAATGGGAGTTTTTACAGTGAGACGTATATGCAGCAGCCAGAATTGTGACATTTTGTTGTCGACCACACTTAGGGACCATACAAGGTTAATAGTAAAAAAAAAAAATGATAAGAAAGAGTTTAACTAATTGACTGTTCAAATTTAAAAAAAAAGATTTTTAATTTACCTTGTGCCATTATCGGTAGGGAATTTAATACTTTTACATGACAACATTCTGCGGTCATAAACTCGAACGTAGGGATCATTGGCACCCACAGCCATTTCATCCGGCCGCAGAGGGTTAATGGCAATACATTTGGCCTCAGCTTGCAACCCCATATGTGCATTTAAATTAATCAGCACATTGCGGGGCGTACTAGTTTCAGGTGTTCGAAGGTCAAATTGCCTGAAAAGTATAAAAAGAGACAGATTTCAGTTTCAAAATTTTTCAATACAGGTAATCTCTCTATATATATAAAGTTAGGTATGTGTATATATTTATATATACTATCTAGTTTAATGAATGGATCATTATGAATTTTTGCATATATGGTGAATAACATGGGCATATTATTTTTTGGTGAATTTGAACATTTACGAGGTGCATATATATAAAGTTAGGTAATATATTTCCTTGTACAGGATAAACTCCTAAACTAATGAACCAATCATTATGAATTTTGGAATATATATTCTCGGCAACCCGGTGAGTAAAGTAGGCACATTATTTTTTTGGCAAACTTTACCATTTAGGGGGTGCGCCCACCCAAACTCGCACTCAAAAAACTTTCAAATAAGTTAGATCCAAAAATTTCATAGAAAAAGAATTACTCTACATCAAATTTTGAGTTATATTAAGTAATACTGTAATCTGATAATGTAATTAAATTAACTTTCCTTCGGTGTCACCGCCACGAAAAATCTCAACTGTTCACGGTCAACTGCTCACTATTCACTGTTCACTCTCTGCTGCCCAGAAATCAACTGAGCTTTATTTATGGACTAATCTACTTAAAATATCCCCAGGTGGTTTGATGATTTTTATTTACAGAAAATATATTTACAAAGTTGATGATAGGGAGTGGGAGAACAAAGAAGCCTTAAAAAATCCCCCCAAAATAAATAAAAATAAAATGGATGTAAAAATAAAGAACAAAATAAAATGCTAATTATGGTAAGTTAGTAGGACCCTCCCATCCTATCTAAGGTATGAACTGCTCGCTGTCTTCCGCAACAACCGAAAGCATAATCAACTGAGCTCGTCAATATCAAAAGATTAGTTTTCATAGTAATAAACCCACCACCTATGAAAATTGCCTACTAAAATCCATCACCTATGCAAATTGACTACCAATCAGAGTCACCTATGTCCATAAACTCCAAACAGCCAATCTGCAAAGGGGAGATAACTCAATTGACAGATATAGTCACCAAGGCAAATTATCACAGTATCTTAAACCACAAATATATTTAAAAAAGGATCGGTAGGCATGTATGATGTGAAAACCCAAGTTATAATTAATTTTCTTAATTGGATGTAAATTGTATCCAACATCTTCAATCGTTTGATATATGAAGATATGCTAAGAATTTTAGTATTATTTATTAGAAACTGTTTAATGTTGCTATAGTTTTTGTGCACATTACTGGTGTGTTGGCTTATGATCCAATAGATGACATGCAAGTTTATGGGAGAGAGTTCATAGTATAGACAATATAAGAAGTTTTGAGTTTATTGTTATTCATAGAAAAACAATTTGCAAGAAGGTGAGTATTATAAATTTTGTTTAAGAAAAGTTAATTTGTTGATCAATTATAAAATTATAGAACCAAGTATTACTGAGAGTTCGTATAATATTGCAGAGTTCTTTGAGAAAAAAAGATATATACGCAGAAACGGGGGTAATATCTAACAGGAAAGACAGAGAGAGTAGAATATGAGGAAGAGAAAGTGGGAGAGATAAATGGAGGAGGGGGAAGTGTCGTTAAGTCTTACATGATAGTTCCATCTTCTGCGGCACTCCAGAACATAAATGGCACATTTGGTGCTGTGGCTAATCGCTTGACCCGTCCAGCATGACAACCAAACACATGCGTTGTGTCTTGAATATTCACATCATGGACACGAATCTTGCAATCAGCTGCTCCACTCACAATTATTGAATCATTTGAATTTGGCAAGAACTGTTTAGAAAAAAAAGATAAATGACAAAAATAGGTTCAACTTCTGACCGATATTACATAATGGTTTTTAAAATGGCTGTTTCTTTATGCTAACTTGAAGCTAATTTCAAAATGGCTCTGCCTTGTTTACACCGGTTAACATACTGATTGAAGATATTTCAAGCGGGCCATTCTACAAGGAGTGATGCATTCTGGGATTGAAACAATTTTTAAAAAATAAAAAAAATTTCTGGAACAAATAAATTTTGCCGAAAATAAGATTACCAATTTTGGAAGAGTGAAAAGTTCCTAAGAAAAAAAATTCCTTCAATCCAAGAATTCATATCTTCAACCAGCATGTTAACAAGTTGAAACCATTTTGAAGTTAGCATGGAGAAACAGTCATGATATATTTTTTATCAAATTAAATATTTTTTGTCAAGACAAAACATTAAATGTAATAGTTTTATGTAGTACAGTGTTTTGAAATCGTGTTGAGGGGCATTTTTTAGGATTGTCTTAAAGTTCCTATTTACTGACCTACCCATGAAGGCAGAGCTAGACACAAGGTCGGTTTTTAATGTGAAGAAAATCCAGCTTCCCAAAAAGGGGCACCCTGGATTGTGACAAAAATGAAAATTGCTTCAGTCTAGAAGGACTTCTTCACTGACTGAGGACAGAAAAAAATAAAGTGCAGCATCAGAACAGATACTACACCTTGATCTTAGTCAAAAGGCCAAAGTTAATATTAACTAAAAGTTCTTAAACAACAGATATTGAGCTTTTGGGAACTACAATAGCAAAACCATTTATTTTAACTATATTACTTTTATGGATATTATTTTATTATAATCAACTGAGAAAAAAATTTATAAAACTAAGAAATATCAGGAATATGAGGGGACAATGACACCCCCCACCAAGCATGAAGCAGAGGGGGGGGGTACTAAAAAAACTTTTTTAATGCTTGTATAGGTGATTTGTTTTTCTTTCTCATTAAATCTTTCTTGGGGTTCATACATTACATTCATTGCTCTTTCTGCTTCTTGTAAAGTCTGTGCTCTCTATTGCTCCAAACACTTTCTCACACCTAAGGCTATTCTCTATCTCTATAAATCTACCATCAGACTTTGTATGGGATTCTATTGTCATATTCGGGCTGGTGAATCTCTGTCCCATTTGAGGGTTCTCGATAAGGTTCAGAAACGAGTCTGTAATTTGATTGGCCCTATCCTTTCTTCTTCTCTGCACCCTATCTCTCACAGACGTGATGTTGTTAGTTTTTTTTATAAATACTATTATAGCATGTGTTCTTCAGAATTATGTGATCTATTCTCTGCTTCTTTTGTTCCAGCTAATTTGACTCGTTGGTCTAGTGGTCTCCATCAATTTGCTGTTTTGATACCTCATTGTAATACAGCTTCCTATTCCAGTAGCTTCTTTCTAAGAACCACAGGCTTGTGGAACTCTCTTCCTGCTGACTGTATTCCTCCTACCTATAACCTAGGTCTTTTCAAGACTGAAGTCAATAGGAATCTCATGTCTTTGCGATAATCATCTTTTGTTATTTTTAGCTCCTTACATCAAGTGGCTTCATCCCTTGTCTGGAGCGATTGGCATAAAAATTTTTTTTTAAAATATACATTTTGTCTAAACCAATCAAAATACTTGGACAGATTTTTGATTGGTGAAACATCATGTCAGTCAGTTATGTGGTACTTGTGTTGTAGCAAGATCGTATGTGAGACGTGTGGATTATGTAAAAAGGAAATTTCCACTTTGGAATACGAAGGAAAGAAATTTCCACTTCGAAATTAGATTAACGTGTCAAGGTAAGTGACGAAGAAAACAGGAAGATAACAGGGAAATATGCGTCAGAAGAAAAGACTAGTCTGACTTCTCTTGCTTTTGATCTGTGGAACAGGACAGAGACATGTTTCAGAAATCTTTTCTCTTTTCCTATTAAATTAATATTGTGTATTATGCTAATAACAGAGATACAGCATAATCACGTTGACACACCGGTTCTCGTTAGATCCATAAAGTTAAGCGATGTGGAGCCTGGCCAGTACCAGATGGGTAACTATTTGGGAATGCTAGGTGTTGTATATCATCTTCCCATGACCGGGATATACATGCGACTGGGGTCCGGTTGTGAATTTGATATTCCCTAGAAACTTCCTCCTTTGGAGGATGCCGACAACTCCTGCTCAGGGTTATATACCACACCAGGTATTACCGGTTCGTTTTATTATGCTAAGAAAAATTGTGTGTGGGGGAGGGGGGGGGGGGGGGAGGGAGACAACTCTACAACTGTTGCTCACAACAAAGAGAAATAGAGATGATATGCTACTATTGCTACTACTGACATGCCAACAACACGCAGCTGTTTATGTAGGTGTTGTGGTCCTATGAAAACAACCGTAATGCTACATTTAGCCATGTTACTATGAAGATGACAAGACGAAATTACAGGGTTAAGCACACATTTAAATTCATACACCAACCGAGCAGACAGTTTTCAGATATCATTTTTTTTGAGAAAAAAAAGAAGTTATGAGTGTGAGCAAGGGAACAGGCAAACTACTTTTTAACCTAAACTATCTACATTTGTTTCTGTGAAAACATTGAAATCATTCAAAGTCTTTATAGCAAATATAAAGGGAGGGGGAGGGGCAAAATAAAATGGTGGATTTCAGTCAAACAGCAAGAAATAAAAACAAAGACGCTGTTGGAAGAAATCAGCTGATTTCTGCCAATGAACAAAACTCATACCTGTTATAAAAAGCAAGAAAAAAATTATTTGGAATTACCTTCAAAGAAAAGATGTTTCCTTGATGTCCTGTCCTGATTGTGGTTAGACGTTTGTGTCGGAAGGGATTCCACACAATAATCTGGACATCATCTGATCCACTGGCAAGTAGACTGGAAATTAAAAGAAATTATTTCAACGATATTTCGCATTTAATATAATTTCTATAAACAAAATGTTTTTTAAAACAAAATCATAAAAAAACATTTTGCAGAGGCTCAGAGATTGGTTATCAGTGATACACCGTTTACATTGCAGGTCTCGGAGGTTTAAATTATTGGACCCACTCCACCAGCAACCCAAACATTTCTCAAAAGAAGAATGCTTCTTCAACATCAGCCAATGAAATAATTAAGGATCAGGTAAAGAAAATATACTTAGAATACAGTACAGTTACTTTTTTAGCAAGATTGGATGTGGGTGTGTCAAAGTAATGTTAAAAACGGAATTTTCCACATAAGCCTACAGTAACGATAAACTGGAAAATTCCATTAAAAGTTTAAAATAGAATTAAAGCTATGTGTCAAGATAGGAAAATGGAATTCCTGCTAATTATATTTATAAACTTCAATTTACAGAAGTCACATTTCTCCACAAATATATCGACATTAGTAATTACATATTTAAGCAGATAACTGAGCTATAAAACAATTACTTGTTATTCATTTCAGTAGAAAGAGCAGGTTAAAAATAAAAATGTATTTAAAAAAAAAAGTGGCAGAATAAAGCACTAATAGTGAACCTTTTATTCTAATATTATCTATTATTATACTAAAGCTGAGTTAATCAACGTTTGTTTCCCTAAGGCTTTTTTTCTCTATATATTTTAATCACACCAAATACATGCTTAAATATTCTTTAGTTTTCGGGTGAAGTTACGTTAAAAAAAATTTTTTATATGTTCTTAATTAACCCACAAAATCACCCATCTCTTACTAAGTTTCTGTCTAACACTTTCACCCTTTCTCACTGTATGTTGTTTGACCCCACCCTCTCCCGATTCGATTCGATCTCTCTCTCTCTCTCTCTGTGTATATTAACAGTTGAATGTATTAAAAAAAGGAAATAATAAAAAGATTAGAATATATATAATATATAAATAAAAGGGAATAACACCATAAGTAGTAAAACTATTTAATCTATAGCCGAGAAGGAAAAAAAACCCACCTAATTCGGGATTTTGTCATTATTTTTTTATATTCAACTGGCTTTGCAAACTTACATTTTCCTGTTTCAAACAACCTAACCAAAGAATTCACAATCATTTTGGCAAATTCTCCACACAGACGGATTTTTCCTTTGGTGTCTATTTTTGACAAAGGGAAGATTTTCCCGAAATATTAAATGATTCTTAATCATCATCCGGACAACACACACAGCCGACACCACACTTGTTGTTATGTAACCTTTTAAAGAAAAAAAAATATAGTAAGCCCCCCCCCCCCCCCCTTAATTTATTATTTTTGTTCCTTCCAGCTTATTTCCAATCTGGCACTCTGCATTACCCTCAGTCTTCTTAACATATTACTACTATTCCCAGCAATGCTTTAAGCAAACTACCACTCTTTCTCTCTCTCATATATATATGTATGTATATATATTATAACTCAGTGGAATACAAGGTGTACATACATAATCAATATTATGTAATCATGTTCCAAAAATTCAAATAAAATTTATGTGTACATGAATTATAATATATGAGCTCTGTGGGACCTAAATATTCACCTGCAGTATCCACTAGTATCTTAGAGATTTTGATTGCTTCACTTTTTATATTTGTAAAATTGAAGTGAGATTTTTACTTTTCTCATCAAGATACAACTAAAGTTAAAACTTTTGACTTTAATATATATAAAGGGACAGGTCGTTCATTTTATAGTATTGATAGGTCAGAAATGTTAAAATCGAATATCGAAGCCTTCTTCAATGCAAGATTCCTTCAGTTATTTTTTTTTTTAAAGTAAGTAAAAATAAATAAAAGAATTTTGCATGTAAGAAGGCTTCGATTTTCAATCTTAATATATATATATATATATATATATATATATATGATTATTTTTATTTACACAGACATGTACAAAATCTGCGACACTGGCATGTCGATGTTATCGATCAACAGTTATTATAAACTGAGATCTCATCAGGCAGAGTTTATAAAACCTGGTTGAAATTCTTTGGATTACTACCCTGTGGATGTTTTACCTGGATTATTATTATTATTATATATATATATATATATATATATATATAGGTTAAAAACTAATATAGAGTTTGGAAGAGAATGCGATACAAAAATTGTGTATAGGCGATAAATATTGTTTCCTGTTATTTTTGTTAAATATTAGTAAATTTGGAACAATTTCGAGTTAAAAGCTAATTAATTAGAAGTTGTTCCTCTTTGAAAGCATTAAGTATTATGAATAAGTAAGTTTTGAAACCCAGACAACAAGCAACTATTTTTTTAAAAATAATTATTTATTTATTTAAATTCAACTTAGTTTCGACTGTAACAAGTCTTCATCAGGAAATAGTAACATTTTCTTTTCTTTTTGTGACATTTTGTCACTAGAAAAATCCATAGATCTTGAAACAGTGATGTTAAATAAATAACTATTTATTCAAAAAAAGATATTTATGAGTTGTCCGGGTCTCAAAACTTACTTATTCATCTTTCAAAGAGGAACAACTTCTAATTCATTGCACGTGTGCCCGCGCGCTCATCTCATGGCTAAAACACTTAAAAAAAAAAAAAAAAAAAAACACATCACTGTTTCAAGATCTACAGATTTTTCTAGTGACGAAATGTCACGAAAAAAAGAAAAGAAAAAAAAATGTTACTATTTCCAGTGAAGACGTGTTACAGTCGAAACTAAGTTGAATTTAAATAAATAAATATTTTTTTTAAAAAAATATTTAGGCGTTGTCTTGATCTCAAAACTTACTTATTCAAAATCTAATTAGTTTTACGCATGTAAACTTAACACGCTTGAAATGTGTAAATAGTCGCTAATCGAGTCCTCGAAGAAACGGAAGTTGGAGAAGAAATGCTATATGCATATAGCCTTTCTTCTCCAAGATCAATCGCTTATTTAAATAAAAAATGCAATAGCTTCAAGTACTTAAAATAATTTTAAATTCTATTTTTTTTAAATAATTTAATTATAAAAATAAATCCATGAGAATGCATTTCCGTTTCTTCATAAACAAGTCAGCCATTTTAATTTTTTGTTAATATTTGGAGAAAAAAAAGAACGAATTACTTCGAAACTTGGAAGCGTTTAAATTGTAAAATATAAGTCTTTTCTGGCTTTAAAAGTCTTAACAAATCATCATGTATTAAAAGAATGAAAGCCCTGAAAGCTATTTACATCCAATAATTTTATAAATAGAGATTAAAACATTACCTCAACAAAATTAGTTATGGCGTCATAACAATCTGGTTTGATTAATAATTCATTAACAAAACGATACTGTGATAATTTAACTTTCAAAATCCTCTTAAAAAAAGAATTTAGTAAAAAACAAACAAAAGACATAGTTAATATAAAAGAAAAAAAAGAAAAAAAAAAGAAAAAGAAAGAAAGGCAAAAATTAAAGTAAAACCCCTCCTGGACAACGTCGGGTAGGTAAGTCAGTTTTATAATAAAATAAATCTGCTAAAGATGAATTTTTATTCATATTTTCTAAAATTATAAGCAGATATCTTTATTAAACTAAGCAGTTACTGTGAATATTTTGTATAATTTAAATCCTGAATCAAAAAACAACAACAAAAAACATTTAAAATAACTTACGTTCCTTTTTCATTCCATTCTAAACAATTCACACAACCTTGATGACCCTTGGATAGGAAGAAAAAATGAAGAAAGTTGAAAAATAAAAATAATGTTTAATATGAAGCATTAAGAAAGAATAATACACAGAATAATAGTTTTTGTTTCGGGATAAACTTTTTGTGTTTAAAATAAATATTTCCTTCATAATATTGGACATATTTCAGATAATATAGAATTTGTTAACATGTGGAAGGAGGCAGGAGGACACAAAACACAAAAATATTTTAATTGTCTTCTCAACTATGTTTAATCGGCAAGGATCAAGTAGCAATTATAGATTTAATACGAGCAGTAAGACCGGCAGTGCTCAGGATTGAATGATGTTTCCTATGTCATTTCATGCCCAGTCCATGACATTACTTTATTTATTTTATTTTTTTATAATCAGGGATGTGAATGGCCAAAAAATTTGAAATCAAGATGAATTTCTCAACCTGGGGGACCACGACTCCCCACCAATTTTACAACCTAGGGGGCCAGGATGTTCACTCATAATCGTCTAAAAAAATCTTTTTTTTTACTTAGTGAAGAGTGCTAATCTACAATACCTTTTTTTCTATACTGAAGGTATCAACTGATATGTTTTGAAGGAGACAGGAAGACATTCATTGATGAAACAAAAGTCTTCTACCTCCCCTACCCATGAATCATTCAAAGTATGGCAAAATTAACATTTTAAGAGACAGGGAGGCGAAGCAAGCAAAGACAAAGAGATAGAAACAGTTAAAAAAAGAAGAAAGATAAAGCGAAAGAGAAATAAAATCGAGCCAAATATGAAAAAATAAAGATGTAAAGCTCCAGCGATTTGGGCTTTTCCTATATTAAAAATTAGCGAAATTTCGCTTTTTTTTGTGATTCACAAAAGCGGAATTCTGCTAAAAATCCAGCTAAATAAATTTCCAACTTTCTTCAAACATGTTTAATTTTTGGTGGAAACCACCCTCGACAATGCAAAAGAGAGAGGGTCGAATGAGTGTTTTTCAATTGAGTGTGGAGACGTAGGGCCAGGCTAAACACATGAACATCGTTTTTATTGTTGTAACACAGAGCATTGCTTTCTGGTATCAATACGTTCCATCAGTTCATAAAGCGATGCCTTTGTCTAAATGAAACGGTGGAGGAGGAGTTCCTGCCTGAATTTTATGATTGTTTCAATTTTAGTGATCCACAAAAGATTGAAATTATTTCTTTGAATAACTAAATTTACCTTTTCTGCAATGTATTTTGGTTGGGTTATAGAAATGTGAATGCTTGGGAAACAGTGGTGTTTTTCTTGCACAGTCTTACTGTGAAAGTCAGAGATGCCATTCTTACCATGTCGAGGATTTGTTCTTGACGATCAGTCCGATGGAGGTGGGTCATTATGACTGATGGTGGCCTTTCTTCTGTCAGGCTGAGGTACGGTTCTGGGTAGTCCTAAGAGGTCCACCTTCTCAGGCTTTGCCTCCCCTCTTTAGGGTGGAGTTAGTTTATTGCGAACTGCCCGAGGCGTCCCGATCGGGGAATGCCAACGGGACTGCCAGGCATTTTTAGCGGGGCCAGAGAGCGCTGGCCCATCAAATCCCACTTTCCAACCTTGTGTCACATCTTGGATTTTTACATTTTGTTTTAATTTTCAGATGAATCTTTGAGCTTAAGTAAATTTGAAATAAATGATTTTATTGTCTCAGAAAATTCAGATGATTGACTGAGAAATTAGGAGCCCAAGGGTGTAACGTAAACATTACAATGAACTATATGTTCTCAAAAATCAAGAGATTTCTGAAATCCCCTATTTCTTCAAATGCTTGTAAAATCTGTTTGGAAAAACCAATTGAGCTGAAATTTTCAGGAATGGTTTAACTTATGCTTCCAAAGATGTAGTACAAATTTAAAAAAACAAAGAGAATCCCAATACGTAAATTGCAGCGTGGTGAACCAGGACAGGTGTCAGCCATTTCGCCGCGGCCATGAGAGGATGGGGACTCAGGGACTCGGCTGTCTGCGACTGTAGTCACTCTGAACAGACAGTAGACCACATCATCGAGTCATACCTTAAATATCGACCAACCAACGGCGAAGCTGGCATAGCTGCGCTAGACAACAAAACATTAGATGGCTTTTCTCAACCGAACTGGTGATCTAACAGTGAGATGCTGTGAAGCAAACGAAAGAAGAAGCGTGGTGAAGAACTTGGTAGACACAAGTTCCATGGCAACAGGAGTGGCATTAGTATCAAATGGAAGCATTGTGAAGGATGCATGTTGGTTGCGTCGACTTGGAGATATCAAGCACATCAATCTGATAGAGTTTAATGCCACAACAAAAAGTGTTAATCTGGCCCTTCGGTGGTGGTTGTTGATGCTGTATTTTATTACAGATTCAACAGGAGTGCATCTTAGATATCTGACTTTCATACTGGAAAAGCACAAGTGAACAGGTGGCTGGTGTAATTCTAGTAGACGGTGCTTACAGGTGCCGTGGGTGTTGGCGGAGTGAAGCCTTAATGATAGACGTGACACTGATGAGATTGTGTCTAAACCACACAGACTGCCTTACCCAAGTGCCACAAAGACATTTAGATCTATACAGAAAAGGATAAGAGTCAGTGCAAGATAGTTGCATCACTGTATGTAACCCATTGAACGATAGTCAGGTGACCAAAATACACCAACAAAGTGGCCACTATACTTTGACAGGTTTGCTGGCCTGTTAATTTCGATAAAGATCATTGAATCAGTTGTCAAAGCCGGTTAACCAACTGAATGGTGCATTGGAAGAAAAAGCTGAGATTGAAGAAAAAGGTGAAGTAAGTAAATTCGTATGAGTCAACATGGTACAACTTTGTTAAGCGGCTTCATTCTGTTGTTGGCATTCTTGCAGGAGAGACCACGTGGAGGTAACCAACATCCCTCAGTGAAAGTGATACTATGGAACTGACCAGATTCGAACTTGGCACACACAGGTCGTCAGTATGTGTTTATTGTCCACTTAACCACCATTGACGCTAATCGATTACGGTTCCTCTTGATTACCAGTATGGCAGCTGCTTCAGTGATAAGATTGCTAGTGTCAGCCATCAGTTAGAGTCAATTTTTCTACGAGCCGAGCAGGGGTTCCATTGACTGACGTATTGACTGACGACACTGCTTTCACTTGCAAGCACTTCAATAACTTTCCGAGTAGCTGAGGCGTGCCGTTGAGGTTCTGATGCATTAGCTGTGAATGGCATCTGTATTGAACTAGCGGGGAGAGACATTTGATTTCTATGGACTAAAAATATCAATCAGATTGTATTAGACTTTCTTTTTTTTGTTTACCTTCGAAAAAAAAAAAATGTATTAATGAATAAGATTAATTCTGAAACATTATTATGATTTTATCTTTTTAATATTTTTATATAAGAAATAGTTTTAAGTAATTTGCGAACTTGAAACATTTCTTTTTACAGAAATAAATATACTCCACTCTATAATAAAGATCAATGTGTATTTAATTGTATATAAATAAATATAAATCCATCAAGTCACGCAAAAGTAAAACATGCCTTTTCCTAGCTCCCAGAGGAAATTATTTCAAGTGATGAGAGGAAGTGAGAAAGCAAATAGCTAGTCAGACAACCCCCCGCTACCTGAAATGAATTCAAAAAGAAATCCTCCACTCTAAATAAAAAGTCAACGATGGGCGTTCTGTGAACACTGGCGAAGCATTTTTGTTGTTGTCATTTTTGACTGAGCGTGTACACTAGTAAATATATATATGTATTGTGTAAGAAGTAAATATAAATTGTTATGGATGTAAAAGATGTTATTCTGAGACTAAGTCAATTTAAAAGAGATGGAATACAGAATGAGAGCAATGGTTCAGTCCAAAATTCCCAGAAGCTTTCCAACGAAGACAAAAGACACTTGAAGAAGGCCAAAGAATAAAACAGCCGAAAATGGTAACAACCAAAATGAGAAAACCATCTGAAACATGTAAATAACAATACTTTATTTCAGAAGATATCATTAAAAGATTTAAAAATTTGTCGATTAAGTTCGGTGGGAAGGTGTAGTATGCTCGGCAATACAAGTAAAAACAAAATAGATTACTGGCATGTTATGCCTCTGCCTTTCCTACTCGTTTTACTTCACTCTTTCTTTTTCTTCTTTTCCCTTTTAGCAACACTCACAGGAAAGTGAAAATTGGAGATACTTAGAACCATTGACAATCATCTCCACCACATAAAAAAAAATTAATAAATAAAATATAAATAAAAAATTACAAGGCGCTTGTTTGAACATGCATTGCCATTTTTAAAAACAAAAATGAGAAAATATATATATTTTTTAAAAACAACAAAAGAGGTGTGAAGCGCCCATCTCCCATCGACCAAGTCCCCAGGTAACGGATTGCGAAACAGCCTTCAGATGGCCAGCTGTGAATAACCAATAAGCTCTCCCGGACCAACTGGCAGTTCATTCTAGAAGCGTGGGACTCCTCCTAGTCAGATTTGTCTCCATAAAATATACCAGATACCTGTTGTAAAAGAATGAACTTGGGCGGGTGTTAGGTGCCTGAAAACCTAACTGACTCACTCGAGTGAGGACTGTTGACATTGATTGGTGACTCACTTAGAGGTTGTGTCTTGATAAAGCATACAGACCCCTGATCTGTAACAGGTTGGCATGAAGAAGGGCATCCAGCTGTAAAACCCTGCTTCAATTTTAACTATGACTGTACCATTGTCGATAACTACATCCGCAAACCAGATCACATGACAAATTCACAATTAAAAAGAAATCTAATGTTTAACCAATTAGAATGCTTCCTGCACGATCCATGGAAACAAGTTTAGTAGCCTCAAAACTAATATAAAAAGAAATAGTTTGCTTACTAAAATAACAAATTTTCAGTCGACACAACAGCGAGTTTTCAAACTACATTTGACACAGCAAGATGCTAAAGATAAGGTCAAGCTTATGTTTTCATGTTTTTTAATTTTTTAATTTTATTGTGACGTCATTCACCCTGAGTCAGTTGATCCGGCTCCTTCCAATGAATTCACTGAATTCCGAATGAGTATCCGACCGAGCACAGTGGTCCATGTGCCTGGTCGAATACTCATTCGAGACTCAGTAAATTCATTGGAAGGAGCTGGCTCAACACCCAAACATAACTACTATAGAATGCTAGAAACGACATAGCTAAATGTACATCCACACATGTAGAACTTAAAAATCAATGAACAATAAAGAAAATTATATGAATCTTTACAACATAATACAATGAAAAATATGTAAATCTCAATGCGGTTGTTTCGTTCCCCTTTCACTCGTGCCCTATTCTTCCTGTTTCAGAATTTTTTAGATAAAGATTGATAATTTGTATTTTAATTATTCAGACTACTATTCTCATCTTGGACGATATTCTCACATTTTGGCTGCTGTAATCTCCGACGTTCTTCAGGTGTGTCTTGTCAAACTCTGGAATCTGTACGGAATTTCGGACTGAACCGTTTATTTAATACACGAGATTGTTCTCATTCTGTCAGCAATGACCGGGTAAAAATCTCAAGTAATACTTTATTATATTCTTAGTATCGCCTGTACTGAGGATTGAACCTGCAACCTCCAGAAGACTGTCACTTAGAACGGATTATTACTATAGCACTTTATCCGTTGCAAGCCGAATCCACATGGTTACATTGGCCGAAACGTTGTGAAAATAACATCCAAGATGAGAACTGTAATTCGAATAATCCAAATAATACAAACCATTCTTCCCACTTACAGCATTCTTTAAAGATATCACAGAGTGATAGTGGATATATGTGCTTTCTGAGTGCTCTTGTTACTATCATAATTGGTAATAATGCATTCATAATTATCTTTTAAAAAAGATTAGTATCATTTCTCTGAGGAGGTCAGCACATCTTAAAGGCAGCATTTAAAAGTCTGAATGGGATTAATTAAGAGAAAATATTTAAAGTGGAAGCGATGGCTGCAAAAATAATCAGAATGCAAAGATTTATTTACTCTCCAGACGCTTACAACATGGACAAAAATAAAATGGCTGAAGTCAACAAGGAAAAATAATTTACAATTTATATCAACAATATAATTCTATACATGCATACATCAATGTTAGATGCCAAGTTTGTAGAAACAAAAAGATCAGATTTAAAAAGTTTTTTTGTATAACTAGAATACCTGTACCAAGACGGGTAAAATTGATTCCCTCAACAGGACCGTTTTGCACCACTTTTATGTCCCCTTATAAAGATTAAAATCAAGATATAATGATACTAAACCTCATGCCTAGAATCCTTTTTCTTAATTTTGATCAAACTCCATTACATGATTTTGATTCTAGAAAATGTCTAAAATTTAAGGCTTATGGACTCTTAATAAGAAATTGAAATTCACAAAATCTTGCTTAATTAGTATCTAATGACTATGGATCAAATTCAATGCAAATTTGAAATATTTGAATTTTCAAATCGGAGGTTGTGCCCATATTATCCCCCCCCCCCCCAAAAAAAAAACTCTTTAAAATACTCCAAAGAAACTGAAATCTTTAGAATATTTATCAATTTATGTCTCATATTGTTAAAATTTCACAAAAATTGGAAGTATGTGAATTTTCACGAAGGGCTTCCACCCTCTCTTTGGCCTCTTTGCACAAAACTAAATTACACTAAATATAGCCCATATTTGCATCACTAATGCCTAGCAGTGGCGTTCCAAAATTCATAATGATCGGTTAATTATTTTAGGAGTGAATCTTGTACATACAAATATATAAACATATACACATACCTAATGTTATATAAACAGAGACGACAATAGTTTTTTCATAAAATAATCGGTACTTATTGAACTTTGTTTACAACCAAATCATATTGAACCCTGTTTCTTGTTGGATCATCAAAGTTAAGCAACATTGAGCTTGGTTAAAACTTAGATAAGTGACTACTCAAGGGAAAACGATGTAAACAAAATACATGACTATGGTGTCAAAATTGGTACCCCCCTAGCTGGGATATAAAACCTGTGAAAGACTAGTGTCCTGTCATGAAAGAGGTGGTGGTTTAGGCCATTTCACTTTGCGCTACAAAAGCCAGAGATAAACATTAGTCATAAGCCTTTTTGGCAGGATGGAGGAGTTAGAAGGTATATAGTCTGACTCAGACTTCTAGAATTCCCAAACACCCAACTCTAGCTCCTTATTTTAAAGTCTTCCAGTATTCAGACAGTCTGTTGATTATTCAGAGATTTAAAAATCAGACCCCAACTCTGACTCCTAGGATTCTTACAAGTCAGAGTCTTTCTGAAACTCCTGACTTTCTCTAACCGATTCCACAACCTTGAAAAAAAGGAGCTTTACTTAGTGTACTTATTAAACTGGTGATTTAGACTTTTAGATGTTTTTTTTATTAAAAACCAATGCAATTCTATGAAGTCACGTTAGATAAACAATGATGAGATGAAATTTTACTTGTTATTCGATTGGTGAAATATTTTATAAAGGTTAGACGATTTAGAATTGCTTAAATGATATAAACAAACATTAATCACTGTTTTGGGGCAAAATTTAATGAAATACATTTTTAGATATTTTGAAAAAAATGTACTTATTTTTCTGTTTGAAAAATATTTTTCGATTCAGCACTAAAATGGTTTCAGAACAATATCATCTTTTGATAACATTATGACATTTTCAACCTCCCTCCCTAAAGTCTCAAATATAACCTAAAGTTTCAAATATAACCAATATTTGTGCTTGACATTCACAATAAGAACTCGTCTAGCTACAACCATTGCAAATAATTTTCCTTTCGTTCCCTGTGTACTTAAAAACTAGACATAACTTCCATGAGCAAAGTTTCTTTCCAAGAACTACCCGTCTGTGAAACACAATACCACAGGGTTGCCTCCCAGTTGATTACAACAAGGTCGTTTTCAAGTCCAATATAAAAAAATTCTTGTTGAGCCTCCTTCTTAAGTAATCAAATTCTGTCCAGTTTCAACCATCGTTACCAATCTTCAAGGTGTTGTCTCACCATCCACCTGACAAACTCATTAACCCTTATCCTCGAATGGCCTTTGGGCCTGAATAAGCGGTGACCCATTAATACTAATAAAAAATAAATAAAAATTAAAAAAATTTAAACTTGAATTATAGGGTGACCCCCCCCCCCCCCAAAATGCCACCTTGAAACCGTTAATAAAATTCAATCATTTATGCAATTCAACCATATTTGACTCTGATAAACCTTGGTCGATTCCTGACTTGTTCACCAAGTTTGAGTCATGAATGTTCAATAGTCTTTGTTTTATCGTCGTTCAATAATATGCAGGGACACTTGAGTGATCATCTCATCAGTAGGAAGTGTGATCCTAAATGGGCTTCACACACCAGGCCATAATACCCCCAGATTTTCATCTGATCTGTGAGGTTATCTCAAAGATAATGTCTATTAAAATAATCCCCAAACTATTCCCTAACTGAAGAAGGCCATCACAGCCGAAATCAGGTGCCCAAATAGGAATGTGTTAGAGTTATTAACAATTTTTCATGCTGTATTCATACTGTCTATAGTTTTCTTGGGGGTCGACAGTAATTAGATTAGAGTTATCTCTCTTGGAGTAGATCCAGGTTATCTCCCCTGAATTATACTAACCAATGAGAAAATGTGATCTACTTCCTGAAACCAAAAATATATCTAAATTCCACCTACATGCAAATTTAAAAAACCGGATATCTTCCTCTTTCTTGGCTTGGTTTCAAGCCAGTTGGATGCACTCCGACTGGCTCTCCATCTTTGTATGGCGCTCACAAGTTTGACGTAGTTTCCGTCAGACGCCTTTCACATTATGGTCGCAGTTGTTTGGAGACTCCCGTTACTATTTGCAGCTATAGCCTCCCAGATAGCATCAACAAAGTCATATTTCCTCATACATCTCTTTCTCTTTCTCTTTGTTTGCTCTGGCAATACATGTATTCTGATTATGTTGGTACAATTAATGTAGCCTTTCCGTTAATAACTATTCCTGTGATTTTTTCACTCCCTTTTGTGTATCATGTGTAGTATATCCTTCTTACATTTGTCATTAACAAACCATCTTTGTAATAATAAATGTTCTCTGAGGCTTACTATATACTCATTAAAACAATAATATGGTTTGTTTTCTTCTCTTTCATATGTGTTACGACGGCTATATTGATGAGTGCGTTGGATGTAAGTCAAAGGTGACTGAAGTTCGAATCGTGCGACCCGGCGAACAGTTATATTTAGAGCCACACTGATGAATCTTGGTTAAGTCGAAACATTAAAATATTTATTATAAAAAAACAATTATATATGTAAATTACACCGTTTCTTAATTATTACCCTCTATTTATTCTTCTTATGTTCACCACGTGTTAACCACAATACAGCATATACGAAATGGTGACCGCACGTTTGGAAAGAAACTCAAACACGTGGTCGCTACAAAAACGTAGAACTAGAATATCAAATATTCTAATTCTTCATAAGCATTAATCAACTTTTGGTGGATTTGAGACAAAAACTAATGACATAATTCTTAGATATTTGAAAATAATTGCAATGTGAACCATCTTTACGTGATTTCAGACCGACAAAACAGAATTTATCAGCTACAACAAAGGAAAAGCTGAAAATTGGTAACAACATCAGGCGCGCCAAGGAATTTGTATACCTCAGCAGCAATATCCAGTCAGTTAAAAGAAACATCAAAATCCGCAAAGGCAATGCCAAGAGTGTCCTTGATGGACTGTGCACCACCTGGAAGTCCTCCTACTCTGTTATTCTTAAGAGGACCTTTTTAGGGTCATATTGGTATGTCTCCCTCGACAGCTTATACACTGACAAAATAGTAAGAAGAATCTTTGATGGAAAATACACAAGGATGTTACGAGTTGCATTGAACATCATTGAAAGACCCAACCAAGAAAGGGCTATAATAACACATTCCTCCTATTTCAGTCTTGCTAAGAAAGAAAAAGCTTCGGCTTGCTGGTCAGTAGTGGAGAAATCAGAACTTGTGAGTGACTCACCGTAAAAGATAGGTTGGAATACCTCATCATATTTACATTCACCAACTTATAGAAAACTCTGAATCCCATCTGAAGAACCTGCCGACAGCGATGTCTGACAGATGGTTGGAGGGAACAAGTCAGGAGAATCTGAGAATAATTCTCGACACGATTGATTGATGTTGGAACTACAGGTATGTTTAATATACAACTGGTGTGTAGATTAATTTGTTTTGTAGACATATATCTTGTAAATAAATAGTCTGTAAACAATAGATTCTATTCAACTTATAGATGTGATCATGGCAGATACTATCGTTCTAGGTGAGAGTGGACTTAAGAGCAATGACAACTAAGGGACAAATCCATACTCCCCAATTGGAGCCTCACCAACGGATGTAGTTTAAGATCATACCTAGGACACCAATATGTCATCTTCTATTATATAAAGGACAGTTCTCTGTGTGTGTGTGTGTGTCTGTGTATGTCCAGCTAAAAGTAAAAAAAACTACAAAAAAAAGACCCACAAAGTTGGTATATTCTTGATCAGCTTTGCCCTGGGTGAATAACTAAAATTTAAAAAAAAATTATTCATTCTTTGAGGGTAAATTGGCCCAATTTTGTTCATGTGTGACAGTAATTAGGACCGCCGGGGATCGGGTACCCTAGTGGCGCGCTAGTATGCATCTTAGTGATGATGCTAGACCCTACGTAGAACCAAGTGGAGATATCCGGCTAGTATATATTCAACACGAATCGACTATCCAAACAAGAGAAAATAGCGTCAGTTGTCTGGCAAAAGTCATGTAAACTTGTCAATTGCAATTAACCACACACAAAGTCGACGGTAAACATAAGTTGCCAAGAATTTAGACAAGATCTCTTAATCACCAGAGTGCTGCGACCAGCCGGGCGGGCGAAGCTGATGGTCGGAGATAGCCATCTAAGCTGTCATCATTAATTAGGGCAGAGGTCTACTCCAAAGCGAGAGAGAGAATAATTGTTTTTTTTAATGGAGATAAAATCTAAAAGAGAAATCCCATTTATCTGTTTGGATAGGCACGCCCCTCCCAGCTCCTGAGAGAGGAAGAAGGGACCCAAAGAAAAGGGATGGGAGAGGGAGAGAGCATAGCGATGAAGATTCTCAGTAAGAGAAAAGTCAGTTAGTCAGTCAGAGCCCGGACTCAGAACAGTCTAGTCGTGTCTGGGGTACGCCGCCGATTCTCAGGCGTGCGTGGTAAGACCCATCGTTTTAATTAGAGAAGTTAGTTCAACTGTGACTAAATACGATCATAATGGATCCGCACGCACGCATAGAGAGACAACGTAATAGGAATGTAAAAGACATCACCATACGATAGACATTAATTCAACGTTAAATCAACCCTTTTCTTTTATCTTTGTTAATAATTATTTTCATCCAAAAAGACCTCGCCGATGCTGTTGAATTATTTCTATTATTGATTTGTTCTGCTTGAATAACAATGCCTTCACAGAGACGAGATCGACAAAGCCATCACTATCATCATTCCGATGGAGGAATTTCGACCGACATATCTTTTTTTATTGCCACTACGACGATTGGTCAGAGAGTGTTCACGGTCTGGCAAGATCTCTGTAGAAAACCAGAGGCGTGAGCACAGAGATAGAGACACGAGTGGAGTACCATGTTATAAGTGGTTCCATGACGCAAGATCAGAGTGGGGTACCTTTTTTATACATGGATGGTCGGTTTTTCAGCCATTTTATGTACTAAAGGGAAGTAACTGATTTTTTTTTATCAAGAAGTTACTTCTCTTATGCCGACTCATTCTTCGGGGAATCTATATAAAGGAGAGTTGTCTGTGTGTATGTCCATAGAGAGGAATGGGCTGGGTGGGCAAGAAAAATAGAAATATGTTACACTTTTGCCCCGGGCAACACCGGGTAGCCCTGTTCGTAGAATATTAAAAATTTAGTTTTTGTATTTTTATTTCAAATTTGCTATTGAAATCATTGATTACTAAATACAAATTTATGCAATTCATAGACCAAATGTAATAGCTTCACCCTGATTGGGTTGAGTCGGCTTCTTCTCTGGCCTGCACCACATCCTGAATCATAACAGCCCGTGATGGTTATTGCCTAGGTCCTCAGTTCTCCACCGATACGTTAGCGCCACCCAGTCAAAGGGTAGAGTGGATTACATTGCAAATTAATTCTCTCTCTGGGCGACAGACTGCATGCTCATACCATTAACAACGTCGCTGTAACAAAACAAATGGCAAAGACTTCAGGTTGAGCTGCTGGCGGAGAACAGCAGTTGGGACACAGTCAGCCCCTAGCAATGCAAAATGTGGTGAAGGTAGTCATTATAAAAGACTTCCAACTTCTGCCAACAAGCATGATATACAGTCCAAACAACATTTGATTAAAATTATCCTGAAATATTTATAAGACCCATTGGGTTTTATCTAAATACTGTAAGTAAAAAATTTCTCAGTATTTTATGAACAAACATATTTTTTTGTTATTTGTATAAATGTTTTTTTTTGTATTTCTTTCACAAAATGGGATTTGATTTTAAATGAATATAAATGTGTGTGTGTGTGTGTGTGTGTGTGTGTGTGTGTGTGTGTGTGTGTGTGTGTGTGTGTGTGTGTGTAGCACAAGAGGATGTAGAGAAACTTACCTCAAGCTCTTTTTCTAATCCAAGCCGATGGATCATATCCTGTGTGACTTGTAGTGTCCGTTGGAAACCAATGGATTGACCAGCCTACAAATAAAGCAAAAAATGAATTGAAGAATACCAAACTATTTTGTCTTTTGGTTAGGGACGGGCAATGAAAGTGAAAAGTAATTTGATTTTTCACCAAAAACTTCATTCAACCCCTGATTGAAAAACTCTACCCAAGATCGGAGAATTATCCGGTCTTAATGAATTTTTTAGTATTAATTAATACATGAATGTTAATAGAGAGTACTAATTTTATATATAAAAAAAAATAAAATAAAGGGTCACTTAAATTACTCCAACTTTCATTTGAAAGCAGTAAATAATATCTGCGATTTCCACCAAACACTTTGAAGCATATATATATATATATATATATATATATATATTTGTTATTGGCGATAGCAACCGGTTCGATCCCTGCCATGGAGAGCATGCTGATGACGGCTTATAGCCAGAAACGCGCGTCCATGTCTAACTTTTGTACACGCAAAAAATTCATTTGTAAATTAATTATAAAAATCTGTATACAATAAAATTGGTTAATAAATTAATTAAAAAAATTTCTCTCTCTCATATATATATATATATATATATATAAATAAAATAAAATATAGTAACACGAAATTACATAATCATCGATGCAATAATTTATTTCAACCTTGTGGTATTGTCAAGCATCCAAGTTAGATGATTACATTTTTGAAATGATTACATTTTTCATTCGCACCTTCAAGATCTCTTTATAAACGTGGTCATTGACGATGAGTATAATTTTTCTTATATATATATATATCTATAAAAGAAAAATTATACTTATCGTCAATGACCACGTTTATAAAGAGATCTTGAAGGTGCGAATGAAAATTTTTTTTTTAAGGTATCCAGTTTTTAAAGACATTTTTTTTCATTTACATTAAAAAATTTTGAGTAACATTTTCTACGGATGTTCAAAAGGGGCATAATTTTTTAAAAATCTAATCAAATCACAAGCACTTTCATGTACAGTGATTTTTACATTTTGTTCTCTCGTACAGCAGACAGAGATGTTTCTTTGTATGTATATCTACACTGATTTTTAATGTAATAAAAGATACATTGTATTAAGAGAATCTTCTTTTTATATTACATATATCATGATAAGTAATGTATCGTTACATGCCTAATATTCATGATGTTTCAGTCTCTGTACCTACTGGCATTTATTAGGTGCCATTTGTCAAAGTTGGAATGTTGAATTGAACATTTCATTGGCAGTTTTTTTATACCAATTCCCAACCTCTGCTCTGTCACTCTACACATTGTAGAACTGACCACAAGGGAAGGTTTATTTGTCATTTTTTTTTAAGTCAATACAACTTGGTGATAGGAACTGACACCAAAAATTAGGTTCCTAACTTAAAAAGATAACTGATGTGATATGCATATGAATACACACACGCAAGAAAGAGAGAGACAAAGAATGAAATTAAAAACGACAACGTCCTATTTCATTCAAAATAATTTAGCCAATGAAGCACTTAAGATAAAAAAAGACAACATATGAGAAAAAGAGAGAGAGAGAAAGAGAGAGAGAAAGAGAGAGAGAGAAAGAGAGAGAGAGAAAGAGAGAGAGAAAGAGAGAGAGAGAAAGAGAGAGAGAAAGAGAGAGAGAGAAAGAGAGAGAGAGAAAGAGAGAGAGAAAGAGAGAGAGAAGAGAGAGAGAGAAAGAGAGAGAGAGAAAGAGAGAGAGAAAGAGAGAGAGAAAGAGAGAGAGAGAAAGAGAGAGAGAAAGAGAGAGAGAGAAAGAGAGAGAGAGAAAGAGAGAGAGAGAAAGAGAGAGAGAGAAAGAGAGAGAGAGAAAGAGAGAGAGAAAGAGAGAGAGAGAGAAAGAAAGAGAGAGAAAGAGAGAGAAAGAAAGAAGAGAGAGAAGAAAGAGAGAGAAAGAGAGAGAGAAAGAGAAGAAGCGACTGGGAAGCAATCATGAGAAGAACATGGAGGCAAAGAAACAAAAAGGCGCAAATTCAACGAGGGGATAATAAAATTCAGATTGGGTTTTGTCATGAAAATAACCAAGATGAGAACAGTAGTCCAAATTATCAATCCTCATCTCAAAAATCTCGAACATGTGCACATTTGATTGAATGCACCAGGTGTACATATTGCACCAGTAGTGGTTGCCAACTACCAAATAAGACGGAAATGTTTCTAACCATCTATGCGAGAGATGTCTCGTTTGCAAAGACACCTACAATAAATGTCCACAGAAGGATCATTACGCATGTTCATGCAATCATCATCATCATCATATCTGGTTTAACGTTTTTTTACATGCTGGCATGTGTTGGACAGCTTTTAGAAATTGACTTCCAAACTAACCTATCTCTGGCCAGGTCTTTATTTATCCCTCTTTCTCTCAAATCTTTCCTTATCACTTTCTCTCATGTTTTCTTTGGCCTTACCTTGCCAACTGCCCCTGTTATTTCAACTGTTCTACATCTAGCACTCTCATCCATTTTTTCAACGTGACCAAACTTGTTCTACCCATATCTCTCTCTACTGCTCAGATTTAATCTTCCTCTGAAGTCATCAGATCTAAGCCCATCTTTAAGACTCACATTACACATCCATCGTATCATTTTCATATCATTTTACTCCATGTAATGCATATCATCTCCCTCATATGCCAGGTTTCACTTCCATACATCATCACACTGCACTCACATGCCTGATAGACTCTTCCTTTAGTAATGGCAGAAATTCCCTGAACTTACTCCATACGCTCTTAACTCTTGCTATCACACTAGCACATCTCTTTGCTCATCACCTCGGTAATAAAACTGCTGGGAAACCTCAATAGCCTTGCCATCCAAATATACTTTATTCACATCCGTCTTACATTCGTTTCGCACAAAGTGATTATCATCTCTCAACCTACCTGTAATTCCACTTCACTTCTTGTGTACCTAATAATGCTTAAAAGTACCCCAAGTCTTCAAATTCTATATGAAGTGATCAGCTCTATTGGATTTAGTAGTTTCAACTGTCTGATCAGTTAAGCTACAAACAACTAAATTGAAAAGAACATTAGAAACCTGTTTTATAAGAAGGCTGGAATATTCTATTATGCTCAGATGGGCAAGTCCATTCTGATTGGTTGCTAGTCGATGAGTGGATAATCCAATAAGAAAATTCTTGCTTGAATTAAGCAATATTTACATATCAACTATTGGAGGTGACGGTGGTTAAGTGGATATCGACACGGACTGAAGACCTGGGGGTTCCAAGTTCGAATCAAGTCGGTTCCACAGTACCACTTTCACTTAGGGATGTTGGCAACCTTCTGGTGGTCCCTCCCGTAAGTACCCGATGTCTTTCCAGAAGGATTTCTAACTAGAAAAACATTGGGGAAACTAATGCCAACACCAGAATCATCTGATTCACACGAAAGAAGAAGAAGAACTATTGGAGCCCTTTATACCGATAAGTGTTAATTTGATTCTACATAGTCTAACAGGATAACCACATTTACTAATAATGTACGACAGGGACGTTTCCCTGCTGCAACATACGTTATCGTTAATAGAGCAACATTAAATAGGTATCCCAAAGCAAAATTTTATTTTCATTATATTTAAAAACTCTTAATGTGAACACACAGATCTTTGAAAAACATAAACAATGGTACAAAATTTATTCTGGTGGCTTAATTAATCACCGTATTATGACGTTAGAAAATTCACAGTATTGTGTGCCATTAGCTCAGAAGTCAATTTTCACAGTATATAATGATGCATGCAGGCTTTGAACAAGAGAAAAATCCTTACAAATGTAATGTTACTTATAAATGAAAATTAATCATAATCGAACCAATAATTATTAGATCAAACCAGTCTAAATATTGGGCAAAATCTCATTATCCATCAAAAAATGTGCAAAAATGATATGGAAGCGCAACTTTCACTGTTCATATAAGATTCATTTCAACAGTTGACACATTGAATCTTCTTAATATGATTCATAGCACATTAGAGATTGAGGTAAATGTTTCTTTTTAATAGTAACTCAATAAAAAAAAAAAAACCCTCAGATTTGGACTCTTCTTCCCGTTTTTTCAAATTTATCACAGTATTTTGTCTCCTTTATTCATGATATAAGAAAAAAAAAATTTTTTTTAATTTAGAAATTGATCATTTTTCTTCTAAACATAAAATGCAGGTTTTGTGGCATCTTCCACTAATCGGTACTTTAACAAATATTTTCTATTTTATTATTGGGTTTATTCCTTCAGATATTTTTCCCTAATGTATTTGGATAATGCCGTTTCATATTTATAATTTCGTTTCTTAGAGGTGTTATGTTTCTTGCATGAACATTTCCATTTCTGTAAAGATAACCCACATATATTCTTTCAGTTTGTGTTTCTTTAGAGATCTTTATATTTTATATTGAAACGTTGGGTATGGGCAATATAGAGGAAAAAAAGCATAGGAACACGAAAGGAAAATATTGGCATTCTATTCTGGTCCCGATCACCTCACTGGGTTGGCATCAGGAAGGGGAGCTGGCCTATAAAAAAAATCTTGCCTCAACTAAGGAAATGACTTCCAAAGAAAATCGGTTGCATTTCAGGAAAGACCTGGCCAGAGATAGGTTAGTTTGGAAATCAATTTCTAAAAGTCGTCCAACACGTGCCAGCATGGAAAACGGACATTAAACTGAATATGATGATGAATGGCATTTGAAATATTAATTACTCGAAATTTGCAGACAAAATTCTGCCTTTAATTCCATATTGATTCTGGAGTTCGACATAAAAATTTCAGTTTGAAAAGATGCACCTGAAGAAAATTGGAGGTTACATCGGCCGAAACATTGTGAGAATAACATCCAAGATGAGAATAAGTAGTCCGAACAATTCAAAACTTGAAAAACTTAAACCTAGATGATAGAACAGTAATGTACAAATATGGAATCTATTAAAAGGTTTGCCTGAAAGTTGAACAAGAACCTTTGTTATTGTCATGTCAATGCTAAAAAAAATTGTTTAAAATTAAAAAAAAAAATGTTCAATTAATCCAATTTAGTAATGATATTTGCAAGGTTCAGCAATTATTTTTACTAAATTATGATAAGATAATAAACATACTACTTATGTGATCTCCATCTCCATATTAATAAAATTGTGTGACCATCTTTTATTTGTTTGTGTTTCTCGCCTCCATGTAACTTAACATTTTTTCTTTTATACTATTCTTCGATTATCTACTGAAATCAAAAAATGAACAAGTCAGCCATTTTAATCTTTTGTTAATAGTAAGCTCTTTGCTGATATTCATTACGCTGATGATACCACACTCATTGCTGCTGTCTTTGATAAGTTGAAACTTGAAACCTCTTGCGAGAAATGGGAGATGAAAGTGAACCTAGGCAAATGCAACATCATGTCTGCCTCTGGTGATAATCTCTCAATAGACAACAGAACAGTTGAATAAAAACCCTGAGGATTTTGTGTCTCTTGGCTCAATGGTTCCAGTATTCTCATCTGACACTGACAGAAGACAAGGAATGGCAACTTCTGCATTTGGACAACTAAAAGAACAGGTAATGGAGCAGGAAGGACATATCAATGTCTCTGAAGTTAAGACTACAATGCATTGATAGTTTCGATTGATGTATATGCAAATTAAACATACCGACAGGACATGAGAGGAAGCTCAATGTCTTTGAAATTAAATGTTTATGAAGTATTCTTAGAGTAACAGTGAGATAGATGAAGAAATGCAGACATCAGAAAGAAGCTTAATATTATTAATCCATCAACAACATTGCTTGAAAAAAGAGAATAGTGTGGTTTGGACATGTTTCCCGGCCACCAGATGCCAGCTATGTAAAGAACGCATTATAAAAAGACGATTTCATTGAAGTAAGATCAGGAGAACAACCACCTGACAGCTGATATATTGGCCCAAGACCGTAATAAGTTGCAAAGTTTTGTTCTCAAGCACGTGGCGAAACTCTATGGAGTACACAAATGTCATGTAAGTCAAGCTAATAGTTGAAAAAAAAAGAAAAAAAAGGTGCTTCTCCAGATTAGGACCCAAGCTAAAATCGACTTAGCATCATTAGGGTTAAGATCAGAGTTAGCTTGGGTCCTAATCTGGAGAAGTACAAAATAAGATTTTTTTTAATTAATTACTTGGTGACACATAGAATGTAAAAGGGATTTGGAAGCATTTAAACTAGCTTTAAAATTCTTATTTTTACTTAAAGTATGTAAAAACAAAACAAAAAAAAAATAAAAGTACTAAGTTATAGCGAGTTTCAGCGTACACGTGAAACGCTGAAATGAAAACTCGCTCTGAAAAATATAGCTGCATCTTTATAAATAAGTTGAGAAAGAGGCTCACTAAAGAAGGATGATAACTCAAGCTTATAATTTTCTAGTTAAGGACAGGAACCTTTTTTTTTAAGGATAAAACATTATGGTAAAAATTTATTGTTACAGACCAAGGACGATAATTCTATTCGGAAGGCACGTGCCTGTTTCCTTTATTTTTTATAATTTGCATATATTGTTTCATATTGTCAACCCAGACTTAGGGTTAGTGTTGAGGGTTATGCTTTTTTTGAGGGGTCTTAAACAAATAAAGGAAACAAAAGAGTAAAATATACTAGTTTAAGTTCTGTAACTCATCAATCCTCATTTTATGAAAGCAAATAAAACTCTATAATTAGTCAAATCGAGTTACCTTTGTTGTAAAGAAATGAAGCTACCGGTGTGCGCATCTTACCCAGTTGTGTTATTGTCCCTGGTTTGTGATAATAGATGTTTATCTTATATAACTATCTTCATAAAGTTAGGTACGGTTATATATTTGTCCAAATGTGAGCTATATTTAGTTTACTTTAGTTTTATATAAAGGGGGCAAAAGAAGGATCGAAGCCCTTCGTGAAAATGCAGATACCTCCGATTTTTGCAGAAATCTTTACAATAGGAATGAGACATCGATTAATAAATATTCCCCAAATTTCAGTTTCTTTGGAGTATTTTAAAGACATTTTATGGGGCATAATATCGGCACAACCACCCATTTAAAAATTCAAATATTTCACATTTGCACTGAATTTGATCCATAGTCATTTGACACCAATTAAGCAAGATTCCCTGAATTTCAAGTTCTTCTTAAGACCCCTTAAGCTTAAGCTTTACATTTTAGACATTTTCTAGAATCCAAATTATATAATGGATTTTGATCAAAATTAGAATAACGATTCTAGATCATGGGTTATTATCATTATATCTTGATTTTAATCTTCGTAGAGAGACTTAAAAGTACTACAAAACTGTTCTGTTCGGGAAATTAATTTTATCCGTCATGGAACAAGTATTCTAGTAATATATATATATATATACACACACATCAATATCGAAGGTTCGATCCTTGTCTAAGTTAGTCATGCTGATGACGGCTGTGAGCCAGAAACACGTGTCCATGGATTACTTTTATGTACGTATAAAATTAATAAAAAAATATATATATTAACGAAAAATACGTCCTATAAAGTTAAGGGCGACTAATTATGCAATTTCCTGCATCTTAATCATTTAGAAAGTGAAACAATCGAAACAGTAATAAGCAAAAAAAAAACAAACAAACAAACAAAAAAACAAACAACGAACGCTGCAATCACCAATAAAAACAATTACATAAAAATACATTAAATATTTAGGTGATAGGAATCGTACATATTTCTAGACATGGCGTCGTAGTTCAATGGTAAAACGCTGGACTATAGACATCAATATCGAAGGTGCGATCCTTGTCAAAGTTAGCCATGCTGATGACGGCTGTGAGCCAGAAACATGTCCATGGATTACTTTTATGTACGTATAAAATTAATATATATATATAAAATACTTTTCATTTTTTAGAAGACAATCTTATATAAGAAGACTGTCTTCTAAAAATTGAAAAGTATTTTCGAGACAAAATTAACTCTTATTTTGAATGAAATCAAAACAATAAAAGGTCTATTTAGATTTGATTTTATTGTCCTTTTGGCCGCCCATACTCTGAAAACGTGGATCATTGCTGGTCGCATTCAGTTCTTCTAAATGTTGTTAACTGATTAATGCCATGGTGATACTAAACAGTAATAGAGTGGCAATATCAATTACGAGCTGTAACTACTCGGCGTAGCCAGGGAGACTTACTTTATTTTCTATTTTTGTTTCACTTCTAAAGTTAATTATTACAGCAGACATCTCGTTTGATTATTAACTTATTAATTGAACCAAATTGTTATAAAACAATAACTAATTTTGTTGAGGTAATGTTTTTAATGTCTATTCATAAAATACTATTTTATAAATAGACATTAAAAACATTTTAATAAAAATAGCTTCCAAAACTTTCAATATATGAGGATTTGCTAAGTTTAAATGAGTATCTATTGGACAGTTTAAATGCTCCCAATTTTCGAAAGGAAAAGTTTTGTATTTTCATTTTAAATCATTTCTTATAGAAAAATAAGTAATAAAATAAGTGTTTTTTTTTTCTCGAAATATTGAAATATGAATTTTTTTACCAATCATAGTGCTGTCGGATCGCAGATATTAAAGAAAATCCATTTTTACTTTATATTTTTTTCATTAAAAAAATTACCAGCAAGTTTAATTATAAAGTTTACATGAAAAAGATTTTGACTTTTTAAAAATTATGACCGGAGAGACAGTCTATTGATTGCGGCTTGCTGTTGTGAATTCGGAATAGCGGCACGCTGACTCAGAGTCTAATGTTTTTCTGGAGTACCTAATTCTTTTATTTTCAACAATAAAAGATTAAAATGGCTGACTTGTTTACAAAGAAACGGAAATGCATTGTGGTGTAGTTAATTTTCTTTCTTATTAAGATATTTTAATTTCCTTATGATACGTCAGGTTATTGCATGGTCGATTTTAATAAATAATTGATTAATTTAATAATAAATAAATAAAAATGTGTAAGTCACGTAGAGACGAGACACACACGAAAAGTGGTTACAGAATTTTATTATTATTAATAGAAATTTATAACGACGAACAGACCCCAAAACTGACATGTAACATGATTACGAATATAGTACACAAATTAGAAACAGTAAACAGAATTTTAAATGTTTTTGTTAAAAAAAGAAAATACCACCACACGAGAGTAAACAATCCTGTGTCTGTTTTAGCTGAGGAACGGCACATAATTATCAAGAAAGACATTAACTTAAGATAATAATACACAGAAAAACAAACGGAATACTGATCGACTAAACTGCTGACTGAATCTGAGGAATTCCTCCGAAAAATAAAAATTAAAACAATTTTTAGAGTTATTTTTTCTCCAAATATTTAAACATTTTTTTATATTTTAGTTTAATTGTTGGTAAAATTTTACCCTTTGCCCCCATGCTGTCAAAATTGACACGTCAACACCTTGAAAAATGTTAATAAAATAAATAGGAGTGTGGGATCATTTTACTATATAAATTTAATGTAAAATGATAACCCAGTTATTGACCACGTAGCGTAAGACAGAACGAGTAACCATTTTTTGTATTTCCACAGTAGCCGCCATTTAAAATGTTTTAGTCTATTTTTCAGCAGAACCCATCTCCCTGTATTGTTTCAGCAACAACAAAAAATCAGGACCTGTAAAGAAAAAACATGTCCTTCATTAACATCCAAACCAACCCTAAGTCAGGGTGGCCATACCCCCCCCCCCCCACAAAAAATAGTGTGACAATACGAGAAAAAAAATCTAAAACATACTAGTAGTTCTGAAAAAAAAAATACTTTTAGAAATACACAAAAATAGTTACTCGTTCTATCCTATGCTATGTGGCCGAGAACTGGGTGATCAGTGATCAATAAGGCTTTCTGGTCAGGAAGTGAGTGATCATTCATATAGTAAAATGACCTCCCCCACCCACACACTCTAAAACATTTTATTTTTTCGGAAGAATCTAGGGTGTTGACGTGTAATTTAATAAGTAAAAATAATATAGAATCCCATTCTTATTTTTTTGTTAACAGTGTGGGGCAAAGAGTAAAACTTTACTAATTTTTATATAGATAGATTGCTTTGATCGTTTTTAAATTGTCATTTTATTTTAAATCATGCGAATCTAAGATTAAATAACAATTGAAAAATATCAAACAACATCGTGTGTGTATGTGTGTTTTTCACCTCTACGCAACTTTGATAAATGCACATCGATTTTATTTATTATTGATCGAATATTTATTGAAATCAAAAATAAAATAAGGAAAAACTAATAATCTATTTAAATAAATTTGTAAACATGACGATACTTAGCATTATTTTCCTCTAAGTCATGCACACACACACATTTATTTAAATTTGTATTTATACAAACATGTTAGACTACATATGTGTATATAATATATACACATATGTAGTCTAACATGTTTGTATAAATACAAATACCTATATATGTTTTAGCTACATTGTAAAAATAAATATACTGCTGCTCTACTTAGTATTACACACTATCATAACACGCACTAAGAATTCATGGGATTGTTAATCCAATTCATATGAACAAAACTTCAACGGAAGTGTATGTTAAAACTCTGATGATATTCTTTGCTTGTCACCATGCAAACTTCATCGCAAGTGGTGAGATAAATCCTTTATGACGTTGAAAAGTTGCCAAACGTATCATTAATTCTTTATAATGTCATCCATTTTTAAGTAAATACTTGCGTGCAAAAACATCTCGCCTCTACGTGACTTACGCCAAAGTTTAAAGTTAATAAATTATAAATATTTAATAACAAACACTGACCCAACGGGCTACGAGTGCTCTACTTGCTTATATAGGTTATTTGATTATGTTAAACTTTTCAGCTTTCGGGGGTCTTTGGTCTTAAGGTTGCGTTACGTCCTCGACAATCAGCCCGACAGAGTCTAGTCCATTTGAGCCAGGTGGCCTTTTCTTCTGTCGGACTGAGGTATGGCCCTGTTCAGCTCTAGGAGGTCCACCATCCCAAGCTTTACCTTCTCTCTTTGAGAAGGATTAGTTTATTGCTAATCGCCTGAGGCGCTCCTACCGGAGAATGTCGACGGAGCTGTCCAGACATTTTCTGGGATGTAAATACTAGCTTTAAAATGGCTGTCATTGAAACAAGATTATTTTAACCAAATTAGTTATAGTTTTATAACAATTTGAGGTGCTTATGCAGTTTACGGACCGTGCTATTTTTTAGATAGGAAGTTAAAGTTAATTTTTACGGTATCTTTTGTGTATTAAATTGTTAGGTGAAAGTACAGAATAGTTAATAACGCCCCTTCCCCATGTTAAGAATGGCTTTCTACATAACGTTATTTCAGCCCGGTCCGTAAACTGCATGAGTATTATTTACTCCTCTCCAGGAGTTAGGCACAAGGCCAGTTTTATCCTACTCCCACAAGTAAGATGTGACCCAAGGTCGGGTCGGAAAGTGGGGGTTGAAAAGCCAGCGCCCGAGAGGTGAGCACTCTGACCATTAAAAATTGCCTGGGCAGCCCCGTCGGCATTCCCCGGTAGGGGCGCCTCAGGCAGTAAGCAATAAACTTACTCCTCCTTAAAGAGGGGAGGCGAAGCCTGGGAGGGTGGACCTCCTAGAACTGCACAGGACAGACCCATAGACCGGCGTAAATCAAGCCCCGAAGGCCAAGACAATACCAGTCTATGGTGTGTAGTATCCATCGGAACAGATACTACACTTTGATCTTAGCCAAAAGGCAAAAAACTGCATAAGTACTCAATAAGTTAATGACCAAACAATACCGTTATATTACGGTATTGTTTGGTCATTAAATTATTAATTGAACCAAATTGTTATAAAACGATAATATGGTTAAGATAATGTTTCAATATCAGCCATCTCAAAGCTGAAAAGTTCAAGACAATCGGTTACTTTAACTTAAAAAAAAAAGTTTGATTTTTAAAGATGAAAACTTTGCCTTCAAAAATCAAATGAGTCTATAAATAGTTCCGATATAATTAATAAAATTGTTATTGTTAATGGTTACATTTTCGACATTGTTTACACATAAATAGAAATGGCGAACAATAGGAAACAAAAAAACAACTATTTCCTTAAACCATGTATATTTTCGGCCCAAACTTATAAATACGAATTGAAGATTCGAAAATAAGTCATACCACCCAAACGATATCCGTTTAAGTTGTCTTAACTTAGTGTTTACAACCTTGAAGAAATCTATATATTAATAAAAATATGTGACAGCTTCTCGTGTCTCGACTCTATATGCGTTTCTCGTCTCTACGTGACTTATGCATTATTTCTTATTTACTATTAATCGATTATTTATTGAAATCCAGAATGCAACATCATAATTTATTAAATTAAACTTTTTAAAAACTAAAATCCATCAGAATGCATTTCAGTTTATCAGTTAACGAGTCAGCAATTTTGATCTCTTGTTAATAGTTGAACAACAACAAAATGAATTGGTTTGTGACCCTTCGAATTTGGAGTCCCTATTTACTTGTCTCTCCACGAAGGCAAAGTTAGATACAAGGCCGTTGTTTTTATATGGTGGATACTCAGCTTCTAAAAGAGGGGCATTCGGAATGGGACAAAAATAAAAATTGCCCCAGTCAAATAGGGTTTCTACTAGAGTTGGGCGGTTTTGAAATTTTGGTTTCGGTATCGGTTTCGGTTTTTTTCCCTTAAAACCTCGGTTTACGGTTCGGTTTTTCGTTTTTTTTTAGTCATAGAATTCATGACTTGGATTTAAGTTTAATAATTAAACTTTCGAATAAATTGTCAACTCTAAATAAATACCATATTAACAATTTTGTAAAATATAAATCGTTGCATAGTCTACTTTTTTAATAACCCATTTTTGGGAGAGAAAACGGTATAGTTGAGAGATAGTTCTCTAGAAATGACAATTTATGTATGAAGTGGCTTTTCAAAAGTAAACAATGAAATGCCTAATGTTTAAAATAATTTTAAAAATCCGAATAAAGTGATACTAGCATTGGCAACTACTTTTTTTCTTTTTAAATGTTTATACTCGCTCGCTACTTTTCGTTTATTTACTTTTACAAGTATTTTTGTTAAATTTCATTTTAATAACTTATTTTTTTAGATAACTCTGAAACAAACATAAATAATTATTTTACAATTTTGAGTTGAATCAAATAGATTTTCGACATCATACAGAACGCGTTTGATTTTTTCTTTTTCATTTGAAAATAGTTTATGCTAAAAATACGATGTCATGTTGTCTGTCGTATTTCTCTTTTTTTCATTTGAAAATTCAAAATGTTAATGATAAACAAACTGTAAACAAAGATTTCTTCCTACAAGTCAATTAAATGTTTTTATCATATATTTGTTCAATCTGTCCTCTTACTAATATAACATTTTTTGGTAATATTCAATTTTATTCAAATCGGAAAATCTTTTCAACCGTGTTTCCTTGTATATGGTGGCTTACTGTAGTAAAAACACAATACCGAACGGTTACGGTTTAAAAAAAACAAACCGATTCGGTATTCAGTATGGAGACGAAACCGAAAAACCGCGGTTTTTCGGTAAAACCGCCCATCTCTAGTTTCTACTATGCTGACTAAGAAAAGAACAAATACTACACTTTGAAATATTTATTTGCACAAAATACAAAAATGTAAATTTGGAAAACCAACTTGGACTCATTTAAACTGGGTCAAGATCGATATAAGTACCAAGTAATTAATACTGGCCTCAAAATTCTTAAAAAATCCTCATATTAACAGATTGAAAATTTTGGGAGCGATTTACTGCACCCAATAATTATATAATTAGTTAATTTTAGTTATAGTGTTATAAAAGTTTGGTTCAATTATTGACCAAATGTAACGTAATAATTACATTTAACTTTCAAAACTTATTTAAAAACTAAAGCGTAACAAACAGCTAGAAATATATAATTAGATTCAGGGTTATATCATTTTATGAGTTAATGACAATTTCAGAACAAAATAAGGCGATTCTCCAGTTCAACCCCTATGTGTAATACTGCTTTTAAAAAGAAAATAGCACAAAACTTTATTATGTACTTACCCATTAGTTAAAAAAAAAAAACAGTACACCAAAAATCACGCAAAATCACCCAGTATTTGTTTTTTTAAATAAAATAAAATTTATTGGTGGAAGCTGTCGGCTGCCATTTTATTGAGAAATTTAAAAATCGACACTGGTTTAAATCTCACGTAACAATCGTAGTTAATCCCTGCTAGAAAGCGTTTACCGATAGAACTTGAATTTATTTTTTTTAAACAAAAATACTGGATAAATTTGAGTAAATTTTGGTGTACTGTATTTTTAAAACCTAACAGTACGTACATAGTTTTTGTGCAATTTCCTTTTCTTTCTTTTTTTTTTGATACAGAAGGTTGAACTGGAGAATCACCCAAAATAACTTTTACACATGTTTCTAGAGGAGTCGGATGTTTGGATATTTTAAATATTGAGCTTTTAAGAATTGATTCCTAATTGAATCGATCTTAACTATACAAAGTTGCTTTTATATTATATGTGTGTGTGTGTGTGTAAATGTCATTAGAATATACCATTTCTCTACTCAAGAAAGACATTAATATATTTTTTAAATGGTTTAACAAATTTTATTTTAAATAATGATAAAAAGTGAAAACAAAAAGTAAATACTTACATTTGCCTCCCGTTGTAATTTCCTTTTCAGAATTCCTTGGTTAAACATCATTTCTGATGAGTTTTATATATAAAAAAATATGGTTTAGTGTTCCAACTTTTAAAGATTCATGAAGGAAATTAAAAAAAAAAATACTTCTTTCCTTTAAGCAAAGGGAATATATATATATATATATATATATATATATATATTTAAAAAAAAATTATAATTAAATAAAAGCTATTTCAGGACACAGATCTTTTTTACGGATTGGGAAAAAGGACAATATTCGTTCAAATTTTGTTGTTTCCCCCTTTTCTTTGTTTATCATTTAGTTGTTTCCTATTTAGTTTATAATGTACTTTGTCGGTAACGAAATTTAAAAATAAATATCTTGTTTACAAAAAAAAATTGTCTTTCTTTATTTCTTTTTTGATTTGAGTTTACTATAGTTTTGTATTTACAGTTTTATTTATTTTAAGTATTTTGAAAAACAGGAATCACTGTATTTTGTTGTTATTTTTATAACAAGTTTTTAACATTATTTTTCACAAGGCGAGTTCTTTCCTCGTCTGTTATGAAAACTAAAATAAATATTCCGATTTTTTTCGACTCTTCTCTTTGGGAAAAATCAGGAAAGAAAGAGATTTTTAATTAAATATCTTCTTTTTTTTTTTTAAAGTTCTACAATTTTTTTTGTTTTGTTTACTCTTAGAATATCTTTGTCTACTTTAGTTATCTTGACAGAGGCGTGTCCTTTCTACATTTAAGTCCCATGTTCATAATAACAATACTAATATTTGTGTTGTATTTCAAATAAGTAAACATCTTGAACAATTAAATCAAACCTTGCCTGAATCAAAACCTTCAAAATATAATCATACCACCCATCAAGTCAAACTTGTTTTTTTACAAGGTTCAATCGAAAATATAACAAAAAAAAAGTCTCAGTTCAACATGCTTAAAGTTTGCTGCCCAAATTTTCAAAACAATTTGATTTTAACACAAAATCGAACCATTGTGAGAAAGAATAAATCCTTTAAACTCGTCGATGGTATTCTTCAGCGATGTTGATATATCTACGTCAAACTTCTGGGATCGCGACCGGCGAGTATCAGCAGCAGCTAGGTTTTTTTTCCGGGATGTCGTTATACTAGTCAAAAAAACAAAAGAATTAATATAAGATTTAGCATCAATATAAATAAATTCGTTCTAATTATTTGATATATTTTTAATAAATGTTGTTTTTTTCATAAAATTTTATTTACATGTTAAAAGCGAAAATGTCGAGAAGAAGTTTAAAACCGGAAGTGGTTTCGGTTTACAACAATCACAATAATGGCTTCCTCATGTAGAATTCTTGTTCAATGCGATTGGCAACTAGCACTTAAGTAAGCTATCTTTCTATTATTATCGTTTAAAATTTACAGTTTTGCATTTACATAGAATCCAACCAATATTGACTTTCAAAAAGAGTTGTATTAGCAATTATAGCTTCGATTTAAGTCGAATTTTCTTTTTACATAATAAACACGATGTAAACACAAACTCGTATATTTTATTTTCGAGTTTATTTTGTTGATTGATTCTTTGTTTTGCTTTCAACGTATCTGATTTTTAATTAATTAACTAGACTATCAGTGACCCGTTGGGTCAATATTTGTTATATACTTTGGTAAACGTTACTATTGGCGACATAAATTATTTTAAAGAAAATGCAGTTGGGGAAACTAGTTATTTTTGGCCAAAATCAAAGTGTAGTATCTGTTCCGATGGATACTGCACCCCATAGACTGGTATTGTCTTGGCCTTCGGGCTTGATTTACGCCTGTCTATGGGTCTGCCCTGTGCAGTTCTAGGAGGTCCACCCTCCTAGGCTTCGCCTTCCCTCTTTGGGGAGGAGTAAGTTTATTGCTTACTGTCTGAGGCGCTCCTACTGGGGAATGCAGACGGGGCTGCCCAGGCAATTTTTAATGACCAGAGTGCTCATCTCTCGGGCGCTGGCTTTCAAACCCCACTTTCCCGACCCGACCTTGGGTCACATCTTACCTTGTGGGAGTAAGATAAAACTGGCCTTGTGCCTAACTCCTGGAGAGGAGTAAATAAATACTCGGTACTGGTACACTAACCAGACAAGAAACGACTTTTACCGACGCAGAATTACGTAAACAGCCGGAAAAGGCCGAATAAAAACGAAGCAGCGTTCAAATCGAAAAAAATAATAATGAAACAATATTTACAGCAAGAAAAACACTCACCGTATGTTTATTTTTATGAAAAATTATTTATTTTTGACGACAAAAATTAATGAAACCACTTTTATAATATTTTTGCGCTTCTCCAGATTAGGACCCGAGCTAACTTTAACCCCGTCGTTAGGGTCAGAGTTGGGGTCTTAATCTGAAAAAGTGCCAATTTTTTTTTCTCATGAGAAAGTTAAAATTTTTTTTTTTTTCGGTACTGGTCCAGCTTTTGAATCAGACAAAAACTGAAGCAACCATCCTCCCTAACCCTATATTAAACCTAACATAATATACTGTTGTTGTATTTAGTAACAGTTATTTGTTGACTAGGTTGGGGTTTTTTTTTCTACCCCTTTTCTCTCTGTTGGAAATTCTTCACAATCGCCAATTTACGATTTAATCAATTTACAAGTTAACTTGTCGTCTGCTTTTCTCGCCTTCTGATTGGATAAGCGCTTCGACATTTTCCGGCTGTTTACTCAAACAGTTGAAAAAAGCTGAACGAAAAGTCGGTTTTGTCTGATTGAAAAGTTGTACCAGAGTATCACCTACCCATTTGTGACGTATTTTCTTACCCCCCCCCCAACAATATTTAATAGAAGATATAAGCATGTTAAGTTACCGTGAATATTAGCTGTGAGTAAATAAAGGATCAGACATCTTATTTACCGTAGCACTGTTTATGCCCGCCACCAATCATAATTAAAGATTTGTCTCACATGACTCGAATTAACCAATCAATGGCAACCATTTGAAATTGAAAAAAAATCGTCCGCTTTGAATATTTAAAAAAGTTAAAACCGGTATTTATTTGGTGCTTCTCCAGATTAGGACCCGAGCTAAAATTGACTTGGCATTATTAGAGTCAGAGTTAGCTCGGGTCCTAATCTGAAGAAGTACCGTTTATTTTTACGTCTGCTCTGAATATTTGCCGATTTTATGTTATTTTTGTTCTTTTCGATTTATTTTTATTTTTTGGAACTGGTCCAGATTAGGATTCAAGTTAAAATCGACTTGACGTTGGTAGTTTCCGGATGTTTACATAGACAGCCGGAAAATCCCGAATGAAAAGTCGGTTGCCTGCATCCCAAAAATCCCAAACGAGGCTGGATGTACAACTGGAAAAAATGTTGTTGTTTTTTAAGCAAAATATCACTGAACAAGTGTTAACACGATGTTAGGGTTCGTTAAAATTCATTATCGCTTTGATCAATTTTTATTTCCAATTAGTGAATTTCACGATTCAATCAATTAAAATGTTAACTTGTGGTCTGCTTATTTTCTCATATTCTGATTGGATAAGCGCAAAAAATACATCTGTCCTGGTCGACAGATAAAAGCTAAATGAAATATTCGATTTGCCACGTTTCATTTGGAACTTCCCGTGATGTAGTAACATAAAGAAAGCTAAAACTACAAGCCTGGTGGCCGGGAGATTTGATAAAAGTAAAGTATCATTATAATAGATACCCAAAAAATATGCGAAAATAAAAAAATTTCAGATAAAGCTAACTTCACTCATGGTTCAAAGAAAAAGAACCATAGATTAGGCTTCACATGGATCATGTCCACGTCAAATATTCAGGGTTATTCTTGATATTAGGGGATGGTCTGAAATAGTCAAAGAAGAGAAAAGCAAAGTTCCTATTACAAAAAGGGCATGAAACAGAAGAGTCGGAAAATGAAGAAGAGAAAGAAATGCGCAACAATGAACAAACTGTGGAGGATAGTGATCCTTAATCCGACGAGGAGTTGGCAGATTTAAAATAAAAATAGCTGCAAACTTAAATCCCAATGAGAAATAAAAATGAAAATATATGCATCTATAAAGTCAGTTTAGATCCGATACAGTAATTAGCAGTATAAGAGCCTGAACCTGGATAAAGCCTCTTTCATCATTCATTTCAAGGTGTAGTATCATATGTAAATCGGTGTACCTATATAAAATCAGAATCCAACATAGCATGCTTGGCAGTTAACTGCTATCTGAAGATCTGGATGTGTCTGTCACTATACAACTTTATTGGACACTTCATAACAGTTTGAATTACCTACTAGACACCATCCTCGAGTGTCTTCAGTCTATCTGTATAAGGATTTGTCAGGACAGCCTGGCATGAGGATACTTCACCCTACAAGTAAACCCTGACCAAATATTCAAATTAACAAAGTATTTGAAGTCTAAATAAGATCCCCTCAATATAGCTATACACTGGTGTTGCCTCTAGTAACAGCACTAAGCTGGATAATCCACTAGACTAGATGAATTCGTATCCTCGAATTCGGTAAGACCAAGAGACCACAAGAAAAATAACATAGTTCACGGGTCAATTGGAGAGAGGAAAATTAATGTTCTTAACTTCTTTACTAACTCAACGTTTGACAGGTAAAAGAGAACTTTAATGAAATATTCAAATATCTATGTATCTCATATAAAGATTAATTTAAACAATCTTTTTCATTTTCTTTGAAAATTTGATTATAAAACAAATAGTTTTCCTATTGTAAATAGAACTTATTTATTTTTATTAATTTATCTTCTCCAGAGAAACGGATGGAAAAGCATGGATTGCTCTTCAAGATCTTTCTGACACATCAGGTAACTATTATTCGTTCTTGTGCTTTTTATATTTATAATTTAATCTAATCGAACCCATAAAAATTATAGCCAATTAAAAATAATTTAGTTTTAATTTTTTATGTATTTAATATATAATAGCAGAGTTAGCCGGCATTATCCGGCATCTTTGCTAAGAAAATAATTCAAAAGTTTCTCTCACACTCTGCACACTGTCGTGTTACTTTCTGAACAGAAATGAGTTTGCTAATTAGTGGAGATAAATTATAGAAACCATTTCGTTGCTTGATGGTATTGGAGTTTGTGATGAGTGCTGCTTCAAGTAGTCTGCGTCAAGATTTATTTGATATGTATTTAATGATTTTAGCCTGTTCAAAGGTGAATGAGTGGTCGTGTTGTGCAACGTGGGAGAAAAGCACTTTAAGGGAGTAGATATTTCTAAGGGAGTTGCGATATATATATATATATATATATATATATAGCAATAGATAAAGTGAAAGAATAAAATGAGGTACGAATCAAATTTTATTACAATTCAATGTTCAAGCAAAGTCCTTTAAAGTCCTTAACTCAGGAGTTTTCAAAGAAAATCTTCTCCTCAGAGGACTATTACCGCAATTACATTACTACAGGTAATAAAAATTAAACTTTGAAAATATATTAAAAAATATATAGAGAAAAATACATAAAGGTATATAAAACATCAAATATATCGGCCCAAAACATACTATTTAGTAAAACTATACAATTCATCCAAGTCAACAAGTCTAAAATAGCTCAAGGCAAGACATCCAAGATGTTGATTAAAGAATAATCCAAGTGGTGAATGGTGGTCGAAAAGCGAAAAAAGTTATCCAGGCAGGAAGTTCATTTGCTATCGATACAGTAGATAACAGTGAAAATTGTATTTAAGGTGTATGCAAATAAATAAAACAATAAAAAAACGATAGAGAAGACAAATCATATGAAAAGTTCAGAAAACTCCCTTGGTTTTGAATATTATAATGTCCAGATTCAGAGTCTCCAATAGCCGATAGGAGTAATGCAAACCATAAAATGCAATTCAAATAAAATTAAACTGGCGTGATGTATTCAGCCATTTTTTCTTCCGGGTCCGATAAAAATACTCAAAAGAAAAAAGATTACATTCAAAGGCAATAAAGCTTGCGCAATCCCAGCAGACAGCAAGAAATCTGAAAACGAACACTTCTCCTTGATAAGACAACAGCGCTGTCAATGGACAATTAAATACATCCTCATTTTCCAAGTAATTCTTTTTCAGTTATTCTTTATGTAATGAATAATTATTATTGTTTATCTGTAGAATCGTTTTTATCTAATTTATTTCTTCATATTTGTCTTACCACTCACAAAAGACCACTTTATTTCAGTAGCATAGCCTGGTATTACTTAAGTGTTTCAAAATCAGAGACCGTCTGTAGCTTGTTTATGTGTTGTTGTAGTTCCTGGTAGGTCGTTGTTCATTCACACAAGACACATACACAAAAAAACACTTACAAGCACGAAACAAGATTCTGTTGTCAGTTCATTGATGCCTTAATTGATAGACTGCTATGCAAATCACTGTATGTTGATAAGCGTGTCATTCTACTGTCAACATTGAACTAACAGCAGTCATGTATGTGCATCTGGTTTTAATGTAAATTCGTCCTTTGCAGCGAGTGTCTTCATTCATTTGGTCTCTCTGGGTTCTCTTCTCGGCTTTCCTCTCTGTCTATCTATCTATATCGCTTACATCACGATTTATGTATATAAACATTCTACACATTTCTCTCAGTGTTTACAGCTCAAAAGGTAATTTAAATTCTGATATTTTTGTGCATTTTATTTGTTTATCAAATCCTAATAATTTTTTTCTTCATTGTCTGTTGACTGATGTCATAAAAAATTCTTAAGACAAAATTGCATTCGTCAGTAACTTATAGCTAAATGATATGTCTACTGTCTCAATGTATACAATGACAACTGATTAAGGTTTTTAACAAAAGTATTTAAGTCATATTTAAGTGTGGACTGAAGATTTTATCAACAAACATCAAGTAAAACCAAGACTGTTGGATATTCATGACTGAAATTTAATGGACAAGTCAGGCACAGATTGAAGTTTATTTGTACCAAATATGATTGGATCACAGAAAGGATTGTAAATTTTCTTAACGATTCCATGGGTGTCATTTTTTTTTTTGGGGGGGGGGATACCCTGTATTATAAATACTCAATATCGTTCTTATACAGAGCTATGTGGCTTAACCATTACAGAGAAGACAAGATGGCAATTCAGATCAATCACCACCAGGGTTGTGGAGTTGGAGTCAGAGGTTTTGGAAGGAGTCAAACTCATAAGAATGCGAGGCGTTTGAGTCAGATTTTTTAATTTCCAGGGGAAATTTTTGGAATCCTCATAGTCTGAGTTAGGCCTTATTCCTTCCGATTCCACAACATAGAACATAATATATCTTGCGTTGTTGAAAAGATTGATCAAAGCCCACAACTGACATGATTTGTCCATTGTTTTTAATGCTATATCTTATATATAAAGTAAGGTCAATTTTTCTCCTGTACTTTTGTGATCAATAGCTTTTTTACTACCAGCTATATAAAAAATCTGTATTGTGAGTCATATTTTTAAAAAATCTTTATTGTTTACTTTAATTCACCCCAAAAAGAGAAGTAAGGGCCTATTGTAGATGGGGGGGGGGGGGTCATACCTACAGAGGCATCTTAAGTAGGGTGTTGAGCAGCGAGAAGTTTGTTCACATTACATTTAAATTTCTGCATGTTGGTACAGTCAGGGAAACAGGAAGCAGGGAGGGAATTTCAAAGGCTAGCAGTTCAAGGAAAGAATCTATTAGAGTAGAAAGCCTTCCAGCTTCGTGAAGGGGGGGATTTTGTTGATTGTCGGGTCGGTCAGGGGTATTTACGCCAAGGGCACCAGTGTAGCAAGTTCGTAGGATCACATTCCATGGAAGTACTTGTAAAACAAGCACAGGGATGCAACAGTCGGCAATTGGGCTGGAGCTTGGTAGATAATGTGGAACCTATTAGATTGAAGGCTCTTTTTTGGACCTGTCTAATAGGTAGAAACTAGTGGTTGGTGCACCAGCTCAGATGTGACAACAATACTCCATGCATAAACGGATGGTGGCTTTGTAGAGATATAGGATACTGTCAGGTGTGAGGCGTAGTTTTCTAGCGCGGTGGAGGGAGCCCACCTTCCTTGCAGAAGTCTTGGCAATGTTTTTTATGTATTTGTTCTAATTCATGTTACCTGTGAATGTTAGACTGAGGAGTTTGAATTATGGACTCTCAGGTAGGGTGCGATTAGCCATGGCACTCGGTGGTTTGAAAGGTTTTTAGATAGTTGTTTAAGGAAAGAAACTTTGTCTTAGTAGCATTAAATGTTACCATTCACTCCATTCCACTACAGACTGAAGATCATTTCCTAAGGATTCAGCCATTGCCTTGTATGTATGTGTGTCTGTTTTTCCCACATGTTGAGAATAGAGCATGGTGTCATCAGCAAATATACCCATCTCTGACACAATTGCATCAGGGATGGCGTTTATGAAAATCAGGAATAATAACGATCCAAGGATCAACCACTGGAGCACACCCGTATTAATATTATGTTGTTTGAATGTACGGCTATCAAGGATAATTTGGATTTTTCTTTTGGCTAAGAAGGATCTGATTATATTAAATATTCGTCCAGTAATGCTATACAAATTAATTTTCATGAGAAGACCTTCATGCCAGACCTTGTCAAAGGCTTTGGATATATCAAGCACTACTGCCCTAATTTCACCAGCCTTGTCCAGTGTATGGTATATACGTTCAGAGATGACTATAAGGATATCCCTAGAACAGGATTGCCTAAATCCATACTGATGGTTAGAAAGAAGTTTAGCATTAATCAGGTGATAGACTATCGCTAAATTGAATAATGATTCAAAGATTTTAGCGAAGAGCGGGAGTAGACTGATGGGGACGATTAATTTTGAGGGTTAGTTTTTTACCAGAATTCTTGAATACTGGTACAACAGAGGCAATTTTCCAGCTAAGAAAAAGACAAAGATTGTTCTGTCTTGTGCAATCACAGATCCATGGTCAGATGGATCTGCAATGTGAAATCTGACCAAACCCAACACATTAGGTCAGATGGATCTGCAATGTGAAATCTGACCAAACCCAACACATTAGGTCAGAGGATTTGCTGAAAGCACTACATTTGTCTAGCGTAGAGGTTATCCTAAAGATGAATCGGTTATGCTTGTATAGTCATGTGGAGCGTTTATCCTCCCGGATAAACCGTTGCAGAAGCATGGATTCCTTGGATCGCAGGAAGATTGGTCGGCTAAGGAAAACTTGGAAGCAAGTGAACAAAACTGTACAGGATGGAATTTGGAAACAGTTGACCTGCTGAAATGTGAGGATTGAAGATCGAGCTTGCAAAATATACAAAAACGTCTGACCCCTGTACAAGGAAAAAGTGATGTAAAATAAAATAGAATAAGTTGTTAAAAACAAAAATTTTAGCAATTCTTTTTTTCTTTTTTTTTTCCTTCATAAATAATAGAAGGTGGAGGAGTCCTAATATCACTATTCTAATCGGTGGGTACTAATTTCATAATACATTTTTTTTTGATCTTCACAGGTGATAAAGAGGGATCCGCTTTCTTTCTATCTTTTCTTTCATTGCTTTTAGCTGAAAGGAGAAAAGAGAGGGAAAGGCAGAAAGAATGCCACCTGTTGTGGTTTTAACCAAATATTTGACCAAGAGAATTGATCCGGTGGCTGAATCCTTTAGCATGCCATACTTAGAAGAAGAGGTTATGAGTTCAAACCTCACCTGAGCATAAGTATTTTTACTCTGATTTTCTCCAAACATGAACTTTAACATTATGAATTTCAATATTACGCATATTGTTTGATCTTAATTTTAGTTTTTTCTATAATCTACATACTTTACGGTAATTAGGACTCTAAACGATGTCGAGTAGCCCTGCTAGTATTTAAAATATTTGCTGCCTACATATACACATCAGTAATTGAGCATGGGTTAATTTAATAAATCTGATTGGATATGAACTCGGTTTGCTGATTTCTTTCACCTCAATTTGCAATGGGTCATTTTCATCCATACATGCCAAGCCATACAGTTCCAACCACTATGAAGAAGAAGAAGAAGAAGAAGAAGACAAATCAAACCACAAATATCATCAATGAGAGATACAATATCCAACATAAATGTAAAGCTTGAAATTCATAATTTAACTAAAACGTATGCTTTATACCAATACTAGTGTACACCCTCCATCAAAAATGATGGAATAAAAGAAAAAAATTATACTTCACTAATGTTGGCACTAATATTCATATAAAATCTGGGCCCAACCTTCTTACTGATATCCATCAATGATCTCCCAAATCATATTCTAAGATCATTCGTTGATATCTATGCAAATGACACAACCATCTATGGGAGCACTTCGAAGAGCATTTGAATACCTACTAGACACTGTCCTTGAGTGTCTAAGGTCTCTCTATACAGGAGTTTGTCAGGACAACCTGGCATAAGGATACCTATCCCTACTAATAAACCCTGACCAAATATTACAAAATAACATAGTATTCGAAGCCCAAATAAGGTCCCATTGGTATAGCTACACACTGGTTCATACGAGGAATGGTGCACCTTCTCCAAGCTATGTTGCCTCTAGTAACAGCATCAAGCTGGATACTCCATCAGACTAGATGAATTCTTGTCCTCAAATCCGGTAAGACCAAGAGACCACAATAAAGATATACTATAATATAGTAAACTGGTCAATTAGGAGAGGAAAATTAATGTTCTACACTTTTTTTCTAACTCAACGTTTGAGAGGTAAAGTAGAACATTAATGGAATATGGAAATATCTATGTATCTAATCTAGAGATCAAATGTTAGCCCCAGGAAGGGGTCCCTTGATTTCTGAGAACTTACACTGAAGTAAAATGAAAAAAAAGAAAAGAAAGATCTTTCTGATTCTCTCTCTTCTGACCTGGAGCACGTTATGCAATGGGGAAAAATACATCTAAAACCAAGCTTCTCTCCTTCCACCGCTAACACTCGGATCCGCACTTTGCTCCAGTTGAAATGGATGAAGCTCCCCTTGAGGAGGCTCCTTTTTTTGATAAGCATCTAGGACTGATGTTCACCCCGGATCTGAAGTGGAAGACTTACATCAGATCAATTGTTAACGTCTCTGGTAAAATGGTTGAATCTTTCTCCTGCTCCAGAAAGTATCTCACTCCTGATGCAATCCTCTACTTGTATAAGAGCCAGATATGACCCAAGATGTAGTACTGTTGCCACATCCGAGGAGGTGCTGTTCAGAGCATTCTTTCCTGCCTTGACAGAGTACAAAATCAACTTCGGAATCTGGTGGGGATGTCTTTTTCTCACAGAAGAGACGTTGCTAGTCTTTCTCTACTCTTTCGTTATTTTCATGGTAGGTGCTCGACTGACCTCCAATCTCTTGTGCCTCCCAGTAAAATATTAACAGCAAAAACACCCACTGAAAATAATTTTCCTTTCTTCCTCTGTTAACCTAAAACTAAACGGAACTTCCATGAGCAGAGTTTCTTTCCAAGAACTGTCCGTCTGTAGAACAAAATACTACGGGGCTGCTTCCCGATTGACTACAGCATGGTTGTTTACAAGTCTAATGTACACAAATTCTTGTTGAGCTGTCCTCTTAAATAAAATTCTGCCCAGTTTCAACCATCAGTGTTGTCTCACCTAAAGAAAAAAAACACCAACCTTCTCTTTGCTTTTTGTTATTTTCTTTCTTTGATTATTGGAGAGGGGGTCTATACATGAAAAATGACGTCGTATGTTATCAAAGACGTTAGCGGTAGTGAAATTGAAAGAAAACAATCGTCGCTCACATAAAGAAATAGGAAAGAAAGAAAACGTCCTAAACTGGAAAGTTAAAAATAAATAAATAAAGGAAAAAAAATATATACATCTGTATAGAAAGCAGAATAGAAAGAAAAAAAGAAAGACTATATTATTCATTCATTTCGTATGAATCAAATGATTCTATTGTTGGCATTGGTTTCCCCGATATCTTTCTAGTCAGAATTCTTTTCTGAAAGAAATCTGGTACTTATGGGAGGGACCACGTGAAGGTTGCCAACATCCTAAGTGAAAGTGTTTCTGTGGAACGAACTGGATTCGAACTTTGCATACCCTGGGTGTCAGTCCGTGCCGTTAACCACTTAGTCACCGTTACTTCCCAGAATACATTATGGAAATAGATTTTTTGTTCTCCCTTTCCTTATTTGTCAGGCAGATTTTTATACACATTTCTCTTTATTATAAAGTGGAAGATGTATTAAAGGTGTTTATCATTAACTTGCCCAATAGTGTATTTTACTTGCAGTTTGTTTTGGGTTTTAACTTATTTAACCCTTATCCTCGAGTAGCCTTTGGGCCTTAATAAGTGGTGACCTTTAATGTAAAAAAAAAACTTCTTTTTTTTTTTTTTTCTTTTTCAAATAAAATTATGTTTTGTTCCAAACAAAAGAAAGTAACTCTGTATTGACGAATACAGTTACATCCCTTTTTTGATAGCGTCCATTCTGAAAAAAATTCCGACTCGATCACAGTATTTTCTGGAAAGAATCAAATTACTTTTTTTTTTCTCTTCTTAACAACATACTGCAACGATCCAGCAAAAGAACTGATGAACGAGAATCAAATATTGATTTTCTAGGAAAAAAGATATCGATGACAAAAATCGAAAAAGAGACTAACTATACTTTATATATTAGAAGATCTATTTCAATAAAACATCATATCTGCATGTGTGTTTGTACATAACTTTCTAACCTGATTTACGGATACATCGTGATGAAGTGTATAAGTGATGCAGGTGGAGTCATCGATAGTGACCAGGATGTAGAATAGCATACAGTGTACTCTGCTTCATTTTATCCAAGTCTTAAGAGAATTTAAACTTCATACAGCAATCGAGCCATTTAGTGTTACTTAATTTAATTTATGAGGCAAGCATTTGAGTTCTCTGATTTTTTAGCGGAATTCCACTCTCTTGTAATTCAGAAAAAGCAGAATTCCTTATCCCCTCCCCGTTTGGCTCGCTTTTAGTTCTCTTTCTCTTTCTCTTTCTATCACTTTATCTTTCTTTCTCTTTTCTTGTTTTTCTCTCTTGCTCTTCCTCTCTCCATCACGTTATGTCTTGCCTTACTTCTCCTTCCTTTCCCCTCTCTCTGAAAATGTTAAGTTTGCCATACTTCAAACGATTCATGGGTAGGGGAGGTAGAAGACTTTTGCTTCATCAATGAATGTCTTTCTGTCTCTTAAAAAAATATCAGTCGATACTTTCAGTATGAAAAATAGGTATTGTAGATTAATACCTTTCACTAACCCCCCCCCCCCCCCTAAACACTGAGATGCTACTTTTTTTAGAAGATTATGAGTGAACAAGGTTGGGAAATTGGGGGGAGGGGGGCGGATTACAAGTTGAGAAATTCATTGCGATGTCAGATTTTTTTGCCATTGGCCACTCACATTCTTGATGAGGACCACTTTAATTCCCGGGCAACGCTAGTTTAATATAATGTGTTACTGTAACAGCCATCATGTGGGTCCACGAGGTGAAAGAGTGAGGATTCGCGCCGTGTGTCGTTCATCGAGGATTGAACCTAGAGTGTTCTGATTACAAGATAGAATCATGTTATTTCTGTGCGAAGACAAGAGTCCACTTATGCAAATGACCAATGTTTTGCATGAGTGAATTCTCATTGAAATAAAAAGTAGAAACTTTCCTCCTCTGGTGTGACGATAACATTACGATACGTCTAGTGTTAAGCAAGAAAAGGAGAAAGAAATTGAATTGTCGTTTTGTGTCAGGTTACCCGATTGACAAGAGTCGGATATTTTTTAGAGTTGGGGGCGTCATCGTGTTTTGGAGAATTGTTAATACAATTCAAGAGTCAGACTTTTTATTTATTTATTTTTTTTCAACTTTCACTTCTACAGTTACCATTGTAGAAGTTGAATAAAGTGTTTACTTTGTATATTTTTTTGTGTATATTTATACAGATTAGTCTCAGGAATATATTCTCCACTATTGTTAAGTAGTCGGTTACTCTGAATATGTTTGTCAGGTGATTTAGTTTAATAGACAGGGCTTGACCCCTGGGCCAAGTAGCCCTATATGTGAATAGCAGATATTTGATTTGTTCATCTCACCAGATGATGAAACGGGTAGATATTACATATAGAAATATAGTCAATTACAGCCTATATGTTAGAGAGAATAGATTCTCATTTGTCAGTTTGAACCCTTCTGAACATGTTAGCCAGAAGCAACTTTGAGCCAATGAGTATAGATTCATAGTTAAATGAATAAAATATATTGTTAAGATTGAATTGTCATGGATTATTCAGACTACTATTCTCATCTTGGTTGTTATATTCACAACATTTTGGTCACTGTAAACACAGAACTTCATATGCTATGACTGCTATTTTTATTATTCACAACATTTTGGTCACTGTAAACACAGAACTTCATATGCTATGACTGCTATTTTTATTATTCACAACATTTTGGTCACTGTAAACACAGAACTTAATATGCTATGACTGCTATTTTTATTATTCACAACATTTTGGTCACTGTAAATACAGAACTTCATATGCTATGACTGCTATTTTTATTATTCACAACATTTTGGTCACTGTAAACACAGAACTTAATATGCTATGACTGCTATTTTTATTATTCACAACATTTTGGTCACTGTAACCACAGAACTTCATATGCATATTTTAGAACTTGTGGTTATAAAGAGCAATTTTAACAATAAATTCATAAATAAAACATTTTTAAGTAACAGGTTGCAAAACAAAAACAACTGTAACATTGAATTAAGAAAGTGAATAGTAATATGAAAGAGTTAATTATGATGATTGTTTATAAAATGTTGCAATACAAAAGTGTACACTTTTATACTTAGCTCGTATCGGTGATATATCCTTGACAGTCTGTCCGACAGTGATTTTGTTGCTGTCAGGCTGAGGTATGGTCCTGTTCAATTTCCGGAGGTCTACCCTCCCAGGTTTTATCTTCTCTTTGAAAAGGGGTTAGTTTATTGCTAATTGCCTGAGGCGCCCCTAGCGGAGGCTGCAGACAGGGCTGCTCAGTCATTTTTTGGGAGGCCAGAGTGCGCTAATCCTAGTGTGCTGGCTTTTCAAAACCACATCTGACCTTGTGTCTAATCTTCTAGAGAAAAGGTAAATAAAATACAAAAGTATACACTGTTATTTCAAGTATGGATTAAAAGAAATGCCAGAATGCCTATTTGAACCTTCCTTCAGCCTACAATAAATAAACAACGACTGAAATTTCATTCTCACATACTCTCTCTCTTTCTCTCTCTCTCTCATGCGTGGCCTCTCACTCTCTTACGCTCTCTGTCTCTCTCTTAGAATGAATGAATTTTCATAACTTTTGTGTCCTCGTTCATCTATTTCAGCCAAGCCAACTCTCAGGGGTCAATTGATCAACTGTGCAACCTCATCCGCAGGGCTTCCTTACGTTCAAGGAAACAATGGCTTCTCTGTTAAAAAAATATCAAAGGTAAACAAGGTTTAAGTTTTTATTTTGTTTGTGTTTATAATTTCCTTTCAATTTATTTTTTAAACATGGATGATATTAAGATCCTTACTTTTCTATGACTTCGATTGCTTATATCTTATACATTTTCATATATATATATATACAGATATATATTGCATAGTTATCTAAATGAATAAATGCAAGTTTTTTTCATTTATCACTCCTATCTAATAATCAGAACGGGTTACTGTTATTTTAATCAAGAACGCAACATAAAGACATGGTATTCTGTATATGTAATGCAGATAAACGATTAACAAAGAACCTTTTGACTGCCTAATTAGCATAACTATTTTTTAAACCGTTCATAATTAATTATCATTTGGTATTATTAATTTGGAATTGCATTTGCTTATGTTTGTTATCTATATGCAATAGTTTTGTCCATATTAACATTAATTACTTAAAGTTATTTAATAAATAAATCGGAAAAATCACTAAGACACCTTCACTTTAAACAACCAGCGCTCGCTTATGACCTTACTGTAGGTCGAGTGAAACATAAGCAAGAATAGAAAGGGAATGGGAGAGAGCGAGTGTGGCTGTCTCGCTCGCTTTCTCTCTGATCCCTTTATATCGCCCTCTTTTTTTAGTTTTTACATTTTCCCTGAAAGACAAATAAAAATTTTTTTTTATTAGTTAAGTTGATGCCTTTATTGTAAAGTTTAACAACAAACTTATTGTTTAATGTTTACAAAGACCTTATCACTATTCTGATTGACAAATTAAAACAATAGCACTGTGATCGGTCTCAATTACGAAAAAAATATTGATCTGTATTTTGGTATTATTGTAAATTAACATCCTCCGCGAAATTACCCCCCATCCATCCCAAAAGTATTCTACCTGTTTTAGGCATGTGAACACCCTGAAAAACTTCACGGAAAGATGAAAAGAAAACAAAAATTATTTTGGAATTTAAAGTGTAGGAAATTTTTTGTATATAAATTTAATGTAAAATGATCCCCATTTTGGGGACAGTTTTAGGGCAATTAACTAAATTCTTTTTTTCTATGGGAGTTAAATACGTTGCTTTTTTTTGGGGGGGGGGGGTAGCTACTTTTTTAGGCGATTACATATCGTTTTATGACCTAGTCACTCGAATTTAGGGTTAGCAGTCAAAACTGTTGGTAAGTACCCTAAAAACATAGAGTGGCCCAGAAATTGGGAACATAGTACATTTGATATATATATATATATATATATATATATATATATATATATATTACATTAAGTTCATACAAATTAAAGGCATCCACAAATAAAAAAAATACATTACAGCTTTTGTTACGCATACATTACCATACATTATATTCAGCATTATTATATAGAATGATTTAAGAATTTAAAACGTTGACATCACCTAAAACCTATCAGTTTAACATTTTTCAAACCCACATTAAATAAATCAATAAAACCAATGACTCCCATTGCATATTTCATAAGATACTGTTTTCCTTTTTCTATTTCGTTTTCTGCACATACAGACATATTGAGCAGATTACTTATTAAGTTACCTTGTCTATAAGTAAATAACATTTCTTTATCTCAAATAGTCATTCTATTATTCTGTTATTCCATAATCGATCAATTTACCTAAATCAACATGGTGTGAGCTTCTTTTAAAGCATGCATTAAATAAATCTATTACAATTTTTATTTTCATTTCAATTTGTGTGTAAGAAGTCTAAGACAATGGAAATAGATTAGAACTCAGATGTGGAGAAAGTATATCTGGATATCGAAGCTATTGAGGTTGTCGAGAAATTTTGTTACCTTGGTGATACCATTGGAGTACAAGGTGGAGTAGGTGCTAGTATGATTACAAAAATTAGGAGTTGATGGAGTAAGTTCAGGGAACTTCTGCCATTACTAATCAGCAGAGCGTTACCACTGTTGACTAAGAAAAGAGTCTATCAGGCATGTGTACACAGTGTGATGGTGTATGGAAGTGAAACCTAGTCAGTGAGGGTTGAAGACATGCATTGCATGGATAGAAATGATAAGAGCATGATATAATGAACGTGTAATGTGAGTCTTAAAGACATGTTTAGGTCTGATGACCGCAGGGAAAGATTAAATCTGGACAGCATATGGAGATGTGTGCAGAACAGGAGACTTTGTTGGTTTGTTCACATTGAAAGAATGAATGAGAGTACTTGGGTTAGTAGATGTAGCACAGTTGAGATAGCATGGTCAATTTGTCAAGGCCAAGGAAAACACTAAAATAACTGATAAGGATGGACTTAAGAGAAAGGGATAAATAAAGACCTGTTCAGAGGTTAGTTTTGAAATGAATTTCTAAAAGCTGTCCAACACATGCCAATATGTAAAAAAAAAAAAAGGTAAAGGTCGCATAGCCTGCACGCGCACGAGTGTCGTTGCCGACATCACACACTGCCCATGGCCGTAGCGGCGGTGATTTGTTAAGAATCACTGTGTCTAGGGCACAGCATATGGAAGGCGGAGCCCATCCCTCTCCTTCCGCTGCCTCGAATCTTCCCTGAGTTTTAGTCAGGTACCCATTTACTGCTGGGTGGACAGAGGGAGTTTTCAGACCCAAAAATTTGCATGCCGTGAGTGGGATCGAACCCGGGTCGTCCAACCCAAAGACAAGTGCTATAACCACTCGTCCACAGGCCCTCCCTCAATATGTAAAGCAGATCTTAAACCGAATATGATGATGCTAAAAAATATCTGTTTCTGTTCTGTTTTCTTACGTCTTTCTCAATTAGATTTCGGCATCTCAACCGAGAGTTTTTTGTTTCTTTCCTGCGTGTGTTTCCTGAGGAAACATACACGCTTAAGCATCATTAGTTTAGCACACAAATAGCTTATAGTTATGGGTCAATCATGTCTGTTTTATTTTGAAGGGTGGGGGGAAGCATGTTTTCTTGCTTAATCTCTATCGATGGAAAGCCATTAGTTAATCCAAAATAAATAATCCACTGTTTTGTGTACAACGAACAATTATGTCTTTACCTTTGATCAACCATCACGACAAATACAAAAGAAAATCAAGACTCACAAGGCAATTAGATTGCTTTTTGGTTTTGTTTTGTTTGTTTCTGTTTTGTTTTTTATTATAGATGTGGCTTTGTCTGCGATTGTAAATTTGCCGTTAATCTTGCTCTTGATGTCTTTTGAAACATTATTTTTTTAAGAGGGTGATGTAGTTTGCTTGAAGCATTGTGTGTAATATATCAATAGCTTATTAGAAGACTATAACAATGCACGAATATACAAAGGCTATTTCTTTCTTTTATTTTAAATTATTAAAAAAAAACATTTTTAATTAAAAAAAAAAATTTTTACTTCTTTGTTTTTATTAAACAGTTATTATTTTTTAATTTTTTGTTTATTTTTAATTTAAAAAAAATTTAATTAAATAATTTTTTATTTTTAGTTAGAAAAACGTTTTTTAATTAAAAAAAAATTACATTTTGTTTATTTATTTTTTATTAAATTTTATTTTTGTTTATATATCTTTTTTTCATTCTTGATCACTACTATCTTACATGGTTCTTTTTCTTTTAATTTTACAGACGCCATTTTAATCGAAAAAATTAGGGCAAACAGATGTTAACAATCCACTTCATCATTTTAATGAATGAAGTTAATTTTATCAATGAATATTACTATATTACTATTACTACGTATTCGGCTTATTTTTCATTATATTTTTTAAAATCAAATTTTTCATTAAATTTTCTAACTGGATTAATCTTTATTAGAATTATGGCTTTTTAAGTACTTTGTTAATACTTTGACCTCACATCTTGTACAGGTTCATGCCATTATATGATGGTAGTTTTTATTTTTTCATTGTGTTTCATCTTTTTTCTTACATTTTGTTATGTGTTTTCTTTAGTCGAAGTTGGCCAATCTTCACTGACTCTGCAGTCCGACTTGAATCTCTTAAGTGGAGGTCACAGTGTCTTCAGCTCACTGTAAAAGACTTGTTCTGAAAACTTTGTGTCACATGACCAAACCATCGAAGTTGGTGTCAAAGAATTGTTGTTTCTGTGCTCAACATCTGAGCTATTTGTACTACATTGACCTCCATTCTCCTTTCTGTTAAGAGTCTGCCGGAGCTTATCTTGATGGAACCGATCCTGGTTTCTCAGAGATTCACAAAAGCCAGCTCAGTCCAAAAGATCTGGAGGATCTGAGCAGCAACAGACCCTGCTGTAAGCCATTTCAAATAAATCCTTTGATATCTTTAAAATAAATTTGAGGAATCACAAAGGGGAGATAAAGAGGTGCAGAAAGGAATGACTGACCACAAGAGAGAACCGATCATCTAATGTCCAAGAAAGTTCCATTCTTATCTAGAACTGTTATGTCAAATTTGAAAGTTCTTTGTCTTTTCATCGAAAAAAGAAATCTGCTGTTGGCCCCTGGCAGTAATTTGTCTCCGCAACAAATCTTATCGCTATAACATAAACAGCTGTTGTTGTGTCTCAACAGTAGTAGCAGTAATGATGATGTGGCAGTGTGTAGATTTGATCTGTCTCTCTTTTTCTCTCTGTTGCAACTTTCTTTTTTAACTTTGTAGTTGTCGTTCTGGCTCTCTTTTTCAGCTGAGTGTTCAGTCTGCATAATACAGCAGTGTCTCGATATACCTGTTTACAGCAAGTGTATAATAACAACAAATCCAATTTGGACTTTTATATTCTTTGTTCTATTTTCTCTTTAAATTTCTCTGCAGAGGAATATACATTATCAATACCTCCTTATGGGGAGAGAAGTGCTCCTAAAACACGTCCACTCATCCTGCAGACCAAAAGCCAAAGAGAAAGATCAGCCTTGCTTATTTTGCTACGTCAACTTCCTGTTCATGACATCATTTCCTTAACATGTTAACTAAAATTTCAAACCCAAACCTTCTAGTGGATTCCAATGGAAATTTCCTTTCTTGTGTAATTCTAGCTGTGACATGATGAGAAACTTACTATTAAGTTAAATTAATTATTCCATAATTAATTTTAAAAAATTGGTGGTCCACACATCTTGAGGTAAAAAATATATCGGCAAATTATTTTCACAAATGAATAAAAGGTCATACATTTCATACTGTGGTAACTGGCAATCCAAGGATACCTATTTTTGATTATAAATAACAAATGCTAAAATGGTCATAATGTTAAAATATTGTATTTCCAGATATAAAATGATAGCCTAGAGAAATTACTTAAGTTGAATTATGTTTATACTTTGAAAAGTTAAAATATATGAGAGTATATCATTTTTGATTTTGACAGTTATCAATGAATAATTTTCAAAAAAACAATTTTAGGTTGACAAATTAAAAGGGTCATTAGACACTTACCATGTCTGATGAATATAATTACCTTTCAACAAATATTAACGCGTGCTAATTTTGAAATAGGACCCAGCCCCATATTGTGGCTTGATTTGAATCTCACCTTTTAAGGTGAAACAAAGGCTTTCATTGCCCGACTAATCATAAGAAAGCAGAACATGCAATACAAATTATGATTGGGTAACAAATCATAAAACTCGTCTCATGTAAAATTTCTCAATAAAAGAGCTTAGTGAGACCAACTGAAGTCATCAGAAATAGAGAATTCTTTTCCAAAATTCGTCCGCTTCTAAGGAACAAGAACACAAAGCAAATTTCAAAGTTCCATAACCTAAGACTTAGCACCGTTCAAATTCCTCAACTTGTCTTTTCTCCTCAACAAGGGGAGCGGCATAACTTTTCCTTTTTATTATCATTATACACTGTGTTCCAATGAATATTTTTATTATTCACAGCAAGGTTTTTCTTATTTTGGGGTTACTGACAACACTGACCACTTACCCAAATTCCCAACTAGCTACATCAGTCCAAAGTTCTGCAGATCTTTAAACACAGGTGTAGGCGTAGAACGATTCAGAGAGCAACCAGTTGGAACACATGCAATCCTTGTGGCATCGGGCTATATTTAATGCCGAGTTACCCAGAATACAACACTGAGTGACTCCCCGGGCCACGATAGGTTCACATAGTACTGTCCCACCCAATATTACTACAGGTCTGCCACAATAATGTGTCGCATGAGAGAAATTTGAAGGTGATCCGTCTTCATTAGCATGCCATGTCGAGTCCCTAACAACATCTTAGGAAGAGACCAGACTAGTGCTGTGGACCAGAAGGCTAAAAAATGCCCCCCCCCCTACTGACATGCCCTTCTGAGGCCCTTCCTCCTGGCTCAGAAGAACACTGGGTCCAGTGGAAAACACTCAACCGTCTGGGGATGAGGCAATCAAAAGTTGCTATAGTCAGATAGGACTACAAAATCGATCCAACCATATACGAATGTGGAGAGGAGGACCATACAATGCAACACTGCTTTATCTGTCCTCTACTGGCCAACCAGTGCAGCTTGAAAGATCTTATAGAGTACAACAATAATGCAATGGACTGTGTAAAAAAGTGGGGAAACTATTATATAACCACAAGCTTAAAGACACACAAAGAAGAAGATTAACAAAAAGAAAGACAACAGCTAAATTTTCCAAGAACTTCCCACCTGTGGAACATATTATTTACCTCCTTATCAGGTCAAGTGTGGTTTTGATGAAACTAGTGCACTAGAATACACTCTGGCCTACAAAATACCTGAGCAGCCCCATCGACATTCCCTGGTATTAGCAATAAACTAACCACTTTACAGAGAGAAGTTAAACCCTGGGAGGGTTGACCTCCTATATATTACCATGTAAATGTTTCCCTCCGAACTACAATGTTTTTAATTCAAATGTCAACAAATATCTATTGAATCGTTGTGTGAATTAAGCATAGTTCTCAATGCTTTCATAGTATTGTTCCATCATCTAACTGAAAATCTCGCTAACCCTTATCTTCGAATGGCTTTTGGCCTTGGTAAATTGTAAACCATTTGTATAGCAACAAAAATATTCACTTATTCTATGTAGCTTGTTTGAAACTAATTTCCATATTTTTCATGTCTATTTTTGACTCACAATTCGACAATTTACACTCTGACCTTTTTCCATGTCTGTTATATAGTCTGGATGTGGCCACATACAATGATTAAAAATGATTTACTTTAAAAAATTAAAGAAACGTAATAAAAACAATGGGCAAAGTTGAACTTGAAGCCAGACAAAATACTCACTCACACAATGAAAGAGACATTTTTCCTTTAACACTGCTTCAAGTTATTTTTATTAGATGACACTTGTATAGACACCTTTTTTTTCATTATCAGATGAAGTATTTATTTTTTATCCTAATTGTTTCCTTTATTTTATAAAAAGGAGTGTGTAATTGACCAAATAAATATTATGGCAGACTATGGAATTGGATGTACCATTATACCAAATTACTCGCTAATAAAGATATAACCCCCCCCCTCCTCTCAGTTATGGACAAAATATGAAATTGTGTTCAACTGATCATATACAAGGTCAGGTGTGGGTTTTTGATGAAAGTGTTTCTGTGGAACGAACTGGATATGAACCCAGCATACCCAGGTCCTCAGTCCGCGTCATTAACCACATAGCCACCATGCCGTCCCATCATTATCATTAACGATAGGTATTGCTTCTTCGACATTCAATAAAATTCCATGTAGCAGACAAAACAAATCCAACTTTATGAAAACTTCTAAAATACATTCATCCTAATTTTTGGTTTTTACTTATTTCATTTCATCATATTCGGTTTAATATCCATTTTATATGCTGGCATGTGTTTGACGGCTTTTAGAAATTGATTTCCAAACCAACCTTTCTCTCGCCAGGTTTTTATTTATTCCTCTTTTTCACAAATTCATCCTTATCACTTCCTTCCATGTTTTTCTTGACCTTCCCCTGCCAACTGACTCAGCTATCTCAACTGTTCTACATCTACTAACCCAAGTACTCTCATCCATTCTTTCGATGTGACCAAACCATCAAAGTCTCTTGTTATGCACACATCTCTCTATATTGTCTAGATTTAATCTTCCTTTCAGGTCATCAGATCTAAGCCTGTCTTTAAGACTTACATTACACACTCATTATTTCATATCATTTATCTACATTTATTTATTATCAATAATTTTGCCTAGATTCATTAGTTTCTGGGTATGACCTTAAAGTGCATATTTGTATGGTTTTGCCATGTCATAAAACTCAACAACCGACCGATAAAATGACATTTCACCAAGACAATGCACCGTGTCACAGGTATGGTAAACAATGGGCAATCAACAATTCCTCCACTATCCAACCACCATGATGTTGCTTGCACAGCTACAAATAAGGCTGAACTGTTTGTCTAGCAGTTTGCCTTAAACTCCACCTTGGATTCCACAAACCACCCTCCCTAATTTCCCACAACAGACGGAAACCACACTTGATGATCTGATCACCCTTTTCCCTGTCCTGAATATCATTAAAAACAAACTTTACATCGCCAAAGCATGTGGACCTGATCTTATCCCTGCTATAGTAATAAAGAAATGCTCTGCATAACTGGCCTCTGACTTCTCCAAACTCTATAAAAAATGCCTTGCCGAATCTTGCTTCCCTAATAGCTATAAAATTGCTTCTGTGGTACCAGTGTTCAAGAACTCTGAAGAAAGAACTGACCAGCTAAATTATTGCCCCATGAGTCTCCTGACGTTCTTCACTAAAATCTCTGAATCAGTTATCAATCTAGCAATAGTCCACCAACTCGAACATTCTAAACTTTCTGACCAAGGTTTGGCATTAAGGTCTACTCAGTAAAATTAATTTGTATGGTATTACTGGACGAATATTTAATATAATCAGGTCCTTTTTAGCTAAAAGAAAGATCCAGGTCGTTCTTGATGGATGTAGATCACAAAAAACATCACATCAATGCAGGTATATTCCAGGGGTCGATACTTGGACCGTTATTATTCCTTATCTTCATAAATTATCTCCCTGATGCAATCGTGTCTGAGATGGGTATATTTGCTGATGACACCATGCTCTATTCTCAACATGTGGGCAAATCGAATTCACACATATCTAAGGTAGTGGCTGAATCCTTAGAAAATGACCTCCAGTGGAATATGGTCATAAATGGATGATTACATTTAATGCTAGCAAGACAACGCTCTTTTCCTTTAACAATTATAAGAAACATTTCAAACCGCCGATTGCCATGGCTGATAGCACCGTTCCTGAGAGTCCAACGTTCAAACTCCTCAATCTAACATTCACAAACAACATGAATTGGAATAAATACATAGAAGATACTGCAAGGTCTGCTGAAAAGAAGGTGGGCTTCCTCTACCGGGTCAGAAAACGTCTCACACCTGCCAGTATCCTATATCTTTATAAAGCCACCATTCGCCCATGCATGAAGTATTGTTGCCACATTTCGGCTGGTGCACAAACCACTAGTCTCTCTCTTGGACAGAGTGAAGAAAAGAGTCTGTAACCAAATAGGTTCCGCACTGCCTACCAAGCTCTAGCCCCTGTCCCCTCGCCGCAATGTTACATCCCTGTGCTTGTTTGACAAGTACTTCAACGGAATGTGCTCCAATAAACTTACTGCACTTGTACTACCTCAACGTAAATACTCCGACTAACCTGACAAGCAGCAAAATCTCATCCCTTCACTGTAGCGGCCCCCAAATGTCAGAAAAATTTCTACTCTAATAGCTTCTTTCTTCGAATTGCTTACCTTGTGAATTTCCTCTCTGCTCCATTTCCCCAACTGTACCAACCTGCAGAAATTTAAATGTAATGTGAACAAGCATCTTGCCACACAATTCCTCACTTAGGATGCCCCTATAAATCTGGCCCCTAATTCACAGTAGCCCCTCATGTCTCAGTGGCAATATGCCTTGTTTGGGGTGAATAAAAATAGAAAAAAATTACATGAATTGCACTTCGAATTGCTTCCACACCCACCCTATTCTTCATATCTGCCCCCCACCGGCTACTTGCTGTTTGCAGACCTTGGTTTCAATGAAGAAGTGATATTGGAAAGTGAAGCATATTTTGAGGCCAAAGACAAATCGTTCTACAAAAAAGGCATTGAATTTTTAGAGAAGTATTGGAATCAGTGTATTACCTTAGAAGGAGACTATGTTGATGAATAAAATCGAATTTTGCCTAAAAATTGTTGTATTAGTTAGGCTCGGGACTTATTGAGTTAGGTGTTAAATAACCCAAAAAGGTTTGAGATGCTCTAATACAAAACAACTAAACCTATATTCATTAAAAAAAATTAAAACTGTTGCGATTGTGTTCATGTGATGTGTATAATATCAATGTACATACTCGTTTTCAGGACTCATTTGTGTCATCTCTTCTCTTGACCGATTACAGGAACACAAGTCTTATTTAAAATGGAGGTTTTATTCACATGAGAGACATAGACATTTACTCAGTATTACAGACAGCCAAGAGAGAGATATATATATTTAACTGAGAGGAGAGAGAGAGAGGCACAGAGCTACCAGAATCGCTTCATGGCTTGTCCTACCCCACCTACACCAGGACTTGAGACAAGCTCTCACTTCACATATCCAATAGCTGTCTAACTGGAGAAGAGATCCCGTTACCTTCTAACGGAAATGATGTCACTTCTCGACCTCTGTCATCTACTGAGGTCATACTTGGACCTCACACCTGTCAATCATTTAGCGAGTTCATTGTTCATTCTTGAATTTTTTTAACTAATCTGTTATTCTTCCATTCTAGAATGAGACTTAGGCTCTCAATATACAACAAAAGTCAAAAGTTGTCAGTCTTATCAAAAATAGCCGATTTGTTTAAATTGCAATGAATCAGTATCTTATTTTTTTTTTCTCTATTTCATCATCACCTGGCTCAAACTGACAGCCAGGTCATGAAATACAGAGCAAAAAAAAAACACATTGCCAAACAATAATAAATAACTTGTATAATTAGCATTTGGTAATTTCTATTATCAGGATAGAGCTAAAATTGTTGCCACAAATATGCATTAAACTTTTTTATTTATAATCTGTTTTAGTTGATCAGCTGCCACTTGATTCTAATATTCCAGTGTTAATGCTTGCTTAATGAATTAGACAAATTTACTAATTTTTTATTGTTTTTTTTTATCTTCCTTTTTTTCTTTTGCTCCTTTTCTTTGCAAATTCATCCAATTTTCAATTTGTCATTTTTTTTTCATAACTTATATTTTATTATATATAATTTATTTTTTATATTTTTAAAATGTTTATATTTATGTCTTTTAATATTTTATATTTATACTAGCGGTATTCATCCAGCGTTGATTGTGTGCGGATATATTTCTGGTCAGAAATAATTTCAAATATAGTCATGTTTACAATTTTTGCCTCGAAAGAAAACTTAAAAATAACATTTGCAATATGAGGTCAAGTAATTAAAAAAACTGTTAACACTGTTTTTTTTTATTATAAAAAAAAACTGCTTGTTGACATTGCATTTCTTACAGACACCTGTAAAAATGGCAAATGGCGTTACTGAAGCAAAGGGAATCTAATTATTTTAAATCTTAAAAATACCAATAAAAATAATTATTTAAATGTTTAACCCTTTTTTAAATACATTCTTCACTGAGATAGTCTTTATTCAATTTTATATTTGTTTTATGAAATGAAGAAAATCCATTTTTAGAAGATGAATTTCGTTTCTTTACATTCTAATATATTTCAGTTATTTTATGGACCTGACTGATAATTGTCCCGAGTGACCTCAGATGGAATCAAAGGAAAATTTCAATGGTGTCTTTAGATTATGTAAAAATATTAATCCTTATTGAAACTTATTTGAATGTTCTGTTAACATATCGATTCATATCACACACACAAACAAACATTGGCTTTTATATATATAGATTATTATTTATATATTATATATATATATATATATTTTTTCCCTATTTATGTTTTTTTTTCTTTTTGCAAACATGACCAATTTTTCTATTTTGTTTTTTCAGGAATCTCTGCACGTCTGTCACAATGATGCATCTTCTAATCAGTCAACAACTTCTGAAATGACCTTTCAAAGTACAACAGCCAATTTTGCTTCAATTCATGATAAAAAAAAATCTGTTAGTTCATTTTTTTCTTTTCATACCCATAATTTATTTTAAGTAAAATACTTGCAAAACTTTTTATGTCATGACCATTTCAAAACATATATATAGATATATATAATGTATATATTAGCAATAATATGCTCCCTTCGGTCATGTATTTTTGCTAGTATATATAATGTAAATGTTGAGTTATTTAAAAGGCGATTATGAGAATTTATTATTGACGTATGCTACCCCCTCCCACCAAAGGAGGAGGCAATGCTTGGGAGGATCGTATCATGCACACAGAACCGACACTATACTACTACCCTCCAAACAAAAGGAGGAGGTAATGCCTGGGAAGATGGTATCATGACGAATGAACATATAATTTAATTCTTCTATTTTAGCAAGTGATGCTTATTGTTTATCTATAAAATACTTAAATTAACTCAAAGATAATTCTCATTGTCTAATTTACTTCATTAATATTGTGAGTATCTATTTACTTCCCTTGAATACAAAACTAAGTGCGGAGTTAATATAGATTATGTATTCCATTGAAATGGGGTTTTTATTCACTTATTCTCTAAACAATTACGCTGGTTATAATACCATATTAGTTACTATTTAATATGGTACATTTTCTAACCTTTATTTAGAAATTCTTTTATAATTTTGTGCTCTTCACAATAGGTATAATTTTAAAATATCAAAATTCTAAACTTATGAATGCCGGCAAAAGCCGACATGATATTTATAATGAAATCAATCTTTTTTAGATATTTTCCCTAAAAGGTAACGTTTAGGCGTCGGATGAATATTTTTCAATAAAGCATATTTGTTTTATTACTTCTAAAAACTACATTTGAACATCTAAGCTTCCATTTTAAATTATACTATAATCAATATTACATAAAGATAAGTTGTTGTTTCCATAATTAACGCCTCACATTACTTATTCTTTATGCTGTAGTCTTATTTTCCATTTCATGGTAGATGATCTAGGTAAAAAACTTTCATATGCCCATCACTGTAAGGTAAACAATTGTTGCATGTATCACTATTGGAGGAAATGGTTTGGGCTATTTTCGTTAGTGTCTAGGTGATACATAAGTTGGAGAAAATAGTTTAAATTAAAATACCCCCACCCTTTTTTTCACTTATATTACCGGACCTCAATCACTCTAAAGCACTCTATTGTTATGTATTCATAGATACTATTAAAATGGTTAGTAATTTATCCCGTTATATGTTTCAGGTTTAGAAATCAAAAACTGATAGAGAATTCTCCCCTCCCTACTGTTAGGATAGCACCCCCAGAAATATATTTGTGGAAAAGATTATATATATATATATATGAAGATAAAATACAGGATATATCATAAAATAAAAAGTTGTGAAGACAGAATGTATGAAACACAGGAAAAACAAACTCGGGAAGAAATAAAAAATAGAAAACAAAATGTTTGTTTTTGATCTCTTCCTGTGTTTAATTGTTTTCCTTTCTGGCTTTCTCCTGTGTTTAATTGTTTTCCTTTCTGGCTTTCATATATATATATGAAAGCCAGAAAGGAAAACAATTAAACACAGGAAGAGATCAAAAACAAACATTTTGTTTTCTATTTTTTATTTCTTCCCGAGTTTGTTTTTCCTGTGTTTCATACATTCTGTCTTCACAACTTTTTATTTTATGATATATCCTGTATTTTATCTTCATATATATATATATATATATATATATATATATATATATAAATAAAAACTAATCTCCCAAACTAAGGAATGTATCATTTTGAATTTTGGAATGTATATTCTAGATAACATGGGCACATTATTTTTATTTTGTAAACTTCAGCATTTAGGGGTTGCATGCATATAAAGTTAGTTATGTGTGCGTGTTTACTCGTAGAATATATCTAGCAGGATGGGTATAAGCAATAAATATAGCACTAGTTTTAAATTTTAATGTTTTTTTTTTCTTTCTTTGGGGAGTATGGTACGGTTTCAGTAGCATCTACTATAGTTAAAAAAAAAATAATGTTCCCACATTACATATTCTGTTGCCTAGAATACATATTCAATAATTCATGTTAATAAGTTCAATACATATTATTGACGCTCACGTGCATGCATAGACCCTTTTAAAAGGGTATTATTTAATATAAACTCAAAATGTGATGTAAAGCAGTTCTTTCTGTATAAATTTTTTTGTAACTTATTTGAAACGTTTTTTTATGGCAGGTGCAAGTTTTGGTGGGTACGCCCCTAAATGGTAAAGTTTAAAAGAAAAATAATGTGCCCATGTTACTCACTGTATTTTTTTTAGAATATATATTCCAAAATTCATAATAATCTGTTTATTAGTTTAAAAGATTAAAAGTTGTTTGGGTGGGCGCACCCCCTAAATGGTAACATTTACCAAAAAAATATTGTGCCCATATTGCTAACTGGATTGTGGAGAATATATATTCAAAAATTTATAATGATCGATTAATAAAAAAAACTTAATTAAAAAAAAACAACTTTATATATATATGCACCCCTAAATTTACAAAAAAAATAATGTGCCCATAATCACCATAAATACACTTACCTAACTTTATAAATATAGTGATATATATATATTTCATTGTACATGATAAATTTTGTTCTCTGGATTCAGATGGTGAAGTATGAGTCTGAGAATTGATCTTTGGCCCTCTCAATTGCTTGCGATCATCACAGGAATTTCTCTCTCTCTCTCTCTCTCTCTCTCTCTCTCTCTCTCTCTTTAGGGTGTTTTTATTATTTTGATCAGTAGCATAAATAACAGATAAAAGTTCCCTTTTTTTCGCCAATCTAAATTAGGGAAAAAAGTGTAATTTAATCTGCTATTTATGTATTTGTATATCTATTTGTTTTTATTAATTTTTTTTTTTTTTTTTTCAAATCCAAAACTTCATTACATTTTGGCGGACAACCAAAATTGATATGTCAATTCCGGATCTTTCGATTATGTGCTCTTCAGAAATCCAAAGTTTGCCTTCAGAAAAACATATAAGGCTGCAAACAAAAAACCACAAAAACAAACAACTTACATTGAATACATGTTCTCTCAAGGAAAAACATAGATATTACTACTTATTCAGTCAAAGCAAAGTCATTAAAAAATACGCACAACATTGCCCCAGTGAAAATGCTAGAATAGTTAATAGGTTGAAATTAATAGAAAAATGTATTAGAAATATATTTTCTCACACACAATGCTGCAAACTCATGTTCGAGTATTGTCATTGCTTGACTAATAAGTTTTCAAGCAATATCTGTGCATGAAGCATTTTTAAGTGAGAAAAGACTTTTCACAGAACCAATCTCATTATCTAAGTGACTGCCAGAAGACAAGTCTACATCATTGGAAACAACAGTTGCCGCAGATGTTTTATCAGTATCAGAAGAGGACATTTCTCCTGATGGTTTTACCATGCCCTCAAGCACATTTCTATGTCCAGACACACACACATATATAGTCACTTGCAGACATTGTTTTGCTGTATCACAGCTCTTCAGTGTGGCTAGACAGGCAAGTGCATTAAACTGAAATTGAAACTCAACTAATTCTTCGAGAGTTGGAGCTGCTATCCACTAAGCCATGAGGAAGGGAAATCTTACTGTTAAACAATATCAACTGCCAAACAGTGCTCTATTCATTTACGAAGAACTTTGGGCAACTAATTTAGTAGAATGAAAAATGCTAGAATAAAACTGTGCACTAAACCTATAAGTCTTGAGTAAGCATGGAGTTGGCTGGCCAAAGTTGTCATGGAGAGAGCTGACAGAGAGAGACCGCAGAGACTGGAGGCTTTTAAACGCTGACCCTCAGAATCGACAAAAGTGGAAATCTGCAGTGAGGACTGCCATGCGTGCAGCTAGCCAGCTGTCTGGAGGGGAGGGGGTCCACTGATGTAGGCATTGCTCCCAATCCTGCATGATAATCAAAAGACCGATGATGATGATGATGATGATGATGACCAGTTACATCTCTGACATATGTGGTCCTGTCTAGTTCTCACTTGTTTGGTGATCCACAAGAATGAAGTTTATCTGTCTCATTTTTGCTGGACACTCATTTGTTGAAGCAATGAAAGATAGCAAGTGCACACACACACACACCATTATTTTATTTATTTATTTTACAGAAACATAATTTGAAAACTATCAAGGCGATAAAAGTTTCTAATTTCCAATTTAAAGCATTTAAATAAAATGTTTGCATGTAAAAAGAAACAAAACTTTGAAAATCTTAACTAATTTTTTTTATTTTTTTACCTAGGTGATATGTTTGGATGTAACAGATGGGGGACTTGGCATGTCATCTTCATCTGATGGGAAATTCAAAGTGTGGCAAACGGATACGGGGGAAGTACGGGTATGTAATTACCAATATCTGCTACCAACAGAATTTGTTGACATTTAACATCTCCTTTTCATGCAATCAGACTTTTCGTTATTGAGTTATATATTTGGTACTTCTGCAGTTTACGGACCGTGCTGAAATAATAACGTTATTATTTAGAAAACAATTCTTAACGTAGAGAGGGGAGGGGGCTTTGTTAACTATTCTGTACTTTCACCTAACAATTTAATAAACAAAAGATACCGTAAAAATTGAATTTAACTTAAAAATCCTATCTAAAAAAAAAAGCACAGTCCGTAAACTGCAGAAGTATCGTATATTTATTATGACTCAAGATCTTTCAGGAACATAACCAACCGTTTTCTCTTTTGATAATTAGACAATAGGCCGTGGGCAAGAAAAGTAGAAGTTTAAATTTATTAGATTTCTTTTGTGACTTAATCCTGACTGTGTTCATCTTGTACTCATGACAGTAAAATAAAAACATTAACAAATGGGGAAAAGAATTTCGTAAAATCAACAAGGTTTTTTTTTTCTGGTGAGTAAGAAAAGTAAGTTTAGTTTTATCGAATGTCTTTTGTTACTCAATTCTGGCTGCTTTTATGTCGTAACCGAGACAATGTCAAAATAAAAAGATTAATGTCCTCCTCTACTGCCTTGCAGATTTGACAAGGGATAGCCAAAGGCTCAGGATGAGGTAACCCTAACAGACACTTCCGCCTTGGCCCCCGTATCTGTCCAGCAGTTTACTGTAAATTACGACGCTTTTCCTCTCCGGATCTCTAGAAAGCGATGGTACAGCTCTTCAGTCAGAGTAAAATTTTCACAAATAAAAAAAAACTGTGCGGATCCCGCTGCATGACATAACCACATTACCATGGGACTGCTTCCCTATAAATTACAACATGGTCATCTTCAAATCCAATGTCAAAAGATTCCTGTGTTGAACTCCATCAATTATTCTCTCATAAAGATTTTCATCATTCCATCTCATTAACCTTATCCTCAAATGGCTTTTGGCCTTGATAAATGGTGATCTATTAGTATAAAAAGATGAGGTTCTATAATCTAACTATAACTTGCTAACCTATCAGAGGGGACCTTCAAACGAAAGGTTGGTGATCCTCTTCTCTCGACTAATGAAGGAGAAATCTGTTAACTTTGAAGATTTTAAGAAAAATAGAGCTTGCATTCACCTCGAAGAACAAGAAAGGTGAAAATTAACAAGGATATTGTAAAATTATTATTTTGCGCAATTGTGGTTCTTTTTCTTTTAAAGTGATGTATTTCTTTGGTAAATTTTGCTAGAATTAAGTAGTTTTAAAAGGGTATTGTAGTTTGCTTAAAGCATTGCTGGTAAATAAGTATACAGGTGTTTTATGTATGAGGCTATTTGCAATGCGCTAGAGACTGGAACGTTGAAAGAGGAGAACAACAAAAATAAATAAGTGGAGACAAGAAATGTGATATCCTTCTACATAAAACTTTCTTTTCTTTTTTTTTAATTTTCAATATATCTTTTACTTACTGTTATATAGAGTCCAGAATGATGGAAAATATATATTTTGATATTTCAGGAGAAACATTCCTTTTTCCAAAATAATAAAGATTTATTTCCATTTAACATGAATTCGAACAAATACATAGAAGATACTGCTAAGGGTGCTGCAAGGAAAGTGAGCTCCCTCTACCGTGCTAGAAAACCTCTCACACCTGCCAGTATCTTATATCTCTATAAAGCCACCATTCGCCCATGTATGGAATATTGTTGCCACATCTGGGCTGGTGCACCAACCACGAATCTCTCCCTCTTAGACAGGGTCCACAAAAGAGTGTCTAATCTAATAGGTCCCACACTGTCTACCAAGCTCCAGCCCTTGTCCCATCCCCGCAGTGTTGCATCCCTGCACTTCTTTTACAAGTACTTCAATGGAATGTGCTCCGACAAACTTGCTGCTCAGGTGCCTCCTCAACGTAAATATCCCCGACCAACCCGACAATCAGCTAAATCCGACCGCTTCACTGTAGAAGTCCTCAGATGCTGGAATAATAGCTTCTTTCTTCAGACTGCTAGCCTTTGGAATTCCCTCCCTGCTCCCTGTTTCCTTGACTTTACCAACATACAGAAATTTTAATGTAATGTTAACAAGCATCTTGTTGCACAACTCCCCACTTAGGATTTCCCTATGGATATGGTCCCTAATTCACAGTAGCCCCTTATGTCTCAGTGGCAATGTGACTTGTTTGGCGTGAATATAAGTACAAAAAAAAATTATAATTGCTGCTGAGAAACATCCAAAAGTTGCTGTTACATTTGGATGCTTATGTCGCAGCAAAAATTGCCACTGAGACGTAAGGGGTTACTGTGAATTAGGGCCCAGATTTATAGTGGGCATCCTAAGTGGGGAGCTATGCAGCAGGACGTTTGTGCACATTACATTTAAATTTCTGCATGTTGGTACAGTTGGGGGATCAGGGAAGGAATTCCAAAGGCAAGTGGTCCGAGGAAAGAAGCTATTAGAGTAGAAAGTTTTTTGGTATCTTCGGACCTCTACAATGATGGGGTGTGATTTTGCTACAAGTCGGGTTGGTCGGGGGTATTTACATGGGGGGGGGGTACAAGGGCAGTAAGTTTGTCGAAGCAAATAAATTTCATGCATTTAATAAATGCCATATGTTCTGAAAATATAAAAAAATAATATCGTTCTTCTTTAATCTTTCTTTTAACTTGTATAAAGTTATGAAAAATTATTTCTTATATACAAGTTTTGAGAGATATTTTCCGTATGTTGCTTCGATATAAAATGTATGCATATGGCTTTGGTAGTGAGGTGAATGTATGTACACTTTTTTTATTTTGAGAACTACTCTTCATAAATGAAAAAACAAATTTAATTATACTTTTCATTCAGAAATTTTGTAGATTACTTGGAAAAAAAAGAAGAGTTTGCAAAGCCAGTTAACTATAATAAAATAAAGACAAAATCCTAAAATAAAAAATGGATCTTTCTGCTGACTGTATATCCCCTCCCTTCCCTGCTCTCCCTGTCTATTTATCTTTCTTTTTCTCTCCAGCTATGGGTAAAATAGTATTAATACTTGTCGTGATATTCCCTATTGCATATAATCGATTATTCCAATCTTTTGTTTTATAATTAGTTTTATGACCTTTGACTGAATAAACAGAGAGAGACAGTGACAAAAGTGGATAGGCACTGTATAAAATAAGAGCGGGGAAGGGGGAGGGGTCAAACAACAGAGGGTGAGAGTAATAGATTGAAACTTAATAAAAATTGAGTGACTTGGTGAATAAAGTGCACATTATGGCTAATTAGCAAAATTAAAATGGATTTTTAAAAACATAACTCAATCCCCAAACCAATAAATATGTTAACATGTATTTTGTGTGATTAAAATATATAGAAAAAAAGCCTTAGGGAGAAAAATGCTGATTAACCATATCTCTCTCATGTATGTGTGTGTATGTATATATATATATATATATATATATATATATATATATATATATATATATATATATATATATATATAAGCTAAAATGTAAGAAGGGAAGACCTGAAACTCAAGAATCCATCTCAACGTTTCACCCAACTGTTGCATGGGCCTTTTCATGAGTGAAACTAACAAATAGCGAATGGCATTGCCATTTTTTAGCTTCACTCTTGAAAAGGCCCACAGAACAGTTGGGTGAAACATTGAGATGGATTCTTAAGTTTCAAGTCTTCCCTTTTTACACTTTAGCTCATACTGCATGGTTTATTTTATCCTTTATTTGTCATATATGTATTTATGTACATACACACACAAACATGAAAGAAGTAAATAGAAGTAAATAAATTTAAAGACAGATTTTTGTGGCTGATAATAACTTGGCAACCACAAAGTGTGATATATTTCAAAATACCGTTTTTGAATTATTAAACAGGTTATTGAAGGTACAGATGGAGTGTAGAGAGGAACCAACTGCAATTATTGTGAGCCGTAGCAGCTCCTAAATTAGAGGAGTCGGTGAAACTCTGTGTGTTAGTATTTGTGTGTATTTTTTTATACGTGATGATTGCTCGCAAAAATCTATGTCTATGTGCATCATAGTAAAAACACAATGCGTACAGGATTTTGACGCGCATGACTCTGCTTTGCTGGTATTGGTTTCCTCTGATATAATCAGGTTCTCAGGGGAGGGACCACATGAAAGTTACCAACATCCTTAACGAAAATACTGCTATAGAACCAACAGGACTTGAACATTGCATGCAGTTGTTCATTTGCGCTAGTATCCACTTCACCACTGCCATCTCTGAACATGGTATGCATCACTGCGTGAGGAGTTCTTTAACTCCCACCAATTGGTTCATAATCTTCTCTTTGACAGGAAACAACTGAATCTCTCGTGAGTATTTGGCTCATTGGGTAGTGACATCTAGACTGACATTCTGAGGTAACAAGATGTGGAATAAGTACATAGAAGATGTTGCCATATCTGCTGCAATGAACGTGGACTCCCTCTATGTCGCTAGAAAACTCCTCACACCTGCCAGTATCCTATATTTCTATAAAACTACCATTCACTCATGCATGGAGTACTGTTGCCACATCTAGGCTGGTACACCAAGCACTCTCGGACAGAGTACAAAAATAATTTTTAATGTAATAGATCCGGCACTGTCTGCTAAGCTCCAGTCCCTGTCGCATCGCCACAAGGTTGCATCCCTGTGCCTGTTTTACAAGTACTTCAACTGAATGTACTCTGACGAACTCACTGCATCTGTACCACCCCAACATAAATACTCCTAGCAGCAAAATCACAATCCCTAGAATTGTTGTGGATGTCCTACGTCTTTTTTGTCCACTGTCTTGTCTTTTACTGATTCTCCTCCTCTGTTTAACTTTTGTTTTAATCCCATTATATAAGCTTTGATTTTGTATGGATATTTGGGGAGGAGGCTAAGATAGGCAAATGAAAGCTCCTGGAACTAAGTTTAATTAAAAGGGTCCTCAAACTTATGTGCAGAAGATTAAAAATGCCATTTTAATTTTGGCTGTAGAAAGATAAATTTCTATTTAGATCTCTACATTTTATCATTTTTTCGTTTAGCAAATCCTGAAAAAGTTTACCTATGTCTATATTTAAGCATAATATTTTCTGTAACTAAATATTTCCCATCGACCCATTTTAGATAGGATTAATTTTACATATATATGGCTGATACTAACACTTTTTCCACCCATACCACTCACTCCTATCACCATCATCTCCCATCAATCTTGCCAACCCAATAAAATAACCATCTATCCTTCTCCCACTCTTTTCTGTCTACCTACTCTCTCCCTTTCTCTGTTTATCTGTACCTTATTATTACGTCTTCCACACTGTCTTCAGATTTTCTTCAACATTTTTCTGTATGAAATTTTCTTTTTAATAAAGCTCTTTCTACCATAGATTAAGGTTGGTTCTACAACCGAAATATCGGTTGGCTTTGTATTTGAACAAGTCTATTTGCATGCTTATCCACTATTTCCATATATTAAACATTATATATATATATATATATAAATAATTTTTTTTATTTTTACAATATTTTCCAGAGAGATTTAGTTGATCATATTGGAGATGTGTACACGTGTCGTTTTTTTCCATCTGGTATTGTCGCGTTGAGCGGTGGTGCTGATCTCCGGCTTAAAGTTTGGTCAATAGAAACGGGCAAATGTGCAGCAACATTTCTTGGACACAAAGGAGGTTAGATAATTTCTCTTGGTTTCTTGCATTTTTCTATATTTAAAAAAAAAACGGCTAATAAAAGCTGGGGGCCCCTTACGTAAATTGTCTTCTAATCAAGAAAATTTTCATGACTCAGCCTGATACAACTTTTTTGATCAGCTTGATTCTGTTGTTGGTATTGGTTTTCCGCGATTCTGTCTAGAATCAGATACTTACAGGAGGGATCACGTGATGGCTGGCAACATCCATAATGAAAGTGTTGATATGAAACCGACTAGATTCGAACTTGGCACACACAGATCATCATTATCCACCCCACACAGCCACCTCCCAATTGTCTCTTAAGATCTTCTTTTAACTTACATCTATCAGAGGAGTATTGTTAGAATTTAAATGCAATTAAAACTGACAGTCAAATGCATCTGATGAATTCCTTATAATGTCAGTAGAGTAGAAGAGGCTTTGAGTCAAGATGAAGAAGATGAAAGTTATGATCAGTGGTCCTAATCTGCATACTCTGAAAGATTTTGGCAAGTTTCTTGTGGAGTTTGCAGATCTAGTGTTGGCACTAACTGTATTTTACACATGCTGTTGTCATTTGGTTTATAGGAGGTGCAGTATATATACTTAATACTCTGTGGGGCTCCCTTCAACCCATCCCCCAAAGGAGTTGGGAGCAGCTGACCCAAACATGACTGCTCTCCTACATGGTTCTAAAACACGAGAAAGATTTTATCAGCTTATCCGCTACATGTTACTGGAGACTTCCTGTCCATGGCACAACATCCTGAAAACATAGCTCTTTATCTTAATCTTTAACATCTAATGGAATTTTCCACTTTCCTACTTCATCTAGTCTTATGTGGAAAATTCCGTTTTTAACACTATTTTAACCCGCCCACGTCCAATGTTGCTACATGTGAAGTAATTAGCGCAAACAGCAAAAGACTGACCAATCTCTGAATCTTGAATCTGTCATCAAGTGACATGTTTTTCTGCTGTGATTTTTTTTTTAGTGTTTCAGATTTTAAAAGGGTTCTACCATCTTTTATTAAAGATGGCGTTCTTGTTTGTGGAAAAAAATTAATTTATTACAGGTGTAACACTGATGGTCCGGCACTTCTTTTAATCCAGACCAAATCACAAGAGGGAACTTGATAATCCCGCTGCTTCTAGACTAGTTTACTGGATGGCCAACAGATTGCTCTTTATTTATTTACACTGTACTTGCTGGTGATAGTCTCCATTTATTTTGAGATTATATCTTATTCTGCTTAAGTTTTATCCTAGTTATGGCTTCACAGGCAAATTTAAGTGGCAATTGAGATGTTAAACATTAATATTCTTAATCATTCATATATTAATTTCATTTCATGTATTTACTTATGTTTAATGTTTGTTTAAGTTTCTAGCAATCCCTGGTGGTTTAGAGACATGGTAGGTGTACAAATAATGGGGTAGGGGTCTGTTTATTAATTATTATTAGAGTGAATTTGGATGGTCCGGCAAAACGGTTAAACCGGCAAGGCTCTGAAAGGCAAGGGTCCCAGAAAATTGTTGTTGCATAATAGTTATATATAAATTCAAGAATCAGTCAAATCAAAACACCTTGTTTTATTTGGACTTGATATTCCAGACTGGGGGATAAATTCAATAAAAGGATATAAACATGTTTTACCGTAACACACGCACGAGACGATCGTTTTATTTACATTAGGGAGACTAGTCAAAAAATAGTTCTCTCCAGAAATTTACAATAGAGAAAAGGAACTAAAGGTAGATAACTCTAATTCCCAGCTATATGGAACAAGGGAGATAACCTGCTAAAAAGTTTAGTTAACAGTCTGACGAAATTAATAACTTCAACATTTCAAACGTCTCTGTGTATAAATGATTGGTTAAGAGAATCGAGCAGTTACGTTCCATGACAAATGTTTAGAAGGTTTTGTCTGATTCTCAACTTCAGATACGGATTCAAAAATTGTTCGACATATACAATTTGTATAAGCTTTTGAAATTGCTATCACATATTCAAAAGGTTCATATGGCTATTTTATTTACTTGTAACGTCTGTCATCCCGGTCGGATTGAATCGGCTTCCTCCCGAGCAAGTACAGCATCTCTGACAATCACAGCCCACTTTCATTTATCCTGAGAATGGTCACATGATATAGCTAGTTAATCCTGATTCTATAGGCAAAAATCAACTACCTGTGGACCTGATAGTGCTGCTAAGTCATCTTTGATTGTGACTATTTGATTTAAATAAAGTTTGATTGTAGCTATTTGATTTAAATAAAGTTTGATTGTAGCTATTTTATTTAAATAAAGTTTGATTGTAGCTATTTTATTCAAATAAAGTTTAAAAAACATTTTTTTTTCCTTTTTTAGCTGTGTTGGACACTGCTATTGTAGAACGTGGTCGTAACATCGTCTCTTGTAGCCGTGATGGAACCGCCAAACTTTGGGATTGTAGCCAACAAATGTGTCTTGGCACTTTTGAAGGAATGGCGGGAAATGTCAATGGTATTTCTGTTGGAGTCACAGAAAACTCACTTGACCTTAGCCACCCTGAAACTCCACCTGGTGAGAAGATTACAACTTAATTTTTATTACGGCTGCCTTTTTTTTGTGCTTATTTTTATTGAGACACATGCGAAATATGGCAGTTCAAAATAAAATAATACGAAAAATTTATGGATGTACTTACTTATTGGTGATAAATATTAGTGTACACCAAAACTTACGTAAAGTTATCGAGTAGAATTTTAATAATAAAATTAATTTACTATTCGGAATCAATGAACTCTGAACGAATTCCCGTCAAGCCAGCGCGTCATAGAAGATGCCACACGGTCTTGTTGTTAGTAAATTATTTTTTTTATTATTAAAATTCTACTTGCTTATATTCTGTGATTTTTGGTGTACACTAATATTTTAAACTTACTGATAAGTAAGTATATCCATAATTGTTCCTGTTATTTTATTTTGAACTGCCATATTTCACTTGAGTCTCAATATAAATAAGCACCTTTTTATTATTATTTATTTATTTATTTTTTTAAAATATCTTCAAATGACAAGTTTTGGATTGAGAGTTGTAAGGCTTATTATAATTTAATGCTGTATTAATGAATTTAACTTTTGCAAAATAATTTTTTTTATATCACTGTTTTTTTAAATTAGAATCTGTACCTTTCAGTCGGGCACAACTCGAAAAAGTAAACGAGTAGGAATTTATTTTTTTTATTTCTAAGACATTTAAAAATTCTATAAAGTATTTGCTTGCTACTTTTGGCTGTGTTGCATTACAAATTTCAACCAGTCTGATAATGATTGTTTGGGAATTTAAATAAATTAATATTATACATATTCTATGTCGTTCGTGGCCATCGCTCATCCAAGTGTTCCAGCTGATCAAGAAGGGAAATCCAGGTGATACAAACCCGGACCACCACATGAAGTTTCCAGATAAAACCATTCAAGAAAATCACAGAGGAATATCCGGTCATTCAAGGGACATTACTTCTTGCATTCGATTTTGGAGTTGCTTCTCCTGGAAGTAAACGAATTATCTGTATAAGTGTAGAAAATTGACTTGTGACGTCTGAGAAGAACCCGATCACCCACGGCTCGACTGGGTGTTTAACCTTGTTGAGGAGATTCTTAGCTTTCGTAAGATCGTGGTGGTGAGCAGTTGAACCTTGTGCCTCTTGTATGAGGAGTAGCGAAGATCCTTGTTCAGCGCTTTCTTCATGGTCATATTTCTGACGCTCCTTTCTCTTGCCAAGATCCGCGTTGCCTGGTATTTAGAAATAAACATAAGAAAAAACAAAGCGAGGCTTATCACACTGCACAAAGAACTAAAAGTTCTTGAGACTTGTAGGAAACAGAAAATTATCGGCAAACAAAGCGTCTCAGGCTAGTAAATTTAGTTTCAGTGATAGAATGCAAATACTCCGGATTGTAAAGAAATGTTCAGAATGCCTATTTTGTGAATACTTTGAATAATCAGAGAAGAGATTAAAAACAATTTTTTTTTTACAGGAGAGAAGGAAGTCATGACTGAAGGTAAAATGCTGCTGATGGCCTGTGAGAATAACACGCTTTTATCATATGGACTTCAGTCGCGAAAGAAGGTAACGCAAATTTCTTTTTAATTTTCATGTTCTGATGGCGTCATCCAACTTGCATTTCGGTGCTTCTAAATAAAAGTCAAAGCTGCCACTGATTTAAATTTAGAACTTAAATATAAATCCTAAATATAGAATTGAATGTGAGATATTATATAATTGTTTTTCCACAATCACACACACCGTAACCCACACACACAAAAACAGACATCAACAGAAAATCTTAGACTCGAGTTTCGCCCTCCTTTGGGTTCTTTGGTATGATACATCCTTATCCAGAATATGAAATCAGAGTCACCTGCATGCAAAGCGGCAACTCTGTCAATGTGTGGTGGTTTAATGGCAGAGTATACAGGTCAGGATTGCGAGTTAGAAGTTATAAGGTCCGACTCTGACTCCAACTCCTTTGATTCCAAAAATTCTGACTCCTTATTTTAAAGTCTTTGAATATTCAGAATGCCTATTGATTCTCCAGAGATTTAAAAATCCGACTCTGACTGATTTCTAGCATTCTTATGAGTCCAACTCCAACTCTGACTCTGACTTCTTCCAAAACCTCCGACTCTGCAACCTTGATACAGGTGACTCAGATTTTGAATCTTTAATGTTTATCATAGGCAATTAGATCATCTAAAAAGTAGTGTCCTTTATAGCTGTTGCCCTAAGAGTTTCATATTGGAGTTTTCCTTCGACTCGAACGTGAGTGTGTCTAGTCTTGCCCACTATTTTGTCAATAACTGGAAGGAGAAGAGATCGGTTTATACCTTTCCCCAAAGGTATTAGTGTGAAAGTGAACTCAACCGCTCTCGACTGAACTTGAATGCTTCTTGCCGAATCAATAGTTTGCACTTATAACCATTTTGTTACTCACTCTTTCAGATATATCAGAAAAAAAAATGTCCGTCTGCTTTCTCCCCAGTGCCCCTCATTATGATATTGATCAAGTTTTAATCTGAAAAAAAATCCTCTTTTGGTTAAGATCAAAGTGTAGTACCTGTTCCAATGGATGCTCACTCTGTAGACTGGTATCGTCTTGGCCTTCGGGCCTTGATTCCAACGGTCTGAGGTACTGTTCTGTGCAGTTCTAGGAGGTCCACCCTCCCAGGCTTTGCCTTCTCACCCTTCGAGAAGGGGTTAGTTTATTGCTAATCGCCTAAGGCGCCCCTACCGGCATTTTTTGACAGCCAAAGTGCTCTTCTTCTTGGGCGCTGGCTTTTCAATCCCACTTTCCCGACCTTGTGTCACATCTTACCATTGTGGAAGATAGATGAATACCAAGTTTTAATCTGAACGTTGGTTCCTGACATTCAATTCTAAGAAAAAGAGATAATTCTCTCTTTTAAACTATACAAAAAAATTTTTTTTTTTAATTTCTATCTAAAAAAAAGATTTGTTTTGTATATTAAATTTGTAACTTTACTTTACAGTACATTTTGATAAAAATGTTAAAAGATAACCTTAACAAATATATCACCTTTGCTCTGTTGTTGATAACGAGGCTGACTCGGTCTGTAAATAAAATTCTTAACGAACACCTTAATCTATATAATAAAAGTGAATGTATGTGTGTCTGGCTCGCTTCAATAATCATGTATTCAAATTTAATTTTTATGAGCAAAGCAAAAGATGCTTAATCTTAATAATAACTGATAATAATAAAAAAGAAAGACAAGAATAATTATGTATGCAAATTTAAATTTTATGAGCAAAAGAGTCTTAATCTCAATACTATCTGATAATAACAAAAAAGAAAGGAAAGAATTTCTTTCTCTTTTAATATAGACACAAAAATATTCCCTCATTATTATTAAAACAGAACGAATGAAGAGACTGAGTTTTATCTGTTTCTTATCGATTAGTATCATTTCTATGATTTCAAGTAAGGAATAGGAATTGTGAAGCAATAGCGAGCGGGCAAAGCCTGCTAGTTATCAATAAATATTATTTATTTAGTGATAAAAGTTCTATTTTTTTTTTTAAATTTGAATAAAAGTTTTACTGATGAAATATATTAATTTTGAATTGTTTCATTTGACTAATATTTGTTTACAAGTGAAAAAGTTATTAATTTTTTTTATACTTCAAAACACATTTATTTAAAAAGTTACATAACAAACCTTTTTATTGGAATTTAATCAAATGAAAATCTATTTATTATTGTCAGAAAAATATTGAAGTACATTCTCAAATAAGGTTAAATGAAAAGTGAGCAACACTACAAGAGGAGAAAGAATGTAGACCAAACTGTTACTAAACGATGCTGGAAAAATGGATCATTCTACCGCTCCAGAAAGTTCCTGATGTAATCCTCTACCTATATAAAAGTCAGCTATGTCCTAAGTAGGAGTACTGCTGCCATCTCTGGGGAGGCGCTGCTCAGAGCACTTTTTCTTGCCTTGACAAAATCGACTTTGTCTTATCACCACAACTGCAAAGAAATTTCCTTCTTCCATCTGCCTAATATTAAATGGAATTTACATGAACAGAGTTTCTTTCCAAGAACTTCGAATCTGTGGAACACATTACCACAGGATTTCTTCCCTGCAGGATACAACACGGTCATCTTGAAATTCAATGTAAACAAATTATTATACTTGTCATAAACTGTTCTAATAAATAGTCAAATTTTGTTTATTCCATTCATCATTTTCAATCCTCTCATAATATTCTTCATCATTCTACTGACAATTTGTCCATCTCATTAACGCTTATTCTTGAGTGGCTCTTAGCCTTGATAAGTGGTGAGTGCTTAATAAAAAATAAAAAAACTCAGATCCATTTTAGATTTGAACTTGTACCAACTTAATTATTCTTGTAGCTCAGATTGTTAAAGCAGCTCGCAACTCTTTTTCCCTCAGATAAAGATGTCAAAAAGTTGTTTTTTTATCTTTCGTTTTCTAGATTTTTCAGTATGACTGTTCAGATGCTGTCAACTGTTGCACATTTCTATCTGAAAATACTGTCGTCTGTGGAACGCAAAATGGCAAACTCTCTATCATTGATCTTCGTAATTGCAAGTAAGTTTATTTTTTTCCTATAAAAAATGTTCTTTTTTAAATTAAAATATAATAAACCTTTCTAGCTTTTTACATGCAGTTTTTTTTATTATCGGACTTTAAAAAATGTTGTTTCACTTATATACAGAAAGTTGCAGCAAAATCCGACACTTGACAAAAAGAAAACAAATTGGCAATAAAAAGAAAAGTTGTATATGCAGAGACCCAACAGTTTATTTAGCAACATACTACATTATTTTTCAACAGCCACTGAGAGAGGCAACCATCTCAATGTGGTCACGAAATGAGTCGCATGCTTTGGCGACCATGTTCTTGTCTATAGCGGTGAATGCTTCCACAATGGCATTCTTCAGAGAGTTGATCATGTTGTTGGTGTGCTTGTTGGTCTTGGCCTCGATCACACTCCAGAAGAAATAGTCAAGGGGTTTGCAGTCGGGTGAGGAGGGTGGCCACAAGTCCGGCAACCAGTGGTGAGGAATATTGTCTTCGCCTTGTGTGCAGAAGCGGAGTTCTGCTGGCAGATGTAGGGGCTTCCGGCAGCGACCTCATCCACCCAGGGCTTCATCATGCTCCTCGACACCTCCGATCGAAAACCCAACTTTTTGTTAGGTTTCATCCATCCATGATGTGATTACCTAAATTATGTTGTTTGACCTTTATTTTTATTTATTTTTAAAAAAACAAACTTAATGAAATCTTTTATGTTTCTCGTAAAGTTTTATATTTTTAATTTTTCAAAGTTAAATTTATCATTGATGTTATTCTTCTAACAAAGGTCAAATGACCAAAACTCAAGGGCATAAAACTCAAGGAAATAAAGATTAAAATGAACTGACTTTTAATTTGTATGAAGTGCTTCTTGATTACATACTTTCTGTGAACCGCTTTTTAGTTGCCTATTTTGTGGGAACCGCTTTTTAATTGCCTATTTTGTGGGAACCACTTTTTAGTTGGCTATTTTGTGGGAACCACTTTTAGTTGCCTATTTTGTGGGAACCACTTTTTAGTTGCCTATTTTGTGTGAACCGCTTTTTAGTTGGCTATTTTGTGGGAACCACTTTTTAGTTGGCTATTTTGTGGGAACCGCTTTTTAGTTGCCTATTTTGTGGGAACCACTTTTTAGTTGCCTATTTTGTGGGAACCGCTTTTTAGTTGCCTATTTTGTGTGAACCGCTTTTTAGTTGCCTATTTTGTGTGAACCACTTTTTAGTTGCCTATTTTGTGTGAACCGCTTTTTAGTTGCTTATTTTGTGTGAACCGCTTTTTAGTTGCTTATTTTGTGTGAACCGCTTTTTAGTTGCCTGTTTTGTGTAAATATTTTGAATTCATTTCACTTTTTGAATTTCAGTGTTCCTCTGAAAGAAATGAAGACTTCCAATTCTGCAGTTGAGTCGTTGTATCCCCATCGAGGAGGATTCTTCACCAGTGCACGTGAGTTCACTTTTCAGTCATTATGATTACTCTACAAGTATTTATTTATGAGAATCGAACTTTCATAGTTACAGGTGACACAAATAACCTATCATTTTTCTTCATCTCTCCTGAACACTAGACCAGTCTAATAATACGAAATATATGACAACATGATGGTAAAGGTATAGCATATAAAATATAGATTTTAAATAAGTGATACTAAGACAGGTGTTCAGAAATGCATTAGAAAACCCAGAAAAAAACAACAAGTGTTGAAGAAGAAATGAACAGTGTGCAAAAGGAATGAGTGAAAAAGACTATGATAGGACATTGAGAATATACACATATATCATTGTCACTGCTGGTTTAGTATTATTAAACTGAGCTAGTATTTAGGAGAGCCTTCCATAATTAAAAAAGAGTGTATTTCTGTCCTTGATAAGTAATCTTATTTTCATGATATATGGCAGTGAATGCTGGGCCCTCACCCAGTCTCTCTCTTGCAATGACAGATCCATGATCAGATAGATCTGCAATGTGAAATCTGACCAAACCCAACATATTAGGTCAGAGGATTTGCTGAAAGCATTGCACTTGCCCAGCATGGAAATTATCCTAAAGATGAATCGATTATGCTGGTATGGTCATGTGGAACATCCATCCTCCTGGATAAACCGTTGCAGAAGCATGAATGTCCTAAATCACAGGAAGGTTGACCAGCAATGGAAAACTTGGATACAAGTGATTGGACAAGATCACTCTGAGTGGAATTTGGAGACTGCTTAAACTGTGAGAATTGAAGAGTGAGCTTGCATAATATCATTAAACGTCTGACCCATGAACAAGGGAAAAGTGACGTTAAATAAATAGAAGAAGAATGTGTCCATGTAAATCTCACTATACAGGGTGTTCATGGGAAAAATTTGATAACTTTTTGATATTCTTTCATTTCAAGATCATTTGAAATATTAAATAACAGTATTTTTTTTGTTCCCCTGTAGAAAATAAAGTATTACCATTTATTAGGTTACTAGTGATATTCACCGGCATTGTTCGTATGGCTTGGTTTTGTTTTGGTTTTGTTTTACGGCATGCCGAAACATTAGTTTTTAATGTTTATGTATTTTAATATCATTTTTTTAATGTTTATGTATTTTAATATCATTTTTAGTGTCTGGTTTTGTTGTTTTGTTTTATGGCATATCAACCCTTTTCGGGTTATTTAATGCCGAATCCGGTTATTTTGTAAAAGTTTTAATACTTCAAGTTTGTGATATGTTTAAGTATTTATTCATGGTATTTGGTTTCGTTGTTTTGTAGGGGAAAATTATTGTTTTTGGTTTTGCAGAACATGGAGTTTTGTAAAACGAATGTCAAAAACAATAGCATCAATGTTTGGTGCATTTTTGCTCAGAAAGCCAGTATCTTCATTGTTTGTATGGACATATATTGCTGGTCGTAAATAATTTTAAATATAGTCATGTTTACAATTTTTGCTTTGAAAGTAAAGTTAAAAATAACAGTTGCAATATGAGGTCAAGTAATAAAAAAACTTCCAATGCAGTGGTGTTTTCTTTAAAAAAAACTACTTTCTTACAGACAGCTGTATAACGGCAAATAGCTTTAATGAATCAAAACAAATTTAAGTATTTTAGATCTTAAAAACAACAATAAAAATAATTATTTAAATGTTTAAACCTTTTTTAAATACATTCCTCACTTAGATATTCTTTGTTTAATTTTGTTTTTGTTATATGAAACGAAGAAAATCTATTTAAAATAATGAATTTCTTTTCTTTACATTTCAATATGTTTCAGTCAATTTGTGGATCTAACTGATAATTGCCCCTAGTGACCTCAGATGGAATTGTAGGAAAATTTCAACTGTGTCATTAGATTCCTTGAAAAATTTAACACTTAATGAAACTCATTTGAATGTTCTAACTGTTAACGTATCGATTTCTATAACACACAAACAAACATTGACTTGTATATATATAGAGACGATAGATAACGGAAATATAGCCTCTTTCTGAATTGCAACAATGGTAAATAATTCCTTGTACGTAGTTCCAATGGATTCCAGCAAATGTATAAAAACTACTATTGGCATTATATATTGATTGTATATTTTTTATTTTTCGTCGTCGTCCTTATGATGATAATGACTGGATTCTCAATTGTCTAGTTGATTGTGGGGTTGAAGAAGAAGCTGGACTCTGTCTTATGAAGGTTTTTTATAGCCTGAAATTTGTCAGCTTAAAAATGAAAACCATGAAGATTTCTTGCTGAATGAAACTCAACCGTTGATTCGAATCAATAAAACAAACTCCAGGATGATTTTTAACTGGACAGTCTGTTACTCTATTCAGGTCTCAAAGGTCGACACAGTGACATGTGGGCAAGGGGGGGGATAAAGAGAGACGATTGTAGATTGTTTTAAGTATTCATTTTCAAGAGCTCACTTTCATACATCTGCTACAATTTGATCTTAGCTGCATTCTCCTTTATGTAGAACAATATCTTCTCACTTTTTTGATGACGTCATCTTTATGTAATTCACTTCTGTTCACACATTTTTGACACATCTAACCTTTTACTCCAGCCAGACAATCTTTTGCCTTGGCATCCTTAAATAATTTTGAAGGACATTTGCATGGAAACTAACCATTATATTACATTTGCTAAAATACTCAACCTTCAATATGCAACATAGGTGCAGAATTAAAAAGTAATTTTAATTATGTTGGGAATTCTCTTTTATAACAAAAATTAATCCCACAATGCAATATGGCTCGTGTGCACAAGTCCATAAACTTATAACCGGAAGTTTGATGACATTTATACAATTATTAAATTTTACAGAACTTAAAGTAAATATTTTGAACTTTTTATCCGATAAAAAGTTAAATTCAACATTGTATTCTTTTATTAAGATTTAAAATTACCCATTAATGTTTCATAGTATCTAAATGAGTATGCTTTTATGTTGTCAATTTTTTTGTCGACTATACGTGCAGATGTTCTCCAGATGCTTTTCTCTTGTCGAGTTAGGCGACTTTAACTTGAGATCTCGCCTATTTCACATGGTTTAAGTAATCCATCAACTATCTATTTTTCCTGAGGTTTTAACTAATCTGAATCAACTTGCACCTGAAACTCTCTAAACTTCAAAAGCAGGGTGCATGGCTGACTTGTACTTTTAAAAAAATCAAGATCTTTGTGCCATTATTGATAGTATATACGGCGAATAGACATATACTACACTGCTCCCTCAATGGAGGAGGTAATGCGTGAGAGGATGGTATGATGACGAACGAACATATACAATATTACACCCTCCTCTCAAAAAAAAGGAGGTAATGCCTGGGAGTATTGGTCTCATGACAACAGAACGGATACTACACTATCCCCTTCCCCCGAGCATTGAAAGTTAGTACATTAGTTTGAAATAGTATAGTAAACTGAATTGAGCATTAAACAATAGTAATAACATAGTTCCGGTTTCAGATATAAAAGTAATAGTATAGTTCTGGCTTCAGGTAGACAGATACTAAATCTCCATTATTGTTGTAATAACATGGTGCCGACGTGGCTTCTCAGGAAGTGATGTCAGAAAACAGGAAGTATGATAAAAGAGAAGAAAAGGTTGGTCTTTCTCTCTCTCTCTCTCCCTCTCTTTCTTTGGTTTAAAACACATGTCTAGATAGATGCACATTGCACAATTCAAAGGCTTGCATGAGTTTTTACCGTCTGAAGGACATGGGAGAGGATTGAGACACATAAGTATAAAATGGGATCGTACATTCTCTGCAGATAAATGTAAATAAAACCTGTAAAACTGAAATGAGTACGTTGTTTTATTTTTCTGGTAATAATATGTAAACTGCGACACTCAGTTTACACATATCGCCAACTGTGGAGAGAATCAACAAGAACAAAAGAAAGCAAACGACTCTGTTTCTGCTGCTAAGTCATCATCACGATGACTACTACTACTACTACCATCACAACTATTCTTGCTCCTTCTACAACCAGTGGCAGACTATAACATTAAACACAGACGACACATGCCATTCAGCTGTTTGCATGGCAAAAAGATGTTTGTGATTGGTAATTGTGGTCGTAGTGAAGATAAAGATTTTGATATTTTTTTATCTGGGAAATTTTCTTTAAGATTTAATTTTTGGGATTTTGATCTGAAAAAAGAAAAAAAGTTGAATTCACAGATGCTTGAGAAACTGGCTTGTCCTCTTTAAAATCAACATGCTATAAACAGTGTCTCCACAATATTGTTGCAGTGGCATTCACCTTGGACGGTGACGCTGACTTCTTCCCTGGCCTACATCACGTCCTGAACCATGGCAGCCCATGCATGGTAGTTCTGAGCAAGATTGCGATTCTTTCCGGCGAAAGCTGACCACCTGTGGACCTGATAGTTTAGCCAAGTCTTCCTTAATAGTTGTTGTCCAGGTCCTCAGCTGTCCACCTACATGTTTGTGCCACCCAGGCAGATAGGTAGAGGGATTACGTTGCGAATTAATTCTCCCTCTGTCATGCAGTATTACTAGTAAAAGATTTGTTAGGCCGGAGTCTGACCTTTTAAGATTTCCAGAGTTGGAGTCTAGTGTTTGTGCTATCGTCTGCCCAGCTTTGTTCAAAATCTATTAGTGCCAAGGAATGTGCATCATTAAGGTTTAGTACGTAGTGTATAACTAAATACAAATGACAGTTTTAGAGTGACAAATACGTTTTTGAAGAAGGATGATTATGCACCAACCCACTAAGAAGAGCCTTGAACAAAACATCTGAAATTGTTCAAACTGCCAGCTCAAAAGAATAAGTTTCATTATCTTTTTCATTACATGTCATTCATAACTTCTTGTTTGTGACAACATCCTGAATATGTCGACTTAAATTCTATGCTTAGATTCCTAGTTGAATTTTACACTTTCTACTTAATCTACTTTTCTGTGGAAAATTCTGTTTTTTAACGCATCCACATCCAAACATTGCTACAATCTTTGTTGTTGGCAAAAGATTTTACCAGCTTATCCACTACGTGTCACTCAGGACTTCCTGTGCATGACGTCATATCCTGAACATGTCAGCTTAAATTCCCACTTTTAGTGGAATTTTGCATTTTCTGTTGAATCTACCTTCATGTGAACAATTCTGTTTTTTAACAGACCCACATTCAAGTATACACAGTTGCCTTATGTCATAACTTATTATCCATAAATAATTGTGCTTTAATTAATCATGAAAGAATTTCCATTCCTCTAAACTTTGTCTTTATGGTTTAATTTCATGTCTTGCTAACCTCTTCTCTTTTCAGATGATGGTTCTTGCCAGTATGTTAACAATCAATACGACTCCTTTCTCAGTCTAACAGGACCTGACTGCGACCCTGTCTATCGAGTCGTCTGCAATAGCAGTCATATTTTTACAGCCTGCCGAGATGGATATATCCGAAAATATCGCTTGAATATACCCTAAACAATTGAAGTCCTTTCTTGGGGCTTAAAACATTAATGGACATGAATTTTGATGCACATGCGGAATTCAAACTTCATTTTGGTATTAAAAAATTGTAACTTCTCATTCATGAAATCTCTGAATTGTCTTCTTTTGTTTTTTTCTCAAAATATTCCTGACTATATTTTACAAAGTTTATATAGTAAAGAAAACAAAGGAAAAATGTTCCATTCCTACAGCCTATGTTGAAATGAAAAACTAAATACTCGGAAGAAAGGAGAATTTATTGAATGAGGAAGAAGCTCCAGCCCCTGTTGCATCGGAGCAGAGTTACATTCCTTTGAGAAGTTTGCGCAGCGAGTTTCTGGTTCAATAGAGTTTCAGCTGGTGAACTACTGTTAGAGGCATTTGGGTTCGTTGTAGCTCTATAACTTTCAAGGAATATCTCTAGGATTTCTGGAGTAGTTCCCTCCCCTTTGAGTTTTAAGAGTGCTCTCTTAAAATATATCCACAAAACGCTTGACCTGTTCGTTGGATTGTTAAATGGTTGGATGTGTATATGGTTGATATTATTCTGTTTACAAAAATCTGAAAATTTCACTGAAGTAAAGGCAGTACCATTGTCAGAGATTTATCTCTGGAACTCCAGATCGGCTGAAAAAGTGTTGTATTTTTTAAATAGTTTCCTTGGAAAAATTTCAGGCCATTTGCTGTAAGAATCTACTCGTAGTAGAAAACATTTTCCATTAATAGGTCCTGCAAAATCAATATAAAGACATGACGCGGGTGAATCCGGAATAGGCCAAGAAAAATGTTATGCTTTTCTAGGAGCTTTTGCAGATAATTGACATTTTGAACAGCTATGGTTTAGTTCTTCTAATTGTTTGTCTATGTTTGGCCACATGCTAAAGCTTTCATCTGGCTAATACCTTGATGCCCAAAATGAAATTGTTTCAATACACAATTTTGCAATTTTCATACAACAATCATGTGTTCTCCAAAAAGAACACATCATCCATCAACCTCAGACAATGATGATTGATGCTGAAAAATAAAAAAAAGTTGAAAGTTTTTGCCTTTACATGCCTCAGGCAATTGTAAAACACTGCCTTGAAGATGTAACTTCGCGGATCATTTGTGAAATAATTGGCAGTGCTCTGACAGTTGATGGGAGTACTGAAATAATTTCTGGTCCCACAGATAATGCTGAAATGACTGAATCCTTAGATTTTGGTTTACTTATCCAGGAGTCTGGATAAAGCATCTGCATGTTCGATTGCATCAGTTGAACAATATCTGATGGAGAAATCATAATCCAAAAGCATAATGGCCCATCTTTGCAGACGGTTAGCTATATAGACTGGGATACCTTTCTTGGATCAAAAAATGCTAACAAGATGTTTATAATCTGTGATCAAGGTAAAATGACGTCCATGTAACATTTTGTGAATTTTTTTTGTGGCAAAAATTATCACTAATGCCTCCCTCATCTATGAGACTATAATTTAGCTCGGCAGGTGCCAGTGACCTGCATGCATGAGCTACTGCTTTTTGGCTGTCATTGGCAAATCTATAGGAAATGATAGCTCCAACACCATAATCCGATGCATCAGAAACAACAATAATATCCATGGATGGGTTGTAGTGTGTGAGCAACATATCTGAAGAAAGTAAAAATTTAATCTTATTAAAGACAAACTGACACTCAGTGGACAATTTCCCTGGTACATCTTTTTTTAAAAGATTGTTTAAAAGTACACATACTCAATAAAGTTCTGGCAAAAATGAACTGTAATGGCTAACCATGCCAAGGAAAGAGCGTAAAGTTTTAATATTTGCCCGTGTCAGCATTTTTTAATGGCTGAAATATTTTTTGGGTCTGGCTATTGACCATTTTTGTCAAAAGTAAATCCCAGATATTTAATTTTTGTTCGAAAAAAAAAATCGTGTTTTTTCAGCTTTTACATCGAATCCATACTGCTGAATTCGCTCAAATGTAGAAATCAAATGCGGTAGAAGTCCATGTTGTGATGATGATATCATAGATGAATGCTGTAACTCCTGTCAATCCAGTTAACAGTGCATCCATTGTTTAATGGAATATGGCTGGAGCTGGTTTGACTCCGAAAGAAATAGAAGAAAGATTTTAAACTTTTATAAACACACTTGAAAGGAATATTGAAAAGATTCAATTCATCTATCCAGTCTAAATCAAGCAAATTTAAATCGGAATCATCCAGAAAATTTTGTTTCTTTAAAGGACACATTGCAATTAAACTCACCCGTCAGCTGAATTATGTTGCCTGACGCACTTTGAGCTATATGATGTGTTTCTGTCAACACCGGCTTCCCAATATGTTTCCATGTGGAGCATGAGATAAGGGTAATATCCAAAGCTGTGTCGAACTGAAACTGAACTGGACTGCTATTTACAATAACAGTAATACATTTTCTGCAAGATTCAAAATCAATTTTTAATGTTGCAGACATAGAATTTGAATTAGATTTCTTTCAGTCTGTTTTTTTCTTGAATTTCTTGTGTCAAAGTTGAATTACCTGTGTGTGTTGTACGTTTTGTCTTTTTGAGTATTATAAAATCTTTTATCCATAATTGAAGCATTCCTGACAGTTATGTTTCTTAAATGGATTAATGCACGAAAAATGAATTTGGCTGCAATTCCAGCAAACACTTGATCGGGTTTTCCTTAATGGAGGTTTATTAGCCTTTGCTCGAACATTGTTTGTAGTAGATGGATTACTGGACTGTTGTATCATCATAGTGTTGTGTTTAAGGCTTAATAAAGGTTGGAATTCTGTAGTAAGAGCTTTGTCATTTTTATCCTGGTTCAGTCTCGAAAGTAAACATGTACGCATCCTGTGGCGATTGTAGTTATGCAATGAATATCAGACATTTAAAATGATCCTCTGCGAGGGATTTGATTTGATATTTTTTGCATTCGAGGTTTACATAACCAGCCAAGGTAAAATAGTCGTCAGCATCGTTTTTTGTCGGTTTTAGGCAATTATAACGGACGTTGACAAGTGATTGCTGAATGCTAAAAATGTCTGTAAGTTGTTCCACTGTTTCAGCAAAGCTTAAATCTTTTGCTTCTTTCAGAAGAATTAATGTAACGAGTATGCTCGTTTGGTCTTAATTTTCTTAATAATAAACGTATCTTCCAATCATCCTCTTTATGAGAAAAATCAGTTGAGAAAATGTCTTTCCAACGTGAAAACCATGAAGTAAAAGTAATTCCTCGAGGTTTATCACAGATTAACTCTTTCATGTTTGCAGATAAGCTATCTGCAAAATCATTAATTTTGTGGGTCTGAACGCTTTGCGTTTTCAGTGTCTGTGTGAATTGTATTCAAAGCAATTAAAATCCTTAATTGTGATTCCTCAAATAACTGCTGCTGGTTTGTTAAAATCCTCTAATAAGTCTTGAGAAATTGCCAATCTTTCTTTTATGTTTCTTCTTCAAAAGAAAAATCTTTTTTTTTTCGTCCGGTGAAAAAGGGGTTCGTTTTTCTTTGTTTATCTCATCCTTTCGTCGCTAGTTGATGTCTGGTCATGGTATTTATGAGATATGGGACGAATATAAAGAATGAATTGAATCAATACTCCTCTGTATAAATAAAAAAATAATATTTATTCTCCATTTACAACTGAAGAAAAAATTACTACTTAGACCTATTATTTGAAGAGAGCTGTGTGACATGTCAGTATCCAAAAATGTCCACTCTCTGGAATGATGCAAGGGACATAACTCTTCTCCAAATCTCTTCGATGAAAGAGGGATAAGCAAGGGCAAAGAGTTACTTCCCTTTTAATTTTTTCTAAATAAAAATCTGTTTCATTTAACAATATATATATATATATATATATATATATGTATGTATAATTGAATAAGTTCAAAAGTATTTTTTTTTACAAACGAGTCACCCGTATCAAGACCTAAATATTAAAGAAATGAACTTAAAACCAATGGTTTTTTTTAAGTGCTCGATACAAGGTTGCGCTTCATAAATATCTTTTATATAAACACTAGCGGGGCTACCCGGCGTTGCTCGGGGTCATAAAAACATATAATTGAAGAGAAATCGCGTGTGTAACATCTTTATATTCAAACTTCTATTTTCCCCCCTCCTCTATAGCCGTCTCTTTATCTTACTACCTTTCTCTTCCCTGGTCGCCCCATTTCACCGCTACTTTTTAATTTTGCCTTTTGTGAAAGCTGCTTCTTCCCCACCATTTCTCCTACGTTGCCCAGGGCAATAGTATGATATATTTCTATAAAAAGTACCACCTCTATCTGCGCTTTCTATATAAGTACTTATCTCCGCTCCGATATTCATACTATATAAGTATGTATCGCCACCGTGGTGCGCAGATTATATACGTACCTATCGTCGCCCCAGTGCATATACTATATAAGTACCTATTGCCGCTCCGGTATGCATGCTATATACGTAACTATCACTGCCCCGGTGTGCATGCTACATACGTACCTATCGCTGCCCCGGTGCAATGCTACATATGTACCTATCGCAGCCCCTGTACGAATGCAAAATACTTACTTATCACCGGCCCAGTGCGAATACTATACCGCAGAAGCCTCGTGGTCCTATACCACAGAAGCACCCCACCCCTGGTTGCTATACGGCAGAAGCCTAGTGATTCTATACCGGAGAAGCACCCCCCTGGGTGCCATACCGCAGAAGCAATGTCCTGGGTGCCATACCGCAGAAGCACCCCCCTGGTGCCATACCGCAGAAGCAACCTTTTGGGTGCCATACCGCAGAAGCACCCACCTGGTGCCATACCGCAGAGGCCTCAGGTTCCTATACTGCATAAACACCCCCCGAGTGCGATACAACAGAAGCACCCCCTCCCCCCCATTGCTATACCGAAGAAGCACCCCCTCCCCTCCGTCGCTATACTGCAGAAGCATCGTGGTCCTATACTGCAGAAGCACCCCCCACCGGCTGCTATACCGTAGAAACCTTGTGGTCCTATACCGCAGAAGCACCCCTCCCCGGTTGCTATACCGCAGAAGCCTTGTGGTCATATACCGCAGAAGCACCCTGCCCCTGGTTGCTATACCGCAGAAGAAACCCCCCCTACCCTGGAGGCCATACCGCAGAAGCACCCCCGGGTGGCACACCGCAGAAGCCTCAGGTTCTTATACCGCAGAAGCACCACCCGGGTGCCATACCATAGAAGCACCCCCTATACCGCAGAAGCACCCCCCTGGGTGCCATACTGCAGAAGCCCCCACCTCCGGTTGCTATACCGCAGAAGCACGCCCCGGGTGCCATACCGCAAAAACCTCAGGTTCCTATACCGCGGCAGCATTCCCCCCCCCCCGGGTGCCATACCATAGAAGCAACCCCTATACCACAGAAGAACCCCTCGGGGGCCATACTGCAGAAGCCCCCATCCCCGGTTGCTATACCGCAGAAGCCTTGTGGTCCTATACCAGAGAAGCACCCCCAGGTTGCTATACTGCAGAAGCCTCATGGTCCTATACCACAGAAGCACCCCCTGGTTGCTATACCGCAGAAGCAACCCCGGTTGCTATACCGCAGAAGCACCCCTGGTTGCCATACCGCAGAAGCCTTGTGGTCCTATACAACAGGAGCGCCCCACCCTGGTTGCTATACCGCAGAAGCCTCATGTTCCTATACCGCAGAAGCACAAAATAGTCCAAAGAGGGAACAAAGATGGCGTTAAAATATTTTCCAAACCTATCACTACAGTAGCTCTATCTAGGATATTGAGCACTTTTCTCCCGGACAATGCCGAGTAATTTAGAAAATACAGAAGGCCTCCTGAGCACTACTGAAATCACTCTTATCGATTCCCCCATCCTTTTCAGCATAGATGCTGTGAAAATATTATCCAAACCTATCACTACAGTAGCTCTATCTAGGACATTGAGCACTTTTCTCCCGGACAACACCGAGTACTTTGAAAATCAAGGAGGTTTCCTGAGCACTACTGAAATCACTTAGATATCCTCCCTCCTTTTCATCTGCAAAATTATCCAAAGGGGAACGAAGATGGCGTTAAAATATTATCCAAACCTATCACTACAGTAGCTCTAACTCGGATATTTAGCACTTTTCTCCCGGACAGCGCCGAGTACTTTGAAAATCAAGGAGGCCTCCTGAGCACTACTGAAATCACTTAGGTATCCTCCCTCCTTTTCATCTGCAAAATAGTCCAAAGGGGAACAAAGATGGCGTTAAAATATTTTCCAAACCTATCACTACAGTAGCTTTATCTAGGATATTGAGCACTTTTCTCCCGGACAGCGCCGAGTACTTTGAAAATCAAGGAGGCCTCATGAGCACTACTGAAATCACTTAGGTATACTCCCTCCTTTTCATCTGCAAAATAGTCCAAAGAGGAACGAAGATGGCGTTAAAATATTTTCCAAACCTATCACTACAGTAGTTCTATCTAGGATATTGAGCACTTTTCTCCCGGACAATGCCGAGTAATTTAAAAATCAAGGAGGCCTCATGAGCACTACTTAAATTAGTCTTATCGATTCCCCCATCCTTTTCAGCGTAGATGCTGTGAAAATATTATCCAAACCTATCACTACAGTAGCTCTATCTATGACATTGAGCACTTTTCTCCCTGACAACGCCGAGTAATTTGAAAATCAAGGAGGCCTCCTGAGCACTACTGAAATAACTCTTAGGTATCCTCTCTCCTTCTGATCTTCAAAATAGTCCAAAGGGGAACAAAGATGGCGTTAAAATATTTTCCAAACTTATCACTACAGTAGCTCTATCTAGGATATTGAGCACTTTTCTCCCGGACAACGCCGAGTACTTTGAAAATCAAGGAGGCCTCCTGAGCACTACTTAAATTACTCTCATCAATTCCCCCATCCTTTTCAGCGTAGATGCTGTGAAAATATTATCCAAACCTATCACTACGGTAGCTCTATCTAGGACATTGAGCACTTTTCTCCCGGACAACGCCGAGTACTTTGAAAATCAAGGAGGCCTCCTGAGCACTACTGAAATCACAGGTATCCTCCCTCCTTTTCATCTGCAAAATAGTCGAAAGGGGAACGAAGATGGCGTTAAAATATTTTCCAAACCTATCACTACAGTAGCTCTATCTAGGATATTGAGCACTTTTCTCCCGGACAACGCCGAGTACTTTGAAAATCAAGGAGGACTCCTGAGCACTACTTAAATATCGCTTAGGTATCCTCCCTCCTTTTCATCTGCAAAATAGTCGAAAGGGGAACGAAGATGGCGTTAAAATATTTTCCAAACCTATCACTACAGTAGTTCTATCTAGGATATTGAGCACTTTTCTCCCGGGCAATGCCGAGTAATTTGAAAATGAAGGATGCCTCATGAGCACTACTTAAATTACTCTTATCGATTCCCCCATCCTTTTCAGCATAGATGCTGTGAAAATATTTATATACAATATATATATATATATATGTTTATATACAATATTTATATATATATATGTTTATATACAATATTTATATATATATGTTTATATACAATATTTATATATGTTTATATACAATATTTATATATATATATGTTTATATACAATATTTATATATGTTTATATACAATATTTATATATATATATGTTTATATACAATATTTATATATGTTTATATACAATATATATATATATATATTTATATATATATATGTTTATATACAATATATATATATATATATTTATATATATATATGTTTATATACAATATATATATATATATTTATATATATATATATATGTGTTTATATACAATATATATATATATTTATATATATATATGTTTATATACAATATATATATATATTTATATATATATATGTCTATATACAATATATATTTATATATATATATGTTTATATACAATATATATATATTTATATATATATATATGTTTATATACAATATATATATATATATGTTTATATACAATATATATATATATATACAATATATATATATATATACAATATATATATATATACAATATATATATATATATATATATGTTTATATACAATATATGTTTATATACAATATATATATATATATGTTGATATACAATATATATATATATATATATATATATATATATATTAAAAGCTGAGCATAAGAATTATTTTACTACTAGAATAAATTTTGGCATAAACAATTTATCAAATGTTGATATACTATTAATTCAAACAGATCCAATTTGAGCAAAAGTTATAGCTGAAATTAAAAATAAACAAAAAATAAATACTCTTTCTTTTTAATAGAATATTTAATTGCAAAATTACAAACATCCTTTTCAGCAGTTTTATTTCATTTTGTTTTTAACAATGGCCTTAATATATACCATCGTTTGAAAAACATTTTTTCACTAGTACAATCAAGACTTTAATATTCAAATTGTCATAGATTAAAAAAAGCACAGAAAGATACTCAAACACATTTGTTCATTTGAAATTATAAGGTGTTCTTGTCAACAGCCTGAATTTTAAATAACCAATTATAATTTATTTGGTAAATTAACAGGTTATAATAGAACGGTTAGCTATAAAAATGGCTGACAAATTTTATCGACCAGTTTTGTCTGATTTTCTAAGCGATGACAGAGCAAATTAATCTACCGTATTAATTTGTGGTCTGAATTTTGCTAATTTCCTTTTAATAAACACTGTTTGATTTTATTATTTGTTTCTTACAAAACAAAACATACCCTCACTTAACCCTACCACTAAGTCCAAGTGGCAATAATAATAGTTTTTAATAAACACTGTTTTATTTTATTTTATTTGTTAATTAATGAATATTTGAAAAGAAAAAGAAGAAATCTGCGAAAATCAAACAACAAATTAATATGATAGGTTAATTTGCTCTGTCACTGCTTGGAAAATCAGACAAAACTAGTCGATAAGATTTGGCGGCCATTTTGGGAGCTAACTGTTTCAATATAACCAATTAAAATTGTGGTCTAAAGTTTTTAAAGATTCAAAATACAAAAGATAAAAAATATAAAAAATTCATTCATAATAGGGGTGAAAAAAGGGGTGTATTGGGTTTGTGCCGGATTTAGATGCTGGCTATTCCATGTGGAAGGCCCACAAACTTCCCATCCTCGTGACTAGGACATGGAAGAAGGTTCAAAATATGGGGACTCTCCAGATTTGGAGCCCTAGGCTGTAGCATGACAGGCTTACAGGTAAATTTGGTATTTTCTGTTATATTATGATCATTCATGACTATAGGGAGGTGAAAGAAGATTTGAAAAAAAAAAAAAATGAGGAAGACCCCTCCTCCAGGCCTATCGATGAATCTGGCATTGTATTTATAGGTGTGCATGCGCAACGTTTTCAATTGATCTTTAATAAAAGAAACATTTAACCCCCCCTCTCCGAAATTGGCGATTAATGGGTACGGATGATTATTTAAACACTTTCCACACCACCTGTATAATTAATTTGCTATTATTAAGTGTTCGTAATTTATTACTTCAATATAACCCTTACAAGAACTAAATATGATAAGAAAGTGTACAGCATAGGGTTTTATTTAGAATGCAATGTGGGTGCCAGCATTCACCACCAGCTTCTTGAGCAACCTGGAAACTGCATCAACTGATTTCACTTTTGATTTATTTATTATTTCTACTAGTTGAATGATGAATATTATGAGACGATTAAAAATCTCCACACACCACCCACTCAAAATAACAAGCGACCCAGAAAATAGCAAGTCCTCACATTCCAACGGTTGGTAACTAGGATGGTGATGGGGCTCTTCATGCTTCCCTACAAATAGCGGCTTCAAATTTTTTGAGGAGATTTTCATCCCAGCACTAAGTAAGGCTTTCCACAGATCTCCACAGAAGATGTACCATCATTGCTTTCGCCCCTTCACCTAATCTTGGACAAACATCCAGACTATATATAGATGTAAATATCTTCTGTCTTTTTGCATGACTTGTTGCATTTTGCTATTTTTATTTTGATTAATATTTTTTTTTATCATTATGCATACGATCTCAATATTTAATTCAGCTTTACCGGTTATTTATGGTTTGGGCCATGTTTAAAACAAATTTTTATTTCAAATTAATCAAAAAAAAATCCGGTTCTATTTCTTTGTATTCATATAAAGAGGGAGTAGGGGTTATACATTTTTAAAAAACTTCAAAATATAAAAGGAGATAACTACATATTTTTTTATTTCGCCAGAAAATTAAAATATACTTATCTCCCTTGTACGATAATATCTAAGTCTAATAAAACTTGAGTTTTCAACCGATCTTTCACCCCAAAATTCTGTTTCGGAAATTAAAACAGCAGACATCATTTCACCTTAACGTACATAGAAACCCGAACTCTCACCTAAAAATGTAATAATGGTAAGTTAAAAAGAAAATGAATTAATAATCTGTGAATTTGATATCCAATTAATATAATAGAAATTTGAAAATTTTGATTTATTCAGATTTATTGATCATGCCTCTTTGGGGATTTTTTTAAAGCAATAAGCTCATGTAAACTAAAAAAAAATGGGGAAAAAATAAACAACAAAAATTTTATAGAGTGGTGATTAAGATTTTTTGGCACTTCATATCAGTTGAGAATACATCTTTGACAATCAGTCCGATGGGGTGGACCGCTGCAGCACCAGGAGGTCCACCCTCCCAAGCTTTACCGTCTCACTTTGAGAAGGAGTTAGTTTATTGCTAATCGCCTGAGGCACCCCTACCAGGGAATGCTGATGGGGCTGCTCAGGCATATTTTTCTGGGATTAGAGTGCACTGCTTCTTGTGCGCTGGCCTTTCTATCCCCACCTTACGACCTTGTATGATATCTTCAGGTGCTAGGAGGGAGATAAATATAAAGGCGGTTAATTTTTCAGTTACTTGCATAGAAACTGAACCTCCATTCAAAAATTCAACAAATCGATTTTAAAATATCCCCCCCCCCCCAAAAAAAAACCTCTCCCCCAAAAAAACAAACATTGAATAACAAAACCTTTAGAGGGTAGGTAGGAGGTATATATCGACTTTATTGTCCTATATTTTTACACAATCGTTTAATATATGAAGCATATATCTATATATACTACTAAAATCTGTGGATTCTCATATGTTATTTTGCATGTTGTTTTTTTTTGTCCCTTTGACACTGGAAGGCGCCATTAAAGAGGGGGTGGAAGACAGGGAAGAGATCATTTGCAATGTCATAAATGATGAAGTAACAAAAGGATGACATCATCCATTAAAAAGAGAACATAGACATTTGAGTTACAGGTCATTTATGGACAGTGACTGTGTGTGTGTGTATGTATGTATATATATATATATATATATATATATATATATATATATACATACATATATATATATATACACTAGACGACTGTTTAGATTCACAGAGTTTAGTTTATGGACAGTGACTGTGTGTGTGTGTGTGTATATATATATATATATATATATATATATATATATATATATAGGCAGCTTCTTCTCTTGCAGGCAAGTATTGTTGAATATAAGAGACAACTCATGTCTTGATATCCTTTGGTAGATCCTTTCAATAGTCCGAATTAGGATCTTAGTTTCGGAGAGGAATTGGCTGATGAATTAACCTCATTCCCCCGAAGATGGACCCAGATGGGTCCGAAAGTACTTGGGAGACAAATCCAAACTATGGCAAATTCATCAGCCAAATCCCCTCCGAAACTAAGATCCTGATTCGGACTATTGAAAGGATCTACCAAAAGTTATCTAGACATGAGTTGTCTCTTATATTCAACACTATATATATATATATATATATATATATATATATATATATATATATATATATATATGTATATATATATATATATATATATATATGTATATATATATATATATATATATATATGTATACACTAGACGACTGTTTAGACTCACAGAGTTTAGTTTAAAAATTAAAGCTGACTGAATGAGGATTACCCCTCACACACACCGAATATTATTGCCATATTATTTTAGACTATAAGACATTTTTCTTTTACTAAAACAGGGATGTGAGTGGCCAATGGTAAACAAATCTGAAATCGCAATGAATTTCTTAACCTGGTGGTAGTGGTGGTGGCGGTAACTTAGGGGGCTAGGATGTTCATCCTTAATCGCCTAAAAAAGTAGAACCTTATTTTTTTTAGCAGGGGGGGGGGTATTTAGTGAATCACAATAATTTTTGTTTTTTCATATTGAAAGTATCGACTGATATGTTTTAAAAGAGACACGAAGGCATTCATTTATGAAATAAAAGTCTTCTACCTTCCCTACCCATAGATCGTTTTAAGTATGGCAAATTAACATTTTCAGAGAGGGGAAAGGGGGCTAAAGCAAGGCAGGACAAAACGTGACTGAGAGAGGAAGAGGAAGAGAGAAAAAAACAGGAAAAAAGAAAGAAAGATAGAACGCTAGAGAGAGAAATAAAATTGAGCCAAACGAATGAAAAATAAGGACGTAAGCTCTAGCGATTTGTCATTTTTGATTAAAAAAAAGGAAAGAAACAAAACGGAATTCCGCCGTTTCTGAAAAAGTGGAATTTTAAAAAAAAAGCAGAGAACTCACACTCCTTCTAAAAGGTATAAATGTATTGTATCCTAAATTTTGATAAACTCATTGTGAGATTTTCATCTATATCTTTCCTATTTGCCTTTTTTTTTTCGATTTATCCAACTGTGCCATAATTAGCTGCCCTCATTTAGTGTGCACCAGTTTTTATACATTTAATCAAATAAAATTTAGAAATTCTTAGGGCCTTAATTCGCTTACAAAAGACCTAAATTGTCAATGTATATCTTCGGAATTTGAATCTTGAAATACATCATTTTTAATTATGTGCTGGTTTCCATAGAACCCATTTATGTACATATTGTCGCAGTTTTGATACCTTGCCTAATGCAACTTAGAACGACAAAAAAGACAGTATTGCATAAAAAAAAATTGTTGTTATGTTAGTTTGATTGGTATCACCTATTATTACTCACTGTTTTGGATCATGGACTCATTCAGATTCAAAGAAACATGTAATATTTATCTGATGTAGCTAAAGTTTCTTTTTATTTATTTTATTTTATTTTTATTCAAATCTAAAATTTCAGAGATTTAATATCAATCGTGACATCAAAACCAAACAAAACAACATTGAAAATTGAGGATTGATAAGTTGTATTATTTGAACTACTGTTCTCACCGTGGATGTTATTCTCATGACGTTTCGGGAATCTGTACAGAAATTTCGAAATTCGGTACAGATTTCCGAATTTGACAAGATGTACTTGAAGAAATGTCAAAGGTTATATCGTCCGAAACGAGATGAGAAGAGAAGTCCGAATAATCTAAATAATACACCATTGAAAAGGTTGATGATTTCATTTTTCTTGGATCCTCAGTTCTGAATATATCAAATGACATGACCAGAAGGATTGCATTAGCCCCTATTGTCTTTAGCAAACTAAAGAAAACTATCTGGAGCAGAAATGATTTGCCTTATGCTTTGAAACTCAGAATCTGAAATGCACTTGTGGTTCCAATAGCTACATATGCTTTTGAGACTTGGACGTTAAAAGCAGAGGGCGAATGAAGGCTCTCTGTATTTGAAAAAGACTGTTTGAGAACCATGGTCGATAAAACCCGCCTGGACCACTCTAGGATAAACTAAATTAAAGAAACTCTTAGGTTTGGAAATGATATCATTAAGATTCTCAAGAAAAAAAGAATGAACTGGTTTGGCCACGCTGTCAGAAAAGGTCCTGAAAGCAATGTATACCAACCACCCAAGGAAGAATTTCCCAGTAAAAGACCTTGAGGTAGGCCACCAAAGCGTTTGTCTGATAAGATTCGCAGCAATGTAGAGCTTCCATTGTCAATGGTGAAAAGATTGGTAAAGCACTGAACAAAATAGAAGGATTATGTGTCCAGAAAAGTGTGCAAAAATCCTTTGAGGATGATGCAATAAACGTATTTTTAATGGCTACGTTATGACATAAAATAAGCTAAACACATAGCTGAGTCCATGATAAGCAAATATATTAATAAGTTGACGATGGGGAAAACAAAAAGAGGACAACTCAAATACAGATCAAAGGGAAATAATAATATCGTGTAATTTACACATGTCAGTTAGTAATACAGAAATAGTTGGATTTTTATATTGAAAACTTTTATTCACTCCAAATAAGGCATATTGTCACTAAAACGTAAGAGGCTACAGTGGCAGGGATCAGAATTATAAGGGGACAACCTGGGTGAGGAGTTAGGCAGCAAGATGTTTTTTCACATTACATTTAAATTTCTGCATGTTGGTACTATCGGGGAAAAAGGGAGCAGGAAGAGAATTCCAAAGACAAGCAGTCCGAAGAAAGAAGGCTATTAGAATAGAAAATCTTCCGGAATCTAGAGAACTCTACAGTGAAAGGATGGGATTTAGCAACTAGTCGGATGGATCGTGGGTATTTTCGTTTTCAAGTGTAAGTTCATCGGATAACATTCTGTGGAAGTACTTATAAAACAAGCACAGAGATACAACTCTTTTGAAGTTGTAAATAAATTTTGTCACAGTTTTGAGGCCTCTGTATATATTTTGTAAGAAAGATAATTATAACCAACATTTTAATAATATGAGAAATATTGGCAAAGAAACATTTATCAATCCTTTTTTTAATTTTTTTTATTACACATTCTAATGAAGCTGCAAAAGTCAGGAGATATGTCATGAAACCATCAATACTTTTGATTATCTCCCTTTATTTAGAGTTGTGTCCCTTGATAACTATATCTTGGGTGTGAACTAAGTTACTTTTTCACAAATACATTTAACTATTTACTAATATTATATATATATATATATATATATATATATTTTTTTTTTTTTTCGAACAAATCTCTTTTTCACAATGTCACCAATATAATATATTGTATAAAGATAGAAATGTACAAAACAATTGAAATGTTTTTTAAAGCTTTGATATTTAAAAAAATATATATGAGATAAAAATCAAAAGACAAAAATATTCAAACTGTCACAAGTTTTTATTTATTAGCTCATGTAATAATGAGATATTCCCCATTCATATGAGGAGTTGTGTTAGCCAATTTATGAATTAATGAACATATTTTTTTAATTAATCTCATTTCACTGAAATTTAAAAGAAATAAACCCAAGTTAGCATAGAAGAATGAGAGATGTTGTGATGACCTTGCACCTAATTTTTCATATTGTAATTCATTTTTATTCCATGGAGAACCAATAATTCAAAGTGTAGTGTCTTTTCTGTTCTCGGATCAGTGGAGGAGAAATCCTTCTAGATTGAGACAATTTTAATTTTTGTCCCAATCCAGAGTGCACATTTTTTGGGGGAGGGGGAGGTGCTAAATACTCCGACATTAAACCAACATTGTGTCATATCGACTTCATAGAGAAGCAAATAAATAAGTCAAACTTATTGTAAGGTGGTAGCATTACTTAATGTCACTTGGTTGGTTACTATTACCTATAAAAATTCCTCATTCTGGGAGGATGATCTCCTAGGACTGAAGATATAATCTTGACCATTTGGTATAATGGTTATAATGTTTGTAAATGAGCCCGTAGCCAAGGGGTTCAATCCTTGGTTGAGTCACACTAAAAACTAAAAAAAAAAAATGGTACTTGATACCTCTTGTTAAACACTGAGCATTAAAAGGTGTGGTTCAAAGGTAAGTAGAGTAAGCCAGTGAAAGGAGTGGCGCCCTCCCTTATATCTCTGTGTAGGAGCCAATGAAAAGGGAGCCTTCGGGTTTCCCTTGACTACAGTGGATCCATTTATGTTATTTATTTATTTGTTTTAAAAATGTACAGAATTGCTGTTATTTCAAATGCAACAGAAACAAAATAAAAATATTAATCTGATAACGTTATTATGCCAAAGCCGTTGCAGATCAAACACTTCTGATCTGCAACGGCTTTGACATAATGACCATGTCATGATCCGGTGGATGTGCGGCTGAAAACTAGAGAAAAGGATCCCTTCAACCGTACTTCATCAAAAACTTGGTATTGGTGGGATTATGGATGCTTTATGTACTCGGCGTCTCAGATGGTTTGGCCATGTACAGTGTACCACCTCTTGCATCAACTCCATAACACGTCTGGATATCCCAAGTACGAGGGAACGTGGTAGATCGAGAAAGACCTGGCTTGAGTGCGTAAGAAGTGATGTGACTGAATGCAACCTGATTGATATTCACACTTTGGATCGGACTGCACAGAGAGCAGGTGTAAGATGTTGCCTGGTGTTGCCCACCCCAGAGTCTGGGGCGCTTGCAGAATCCTTAATACCAAAACCGGATGAAGATGAAAAAGAGAATCTAAGAACATGGAAACGCAAGTACTTTTTTTTAAATGATTGTTTTTTTTTTACTTATTCATAATTTGGCTCACACAGCTTCTCCTAATACATTTTGAGGAAGTTCTCATTGACCGAAATGTTGGTTATAGGAACAAAAAAATAAAAACTTTCAACAAATTTGAATATTTTTTCCTTCTATTTGGTAATATTTATAAACAGCTGGACGTTTCATCCAATTTAATCTCTCTCTCTCTCTCTCTCTCTCTCTCTCTCTCTCTCTCTCTCTCTCTCTCTCTCTCTCTCTCTCATATATATATATGAATAAAGTAAATTGAAATTTCTGACAAAAAAAGAATGGTTAGTATATGGAATGAGTCGATAAGCATGGAACAAACTAGTCAAATTATTGACACAGAAACTTGTCATCTTCCTATCAATAAAGTTTTCCCATGAATAAGGTCTGTCTTACATATCGAAATATCAATGCTTGTGAAAACTTTAAAAAATGTTTCTATGTCAATAACTTTGTTTGTATCGTGCTTATCCACTCATTCCATATATATATATATATATAATTTTGGAGACGGTCAATAGTGCATAGTTACTGACAGTTTCCCGACTTGTGTTTTTCATACCATGTGATTGTTTTCCTCGTGGTTGTTATCCCTTTATATATATTTAGGTTAGGAAATTATGAGAAGTGACATCCGGTTTTAATTGTTTTTGTAGTTTATTGTAAAGACTAAACAAAAAAATAAAAAAAATAAAAATATAAAAACAAAGTAAAATAAATCAATGCAATCAACAATTATATAAAATAAACAAATTAACAAAAATAACCTAATAAATAAATACCCCCTTAAAAACTAACAAATAATGTTTTAAAAAAATAGCTTGCCATAAACAAAAACAATTAACCGGATGTTTCTTCTCATAATGCATCAGCTTAAAATATATAAAGGAAACCTGTAGCAGTCATAAACTATACATCTCTTTCTTCATGTGGAGAGTGATTTGGTCACACGAAAACCAATCAGCTTCTAGGTCATACTAATTTTAAATGACCCTTGAATGACTGCTTCCAATCTCTTGGTATCAAGACAGCAGCCCCAGAGAGTCTCCTGGAACCAACGAGGAAAGATGTCCCCCTCTCCTCTCTCCTGCCTCTATCACTGACACCGAGCGAAGCTATCTTCACTAGAAGATTTTCCAAGAAGATTTTCGGCAGCCAGGCTTTCTCACTGTATTATTGCTTCCTTCACTTTGACACTGTCCTAACTTTTGCCAACCTACACTCAACGGTGTAGGTTATTTAAATAATTAGCTTTTGTTGTTATTCATAGAAGGACTTTGTTTTCCTTTCATTTGACGATCGTTTTGTTGTTACAAAAATATTATAGGAGTTTGTCTTAGAGTCCATGCTAAGATAGGCTCCTATAAACCAACCAGATGGTCTGAAGAACGCAAAGTGGGAAACCGGCAGTCACAAGCTTAGATCCACATAAGTGCTATCACTAATACTGAGCACTCTTCCCTTATAAACATAGCAACTAATGCAACTATATTTATTCATATATATGATTAATTATTTAACAATCTCAAGTCAGTAACAAACATTTAAGAAAGAGAGAGAAAAAAAATAGGTTTGCATGGAAGAACGAAAAATAAATATTCATAGAATAAAGTGTTTAAAAATAAAATAATTAATTGTACAATTTTTAGATGTGCGATCACATCTTTATCAACTTCTTTTTCGTTTTATTTGTCTGTTTTACAACAAATAAACCCCGTTTTAGGGTATTAACAAAAACAATTAACTGGATGTCCCTTCCCATAATGCACCAGATTAAAATATATAAAGGGAACCAACCAGATGGCCTGAAGAAACGCAAGGTGAGAAATAGACAGTCATTTTTCCACCGTTAGCTCTTTGTCTTTCGATCTACATAAGCTCTATCACCGATATTGAGCACTCCCTCCCTTATAAATATAGCAACTAATGTAACTATATCTATTGATATATATGATTAATAATTTTACAATCAAGAGAACAAAATGAAAAGTAAATATTCATAGAATAAAGTGTTTAAAAATAAAATTATTTATTGTACAATTTTTAGATGTGTGCACACATCTTTATCGACTTCTTTTCTGTTTGATTTGTCTGTTTTCTGATAAATAAACCTTTTTAGGATATTTAATGCCAAAACAATACCAATTATTATAAACGATTTATTGTATATGTTCAATTGAACACAAGTTGCTATTTTTTTTATCCATAGCAGTGTTAGTGAGTAAATTATAACTATAGTGAAAAGAAAAGATGACCACTACTGATCTGAATAGCCAATTTCATAGTCACTGACGGTATCCATTAGGCCAATGTACACAATTTGACTTACACTGACAATATCTTTTCTGTGAATAAAATAAATTTGAAAAAACAAAAAAAAAAAAAAAACAAAAAACACGAGTTAAGAAATGTTACACTTTTCCATTGTATGTAAATAAATTTTAAACATTCTTTAAAATAAACAGAAATTTGTTATATGCAGTATACATTTTTCTTTTTTAGACAAATGGAAGGTCTCCTGCATCTAAACAAAAGGTTTGATAGAAAAACGGGGGTTATTTTTGAATTCAGAGGTGGAAAGTTAAAAACAAATATTTTGGTCTGGTGTAGAATCTTGTGTCGGCGCAAAGGAGTCGTTATAATCAAATTTTGGCATGTGTGAGTTCTGAATAGTTCAATGTATTGAAAAGATAACAAAAGGAAACCTAAGATAATGCGAATTGTGGTTATTCCAGTCATGTATCTAGTCTGGTTTTCAGAGGTTTTTCATCAAGAGTTATTCCCAATTTCATTTTAACAACCTCACCTGAGGAAACTTAGCTGAAATATGTATGCGCATATGTAGGTAAAAATGTTAGTATAAATAAAAATTTACACTAAATAAAGAAATAAACATATTTTATGGAAAAAAATAGCCTTCATTTTTATAATACTTGCTTGCCTCGTTCATTATTCATGATCCACAGAAAAGTAATTTTTATGACTCAGACCAACATTTTTTTATATGAGGACAGGTGAACCTTGGACATCCCAAGGACTTCGATGTATTGAATAATTCATGTGCAGAGAAGAGTACTATGCATCGGTGGCCTTGTGTCTGGCTTGGTTAAAGCCATTGCGATTTATTGTACAAAGTTACAAATGAAGAAGAGATGACACAATATAGTCGGAAATAAAAACTATTATGAAGACTCAAAGACGATTTTTTGTTGATTAAGTAAAAAAAAAAAGCATTCGTCAAACAAAAAAAATATTTTAAAAAATAAATCAAATTTTTTTGACCTGGACGAAAATCTCTTCTCTTTGCCGATAGGCTGTTGAAACAAAAAATGAATCTGAAACTTATATCTGCTTTAAAAAAATATTTAGAATCCTATATATATATACATACATACATACATATATATATATATATATATATATATATATATATATATATATATGGAAATATATATTTGTGTACATATATTTTAAGAAAATTTACCAGAACTGTTCAATGTAAAAGCTCGATGACTGTTAACATTTAACAACAGAGCATATATAAATAGACAATTTTATTATCATTCATTATTGATATGGCTCTATCCTATAGGATATCGAGCCCTTTATTTGTACAAGATCTACTTTTTTAATTCGATTCTTTTCTGATTTTGAGAGGTTTGTATATTTCTAAATTGTTTTAACCATAGAGCTGATTTTAATACCTGCTGTATTTATGGGTATCTAATAGACTTGATAGACTTCACTGCGATTGTTAATAATTTCCAACAGAGAAAAAAAGTGTGAAAAAAATAAATAGTCAACTGTTGGAAATTGTTAACAATCGCTGACTTCACGTGTTTTTCTTGGTCTATTTAGGATACTATTTAAGTCTAAGCATTTGAATTTACTCATCTATCTATATATATCTATATATGAGGATAAAATACACGATACATCATAAAATGAAATGTCATGAAGACAGCATGTATGAAAGACAAAAAGGAAATACAATTAAACATTAATTGTTTTTCTTTTCTGTCTTTCATGCACACACACACGTATATATATATATATATATATATATATATATATATATATATATATATATATATTTATGTGTGTGTGTGTGTATTAAAAAAAAATACATTACAATGCTCAAAATTTCGTTAATTTAGTTTAGACTTCCCATAATGTTGTATAGGATTTAATGTGTCTGATATATTGTTTTTATTATATTAAACTACAAATAAAAAGAATATACCAATGCAATACGATCAACTGAACTCACTCACATGGTGAGATTTTAATATTTCGTCTTTATTATTAAAAATATTTCCCCAAAAATGTCGAAAAATGTTATTTTTTTAAGATTTACAATTGCAAACACAGACATGAGAGATAAAGAGGGAGGAAAGAAAAAATGGGGAGAGTGGATTTAAAACAAAAAATAATGGCTAATAAAAATAGGTAAAAAAAAGTTGCGTTTTTTCTCTTTTTTAAACTGTTACCCTACATTTTCTTAACATTATCATATATTTTTAAAGTCTAGCTTGTTTAAAGAAAAAGCAATGATCATATTGTAATATATGAGAGAATAGTGCATTTAGGAAATTGTTGTTTTTGATGTCTATTTTATGTTTATCAAGTCTTTTCTTATGTTCATATTGAGTTTCACCAATATATATTTGATTGCAAATATTGCATGGAACAGTATATATTCCTGCTTTAGATGTGGATCTTTTTCTCTTATATATTAGAACATGATTATTCCTTCACCTTTAGAGTTCTTAAATTCATTTTAAATAAATCTTGCTGAAAACTTCTTTAATCATAATTATAAACTCTGACACAATTAAACAACATAATACCTTCTACAATTTATCTCCTTTAATTGGCAAACTTATACTAACCCAAAAAATTCAAATTTAGATCCAGAATAGCTATTTTTACGCCACATTCCCAATAAAAATTTGTACATAACAACAATATAAAAAAGACTCATTCCCCTTCATAGACCCATCACATATATATGTTTTTTCAAAAATACATTCTTTCCACGTTATAGATGCACCACATATTTTCAAATATTAACTTCTATATTTTTTTAAAATCAGTCATCTTGAGAAAGTCTTTGAATAAAGATGAAACGCTGATGAATATATAAAAAAAATTCAGTTTTCTTTTTTTAATTCCGTTATATTATTAATTCCAGAACTATCATCATTATTTATATATATATATATATATATATATATATATATATATATATATATATATATATATATATATATATATATATATATATTAAGATTTAGATTATCTTTAAAATATTTCAAAATAAAGAGTTCATATAGTGGTGACGTTATTTTTTAATATGATTTTAAAATAATTTAGATTTAAAAAAAATAAATACATATATTAAGCTCTATTTTGCGATAAAATATTGAGCTATTAAATGTTTTTTTGCAAAAATGATAGAAAAAACTTTTTTTCTTTTATTTTTGCCTTTTTCATTCACAGCCATGCCGAAACTCGAATGTTTTTAGGCAAATCAAAATTAATGACTGTATGATTTTTTTCTGCATTTTTCTTCATTCTGAGGAAGTCTACAATAAAGACGAAACGTTGATGAATACATAAATAATATAGTTTTTGGCTTTCCTTTTTCCATATATATATATATATATATATATATATATATATATATATATATATATATATATATCGAGAGAGAGAGAGAGATAATTAAATTATTTTTTTTATTGTTATAAAGCTCTGCCGTAAAGGATATCAAGCCCTTTGTGTGTGCAAGATCTGCTGTCTTGGATCAGATCTGTTCCGGTTTCAAGAAGTTCATTTTCATGTTATTGATACATATATGTATGTGTATGTATAAATAGTTTGAAAAAGTTTGAATAAAATCTGACAAAATGTAGAGATGAATGAAAAAAAGCGGATATACAAAAACAACGTAATGAAATTAACTCATACAATAAGCTTTTTTATATTTCGTCTTCATTATCAAAATACTTCCTCAGAAATGATTGCAGTTGCTATTTAAAGTTTCTTCACAAAAAAACTAACTCTAAGGGAGAGAAAGGGGAGTAAAAAGGAGAGAAAAAAGACAGATGGAAAAGGAAGAAAGACAAAAGGAAGAGAGGGTTTTAAATTACTTTTAAAAGGTTGATATGGTTAAATAAAAAAAGGCTAAGAAAGAAGAGAGAGCAAGAAAAGAAAAGGGAATTTTAAAATGCATTTTGACATTCATGCACCACAGTAGGGAAGGTAGTGGGTGAGCCTCTAGAAAAAGCGAAATTTAGAAAGACCGATGAAGTTTTTTCGATAATTAAGATGAAATATTAAAAATTCGTTCCCACTTTTTTTCCATTCATCCCCAAATAAAGAAACAAAAATAATCGAAAACTGCATGGCAAATAATAGTATTATACCAATGTAACAATCAAATTTTCACATAATCTGAGGATCGCATTAACAAAAAACAGCCAGTTACAGTGAAATTTGAAATTTGTGTTAGAACATGTTAATGTAAGCTCAATGACAGACTGAGTTTTAAATTTGATTAAAAAAAATTAATAAATTAAATAAAAGTCATAATTTTAATTAAGTTTTGATTTTGATTTTGTACCTAAGTAGTCATGACTGATGCAAGAAGTGACACAATCATGTGACCGATCATGTGACCAAATGCTTGGCTTCCATTCTGGCTGAACTAACTGTGCTCTCACGAAATGCATTGTCTTCGGCAGCAATTTGAGGTGAATTCACCATCAGTTGTGCAACAGCATTTCCAAAGACAAAATATCCAACTGTCACACCTGTAATGAGAAACAACAACAAAAAAAATATATATCTAGAAGTTTGTTTAAAGGAAACAGATAAATTTCTGGCAAAATGTGTTGGTGTATATAGGTATAAGATAATAAACAAAAACATACTAGTTAGAACAAGGCAAAATTAACACAAAAACATGCTTATATTCATTCCATATTTCATTTCAATTACAAAACTTCCCGAATAACACATAACTCAATAAGTTCCGGATGTAACTAATAAAAGAACAACTTTTAGGCAAAATTAAACGTTATTCATCAACATAGTCTCCTTCGAAGCTGATACACTGATTCCAATGCTTCTCTAACAATTCGATGCCTATTTTTTATTACGATTTGTCTTTGGCCTCAAAATATGCCTTAGTTTCCGATATCATTTCTTTATTGGAGCCAAATCTCTTTCCCTGGCGCATTCTTTTGAGGTCTGAAAATAGCCAGTAGTTGCTGGAGACCAAATCTGGAGAATAGGGTAGATGCAGAAGCAATTTGAAGTGCAATTCATATAGTCTGCCATCGTCTCGTGACACAATGCATTGTTTTGGTGAAAGACCACTTTTTCTTCTTCATTTGTGATCGTTTTTTGGCAGTCTTACTTTCAAACACACAAAAAAATGCTATATAATATTCCCTACTGATAGTTCTTCCTTTGTCAAGGTAATCACTGAATAAAATACCTTGCACCTCCCAAAATACGGAGATCAAAACCTTGCCTGTTGATTTTTGTGTCTTTGGTCACTTTGGACGGCTTTCACCTGCTGCTGCCTACTCAGCTTACTACCGATTTGATGCAAAAACTTGTTGCATTGAAACAGTTGCAAACAATGTTATGATTCATCAATGTATTGTTCATTTTGATCGATTGTGAGCAAATGTGACAAACACTTTGAACACAGCTTTCTCATCGATAAATGTTCATGTAAAATGGTGAATACACTGCCTTCTGATATTTTCAACTCCTCTGCTATCTTAGGCAACTTCCATTTATGATCGGCCAAAACTAGTTTGTGGACCTTTTTTTTGTTTTCCGGGACAACTGTTGAATTTGGGCAACCTGAGCATTCAACATCATTTGTATTTGTACAACTGTGTTTAAAGTCAACATACTACTTCCTAACTGTTGTTTCTGATGGAGCCGAGTCCAATAGCCATTGCTTTGCTTGAACAGTATTTTTTCCATCAGAAAGCGATTCTTTATCAACACATGAAATTCAGATTTTTCCATTGTCTTGAAAATTTGCAACACCAGCTTCACTTAAATAACTGTATCTGGGCTCAAATTTTGACACACACCATTTGAAGGTTAGTACTTTATATATGGATTTTTTTTATTAGTGTTACCATGTCAGGCCTGGGACTTTCAATAGGGTGATGTGTTTAAATGCTAATGATCATGGGAAAAAATCAGATTCTAAATTTGGAAAATAGATAATTGACTATATAAAACTTTGTAAAATAAATCACATTATCATATTCGGTTTAACGTCCGTTTTACATGCTGGCATGTGTTGGACGGCTTTTAGAAATAGACTTTTAAACTAACCTTTCTCTGGTCAAGTCTTTACTTACCCCTCTTTTTCTCAAGTCCATTTTTAAAATTTCCTTCCATGTTTTCTTTGGCCTTCCCCTGTGAACTGAATCTGCTATCTCAACAGTTCTACATCTACTAACCCAAGAACTCTCATCCATACCACCAAAGTCTTCTGTTCTGCACACATCTTCCTATACTAACTAGATTTAATCTTTCTCTGAGGTCATCAGATCTAAGCATGTCTTTAAGACTCACATTACACATCTATTGTATATTCTCATATCATTTCTCTCCATGCAATGCATGTCCTCAACTCTCACTGGTCATGCTTCACGTCCATATACTATCACACTGTGTACACATGCCTAATAGATTTTTCACTTAGTTGACAGTTGTAATGCTCTGCTGGTTAGTAATGACTTAAGTTCCATGAACTTACTCAATCCACTTTTAACTTTTGCAATTACACTAGCAGCTGCTCCTCTCTGTGCTCCAATTGTATCACTAAGGTAACAAAATTTCTGAACAACGTCAATAGCTTCCTCATCCAGATATACTTTCTCTACACCTGAGTTCTCATCCATCTCCATTGTCTTACACTTCTTGTACACAAACTAGTTATCCTCTCTTAACCTTCCAGTAATTCCACTGCACTTCTTGTGTACCCAATACTTACAAATACCACAAAAAATTGAGTTGCACCCGACTCCCTTTTCCATAAACTGAGTAAGGGAACTTGCCTTTTTCTGGGGACTTTCCAACACTACAACCATTGATCATCACTTTGGTCTTGGTAACATTCATTCTCAGACTTTTACTTTTCATAGCATTCCTCCAAGTCTTTAACTTAACAAGTAGACCTTCCATTGCTTCACAGGCACGTACTAACCTGTACGAAAGTCCCTGGATAATGCCTCTAAGACACAAATGAATAGCAATGAACTCAGTACAGAACTCTGATGTACCCCTACTTTAACATTAATGCTGTCACTAAATGTGCCGTTGCTTTAACAACTTTCACTAATCATTCGTTCGCCCCTAACTTATGCAAAGCCCATCAGACAACCTCTTTTACCACTCTGTCAAAAGCTTTCTCCAGATCCACAAAAGCAAAATACAGGTTCTTCTTCTTACCAAGGTATTTCTCTTGCATCTGTCTCAGGATAAATATAGCACCAGTGGTACTTTGCCCAGGCATAAAACCAAACTGCACTTCATCTATGTTTATTTGACTTATTTGTTGCTTAATTATTCTCTCAATCACTTTCAGGACCTGATGCATCAACTTTAAGCCTCTTTAATTAACTCTATCTAACACTTCCCCTTTACTCTTGTAACAATTCACAATTGTACTGAGTTCCCAGTCTTTCGGTATAGCCTCTTCTTTTATGATCTGATTTGTCAAGTCTGTGATCATCGCAATGCCTTTTTCACCTGCAGCTTTCAACATTTCTCCAACAACACTTGAGGGTCCCCAACCATACCCTTTTTTATCTTACTCACAGCTTCTCGTCCCATTTCGTTCTCAATTCTTATAGCTGGACCAGGTATTGCTTCTGCAACTTCTAGATTTTCTCAGTTCCATGAAAACTCAGTATTCAACAATTTTTCATTGTGGCATTTCCAAGCATCCCTCTTGTCTCGTTCATTTGTTGCTAACAATCCGTTGTCCTTTCGAATGTACTTCTCTCCAACAATATCCATACATGTCTTTGCCATTTGTTTATCTATCTTGAATACTTCATTGTTTTGATCATCCCTTTGTAGTATATTTGGAAACCTGGCTTGCTCTACCTCTTTCTTGGCTTTGTATATTGTTCTTCTTGCTTCCCTCTTTGCCACCAGATACACATCCTTATTCACTAAACCATTTATCCACCGACTCCTTTGCATCCGCTTTTCTTTGATACGCTTTTCAACTTCCTCATTCCACCACCATGTCACCCTATGCCTTAGGGACCCTTCCGTCCACCCACAAGTCTGGTCTGTTACCTTCACTAGTGTATTTTTCAGTTTCTTCCATTGTTCTTCCACACTTCTTGTAGTGGATCTGTTAGCCGAACGCTCCATCATTTGGTCTCTCATTTTACGTGTTCTTCATTCAACCGCCACACCTTCCTCCTGGGGATAAACTTTCTCTTTACCTAATGAGCTTTCTTCAGTGTGAAATGGCAAATAAACGGGTTGTGCTCTATCACAATTTCTTCATCAGGTATTACTTTCACATAACTTAAGAGCTTTCTGTCCTTTTTCCTAACAAGCAAATAATCTACTTTCGTCTTTGCTGTATCAGATTCATACTTAACAAAATGGCTTTTCTTTTTACTAAAATGGGTGTTTGCAACCAACATAACCATTCCAAGACCAAATTCTAAGATCTTTTATCCTTCTGTATTCCTATCACCATATCCATTTCCTCCATGCATGCCCTTCAAATCACCAAGGGTCTTTCCAACATGACCATTCAAATCTTCTGCCAATGTTTAAGAAATACTAAATTTTATTAAACCCAATTATATTTTGGATTATTTTAATCTTTTGGACTACTACTAATTGTTATATAGACCTCCGATCTGTTCATATTTCTACATGGACATATGGCTTAATGGTTAATAGCATTGGTTAACAATCAGTTGTGACAGTCTACTGGGGGCTGATGGTTCAATTCATACTCCAGGCGATAACAATTAAGAACAACATAAATTAACACTTCTACCCGGCAATGGCTGACTGAATGAGAATAATCTACACCAGCAGATTAAATAAAGGGTTCAATTCAAAATTCTGTACAGGTTCCCAAGTTCGGCTAGAAGATTCTTTGTATTATTTGGATTGTTCGGACTACTGTTCTTATCTTGGATGTTATTCTCACAACGTTTCGGCCAATGTAACTTCCAACCTTCTTCAGGTGTACCTTGTCGAACTCGAGAATCTTTCTGTCAAACTCAGGAATCTGTACAGAATTTCAGAACGGAACTCTATTTTAATCCACGGGGGTAGCAAGGACCCATGGCGTAAAGTACTAATTAAAATTTAGTTCTAAGTGACACTCTTCTGGAGGTTGAAAGTTCAATCCTCAGTGCGGGGCGATACTAAGAATGCAATTGCGAATTACTTAAGACTCCTACCCGATCATGGCTGATGGAACAAGAGCAGGCATGTATATGTGTGCTCAAAGTTTGTTTGTGTGTTATATAAATCAATTTGTTAACAGTTACAACATTTAAGTAAGTTTCAAAAAGGGTTAAATTTTTCACAGAATACACCATCGAAATTTTCCATCAATTTCATCTGGGGTCACTTGAGGAAGTTATCGGTTAGGTTCATAAAATAACTGAAATATATTAGAACGTAAAGGAACGAAGTTCATTTTTAAAAAATAATTTTATAAAACAAAAATAAAATAAAACAAAGAATATTTCAGTCGAGAATGTATTAAAAAAAAGGGTTTAATCATTTAAATAATTATTCCTATTAGTATTTTTAAGATTTAAAATAATTAAATAAAAGTGAAATTATCCAGTATTCGTTAAATCTATTTGCCGTTTTACAGCTGCAGGATCTTTTTTTTTCAGATAAAGACTTTGAACACATTTGTTTATTTTATCTCATGCAGGAATGTGTGATTTTATTTTTTAAAGTAGCTTGCGATTATGACAGTAAAATGTTGACTATTTTTTCAGTTATACTTGCAATGTTGCCAGTAAGAAATCGACTGTTACTGTTGTTGTTAAGCGAGTTGGACTTCTGCATAGAGCTCACAATCGTGCCCCAGCATTGTCTGGTCTGCATGAAGTTCTCCTCGTTTGTTGCAGCTATTCAGTAACCTGCAGGATTTTACCCCTGACACTGATAGCAGAAAGGTTCAGTAGTTGCATGTGAAGTCCGGTAAGTTTTGGTGCAGAACACACAAAAGAATGGCACTAAAGCAATATTGCCACTTTTACTTCATTGAATTGCGAAGTGGAAGCTATTTTTATGGAAATCGCTTCAGACAAAACTTGAAGCCACTTGATGTAAGGAGCTAAAAAAAATACTACAAGATCAAAAACTAGCCAATGATAAGTGTTAGATAGATAGATAGATTATGACCCAGAAAACAGAAATTCTTTCCCCATTGTCAGAAAAATCGCTCATGGAAAGTAAGGACTAAAGGACAAAATAAGAGAAGCAAGAGTTACGAGCCTGCCGAAAGTAAACCCAAGGTCCACTTTCTACTGGTGAAGCTCTCTCTATCGCTCTTAGCCGGCGAGATTTCAAGCAGAGAAGACGTGTCTGGTAACTCTATCCAAGAAGGGAGGGGGGGGACAGTACATGCGGATGGTTGATGTAGCGAGGCGGGATATCTATCTATCCCTCTCTCTGTCTCTCTCATGCATATAAAATCTGTCTTCCTGATGTTTTTTTCTGTGACAGTCTTTCTTTTAAATAAACCTTTTATAAAACCACCGGCATTCAAGTGATTGTATTCAACAGATGATCAACAACCTGGGGTCAAAACTATGATGGCAGTGGTAGTGACGAGAACGATGACACACGTGCGTAAAGGATTCTGTGCATGCGTGGTAAGGTGTAATACAACAATATGACATGAGTAAAGCTACTTACCAAGAAGTACAGCCAGTGCAAACCAACCATTGAAAGTCATAACGATCAACATGATGATGTAACCAAGCACGTTAAGCAGCATGTATATCGCCGTCTCACCAGCATAGTATAACAGTCTGAAACAGTTTCAAAGAAATTAATAGAAAACATTTGCTTTCAATATTATTGTCGAGACTAGAGTTATCTCCCTTTGACAGGATCTGTGGTCGAGGCCAGAGTTATGCCTTTTGGTAAAAAAAAGCTTAAACCTTGGTAAAAAAGCGTACACCCAAAATCTCGTAATGAGCACAAGATCTTGTGAGAACTCTTACACAAACATGTGGTCGAGAATTAATACCTGATTTCGTCCTCAGTTGTTGGCCTGACACCGTACAGATGTTCTTTAACAGAAAAGATGCTATAGGAAAGTGTAAGTTTTTTCCTCATGGTTAGCATATACACTTTTCACCTTCTTAGTAATACTTTTTTTCATTCTTTTGTTTATGGGAATGATGTATTTATTCGCCTGTTTAATCTATGTATAACATGCCTCATTTACTGTCTTGATAGTTTGTGGTAGACAAACTATTAATGAATGAAATACCTTTGTCCTTTGTCGTAGACAAACTATTAATAAATGAAATGTATTTGTCCTTTGTCATAGACAAACTATTAATAAATGAAATGTCTTTGTCCTTTGTTGTAGACAAACTATTAATAAATGAAATGTCTTTGTCTTTTGTCGTAGACAAATTATAAGTGAATGAAATGCCTTTGCCATTTGTTGTAGATAAACTATTAATAAATGAAATTTCTATCCTTTGTCGTAGACAAACACTTAATAAATGAAATGTCTTTGCCCTATCTATTTCGTAGACAAACTATTATTAAATCAAACGTCTTTATCTTTTGTCGTAGATAAACAATTAATAAATTAAATGCCTTTGTTCTTTGTTGTAGACAAACTATTAATAAATGAAATTTCTTTTTCTTTTATCGTAGACAAACTATTAATAAATGAAATTTTTTTTCCTTTATGACTTTTTAACTGTCTTTTACCTTACGGCACACGTGGTATTGCCAACCAATACACAGTGAATTTTAACATCCCACATGCTCATGGAATCAGTTAAAAAAATTTATTCAAACTTTGTTAATATTGATGAAATAGAATATCAAATAGTTTAGTTTTCTATTATCAATATAAATAGGAGTAAATAACAAAAAATGTATATTCTTGTAATGAGTCCACTCAATCTGTTCAGTTAGTGATGTGAATGCTATCTCAAACTTGAGCCGGATGGACTGACTGATGTACAAACAGATCTGTTTAAAAAGATACATGAACCAATCTAAAAATGCTATTTCAAAATTAAGTTTGACAAATTAACTCACTGAGCGTCTTATAGGGATGCTTGGATGCAACTAAAAGTACAGATATTATCAAATAGATGTAAATATTATATTAAGCAATGCGTCAAGGACAACAATGGCGGTTTCCATGCCAGTTTATTCATGAGAATGAAAGTGCCCAACAAATCCTATTCGTCAACCAGATTCACGTCGACATTGAGGGTACCACAATGCTTCTTTGAAGTAGATTTTGTATTCTTGTCTTTCTTCTCTCAGCTGATTCGAAGATATTCAGAAAAACATCTAATACATAAAAGGTACACAAGGAAATAACTCAGAAATGAGTCCCAAACAAAGTTCATCAATATATATATTTAGTTTATTAACAAGTTGTCTGGGATAAACACTAAAGTGGGTTAGAAAGACGTAATATATAAAGAGTACATAAGGAAATAACTCAGAAATGAGTCCCAAACAAAGTTTATCAATATATATATTTAGTTTATTAACAAGTTGTCTGGGATAAACACTAAAGTGGGTTAGAAAGACGTAATATATAAAGAGTACATAAGGAAATAACTCAGAAATGAGTCCCAAACAAAGTTTATCAATATATATATTTAGTTTATTAACAAGTTGTCTGGGATAAACACTAAAGTGGGTTAGAAAGACGTAATATATAAAGAGTACATAAGGAAATAACTCAGAAATGAGTCCCAAACAAAGTTTATCAATATATATATTTAGTTTATTAACAAGTTGTCTGGGATAAACACTAAAGTGGGTTAGAAAGACGTAATATATAAAGAGTACATAAGGAAATAACTCAGAAATGAGTATCAAATAAAGTTTAACATACACATTTAGTTTATTAACAAGTTGTCTGGGACAAATATTAAAGGAAGTTAGAAAGAGATGTAATACATAAAGAGCACACAAAGAAAAACTGAAAAATGAGTCCTAAACAAGAGTACAATTTTTCCTGTGGCAATTAGAAAATGTACATGTTATTCATTTAAAGGGTAAAAGGAAATACGTGCACAGTGTAAACACTTACATTTCCACAGCAGTAGTCCTTTACAGTAAAGTTAACATTTATGAAAAGGCATGTCTTGTTCATTCTAAGGCAGAGCTAAAAAGAGGCTGAAGTGTCACTTTCATTCTCGACCACAAGAGTACTAAATATCTTATGTTCACAACAAGATTTTGGAGGAAATCAATTTTCCCCAAGGGAGATAACTTTAGTTTTAACAATGTCTTCATTTTTTTTCAAAAATTAATTACATGGCAGGCTGACAAGAATTTTCTGAATATATAACCATATAACCAGCAGGCTTGCTTGTATTCTAGACATTTTAGATATCTAATGTCTCCACTTTTTTTACAGCGTTTCTTGCAATTTATACCGTGACCATTTTTCGATGAGAATTATTATTAATTTTGTGAATGTTTTTTGTTTTTTATTTAGTTAGTTTTTATGTAAAACAGCTATTTTTGAAATCGTTGAATCCTTTTTGAGCTGCGTCTAAACTAAATAACTAAATCTCTTTGGCTGAAAGGAAATGAAGATTAATTCAGGGGATTACCTCCCTTTGATCTAAATAAATAAGAGGATTACCTCCCTTTGATCTAAATAAATAAGAGGATTACCTTCCTTTGAGTAAGTACTTTCAAGCAGAATAGGTATGAATCAATAAGTGTAGGGATAGATATTCAGAAGTAGCAAGTTATTGTAATCAACTCTATTTTTCACCAGAAAACAGATAACAAAATCACTTCAAACAAAATTTTAATTTGTAAGAAACTGTTATTATAATTCGAATTTTATTGAAGTCACATGCTTAAAAAATCTATTCTGGACTCAATCCTCTTCCTGATCTTTATTAATGATCTTCCAAATCGTATTCTGAGATCATTTGTTGACATCTATGCAGGCAACACAACTGCCTATGGCTGCACTTTGAAGAGTATTGGTGATCAAGATCTTGCTGATTTTCTTTCTTACGATCTGGAGCATGCAGTGCAATGGGGGTGGGGGAAAGTAGTTTGTTACTTTTAACAACTCTAAAACCAAGCTTCTCTCCTTTAACTACCAATGCTCAGATCCTTGTTTTTATCCAGTCGAAATGAATGGCTTTCTCCTTCAGGAAGCCTCTTGCTTTGATAAATTCTTAGGACTGACTTTCATTTCAGACCTAAAATGAAAAGACTTACATCCAATCTATTTCTAAGGTTGTGGAAAAATTGTTGGATTATAGAACTGCTTCAGAAATGACTTGAATCCTGATGCAATCCTCTACCTATATAAGAATCAGATATGTCCTAAGATGAAGTACTGCATCCACATCTGCTACTCATAATACTCTTTCTTGCCTTGACAGAGTACAAAACCGACTTTGCAATCTAGTGGGGGATGATCTCCTCTCTTTCCTAGTTTCTTTCTCACAGAAGAGATGTTGCTAGTCTTTCTATACTTTATCATTATTTCCCTGGTAGGTCCTCGACTGAGCTCCAATCTTTTATCTTCATCAAACATTTACAGCAAGAACTCGTCTAGCTATCTCCACTTCCTTTGTGTACCTAAATCCAAACGGAACTTCCATGAACAGAGTTTCTTTCCAAAACCTTTCCATCTGTGTAACACAATACCACGGAACTACTGCCATGCTGACTACAGCATGGTTATCTTCAAGTTCTTAGTCAACAAGAACTTGTTGAGCCGTCCTCTTAAATAATCAAATTCTGCCCTTTCCACCCATCATTTCCAATCCTCTTGTAGTCTGTTCATCATCCAATTGACAATCTCATGAATTCTTATCCCCGAGTTGCTTTTTACCTTGGTAAGTGGTGACTTATTAGGATAAAAAGGTAAATGTTAAAGTAAAAAGAGACGAAACTGAACATAGTATTGGGTGCGGGTTATATTTGTTCACAATTTTCAACTGCTACTTTTATGCATATTCTTTTTTACTTTCATTGCCAGACTTGTTTTCATAAAAAAAGTGACTATATCTTCATTCTTTTTTTGCAGAATAATTGATTATGGACAATTTGAAACCTCTATATTCGTGGAAGAGACACAGAATTTGCCTTGGAATCTGTACTGGAAAGACAAATAAAATGTCAGACTTCCTTAATGTCAGCAAGATGATGGTAGAAAAAGTCAGAAAGGAATCGAAAGATTCAGGATTCGACTATGAGGCGAGATCAGATAATAAAAATGCATGATCTACGATCTGATGCTGTCAGAACGCCGGAGTTTGCCACTGAAAGTGATATCATGCCATCCCACTTGTTCTCTGAGGGTCTCAGGCTGAACACTGATGGCTACACCGGCATTCTGAGCAAGGTAGTGAAACCCTGGATTGACCAGGTAGCTTCAAGTAGGCTGTACATTTGGCATCAAGAATCAGCACACTGCCATATCGTCCGGAAGACCCAGACTTGGCTGTTAGTACTTCACCTGATATCTGGCCTGGTGACTTAAGTTGGGAGACAGTGACAAAGGCCTGTGACAGGTTCCACGACCACCTTGAGGCTGTCATCAAAGCCAAGGCGGGTTCATCGAGTTAAATCAACAGAACATGTCATGAACACAAACTGACCCAAGTTTGATTGATGAATAAATCTCAAAAATTAAATTACTGTGTTACTTTTTCCTAGAGAGTAATCTTGCAAACAAATATCGTCTGCACCCTGCATAAGGTGTGGTTGCTTGGTTGTTTTGTTTTACGGCATATCAACTCTCTTCAGGTTATTTAACGCCGAATCCGGTCATTTTGGTGAAAGTTTTTATGCTTCAAGTGCTTTATATGTTCAAGTATTTATTCATGGTTTTTGGTTGAGTGAAAGGGGGGAAGGGAGAGGGGAAAGTGGGGGGAAGGGAGGAAAATTGTTGTTTTTTGTTTTGAATTTTGCAGAACATGATTGAGTTTTGCAAAGAGAAAAAAAAACAATAAAATATCAGTGTTTGGTGCATTTTGAGTCATACAGCCTGATCTGGTAGCACCAGGGCCCTGTATAAGGTACCAGTTTCTATTCATTCTAACACATGTTGATTAACAAAAGAGAGATAAAAATATTCACTTATAAGATTTATTTACATTAAACAAACATACACCAAAAATGTATACATTTTACTTCCTATGCATAGAGAATGATGAAAGGTGAACTCACCTGTTCCATCAGAACAGCAGGGGAATATACTTAGAGATCTTGTCTCAAAGACATGTCACAGATCAGCTATGAACTGGCGAGCAAGAATGAGCATGATATTATCACATTAACGATCTGACCCCAAAAAGAGGAAGTGGTCTCCTGTGGTGCACTTTTTATAATTGGTAATCACATGGCTAGATCAACCAATTAGTCCAACTCTTCCTCACCACGGTAAGGGTGGTGGCAACGTGGTAGTAGTGCCAGAGCTATGCCATCTGGAACTTCGGTTCCTGGCAGGGCCATCCATGGTGGAAATGTTTGGCACTACGCGGTAAAAGAGCTGCAACCCAGCTAACAGGGCTCTGGTGAAAAGTCGGCATCGGGATCTTTCATCCTCTGCTCGTCTCTGTCTCTGCGTGTTGCAAGCAAAGATGTTTCAAGTGCGAAATCTCAAATCAATGAAATGAAATTGGCAATGCTACTTCTGCACCATTCCTTTGTTTATTTTGGACCAAACCTTCCCCGACTTCGCATGCAACCGCTGAACCTTGCTGCTCTCGGTGTTAGGGGTAAAAACATACAATTCTGCAGGTTAACGAATAGCTGAGACCGACAGGGAGGACTTCACGCAGACCAGACAATCTTAAGGCCTGATCTTCGTGAGCTTTATGCAGAATTCCGACTCATTTAACAAACAAAGATCAACCAATAGGAAACCCCCTTCTCTGTGATCATTGTCAAATGAGCTATCACTCCATGAAAAAAAACTTAACAACATTTTCATTAAAAAATACCTACCGTGCTTTCTTTATGTTAGCAACTGAAAGATTAGAAATAAGAGACTGTAGCGATTCAGTGTTTGTTCGGGGGATTTCGGAAGAGTTTGTGGTTTTGTGCCCGTAAAGGATAGGGTTTTGGTGAGCCCTCAAGTGGAAGAACATGTAGACCAGGCGAAGCGCTTCATACATAATGGCCGACATCACAGCTACTAGACACATTATAAACAAACCTAAAAAGACAGGAAAGGAAAACAAAAATAAAAAGTCAAATTTAATCGAAGGATTTATATAGATTTGTTATTAAAAACTCAGAGAGAAATCCATTTAAAGTCCATCACATCTATTACTAATGGACATTTTGTATCTATCTATCTGAAGCTGAAACTATACTATTACTTCTATTAATAATGGAGATTTGGTATCAGTCTATCTGAAGCTGAAACTATACTATCTTTTAATGCACAATTCAGTTTACTATACTATTTCAAACTAATGTACTATCAGAGAGAAATCAATTTAAAGTCCATCACATCTATTACTAATGGACATTTGGTATCTGTCTATCTGAAGCTGAAACTATACTATTACTTCTATTAATAATGGAGATTTTGTATCAGTCTATCTGAAGCTGAAACTATACTATCTTTTAATGCACAATTCAGTTTACTATACTATTTCAAACTAATGTACTATCAGAGAGAAATCAATTTAAATTCCATCACATCTATTACTAATGGAGATTTGATATCTGTCTAGCTGAAGCCGAAACTATACTATTACTTCTATTAATAATAGAGAAGTGGTATCTGTCTGAAGTGAAACTATACTATCTTTTAATGCACAATTCAGGTTACTGTACTATTTCAAATTAATGTATTATCTTTCAATGCTCAATTCAGGGGGGGGGGGGTAGTGTAGTATCTATTCTGTTGTCATAAAACCATTCGCCCAAATACTACCTCCTTCTTTGAGGGGGTAGACTGATATATGTTCGTTCGTCATGAGACCATCCTCTGAAGCATTATCTCCTCCTTTTTTTGGGGGGGATAGTGTAGTATATGTTCGTTTGTCATGATACCATCCTCTCAGGCATTATCTCCTCCTTTGAGAGGTCGTGTAGTATTTGTTCGTTCGTCACGATACTATCCTCCCAAGCATTACCATCTCCTTTTTTGGAGAGGGGAGTGTAGTATATGTTTGTTCGTCATATATACTAGCAAAAATATGTGACCAGAGTGTACATATTTTTACCAGTCATAATAACGACATATAAGGTAAAACTAAGGTATATTCTTGAATATTGCAGTCAATTATGGACACCAAAAGTTCATAATGGGAATTTGTACATTATTCTGAATATGTTAAATATTAAGGTGGGTACGTTCGCTGGTAGATATGTGGTGAATGAACTGAGAAACGATTCAAACAAAAGAGACTGGCTTGAATAGCCACCCTCTTTCTTTCTCTGGTTCGTTGGGATACGCTCTCCTTTTCACTTTCAAAAAAAAAGTTAGAGTTTTCACAGGAACGTGTTAAGTCAAAAATTTTCAACCAATGAAAATCGTTTTAAATGCAAAATCTAGCAAACCTATGTCAAATTAACAAAACTTATAAAACAGTAACCTGTTCAACAAAATCAGAGTTTTCCACAGATCCAACTCGGTGCACCTTGAAAGGGACCCAAGAACGTATTCCCCCCTCCTCTACCCCCGTTCCTTTGGCCGAGGGAGGCGAGAAGAAAAGAAGGGAACACTTCAAAACTCACGTACAAGCTCCCTCACCTCGCGCACATCTAAACACGCACTAACAGAACAAGGTAAACCTATGCATGCTTACACAGTGCTACATTGTCTAATATTCACATATGTATATTACTCACACACGCATATTCACACTAACAAATATATATAGGCATACACATCCTTAGACCTCGTGTCTGATATTCACTGAACATTTTCCTACCAAAAACAAGTGTTGTATAAACTTTACCAAATGAATATTTTTTCACTGAAAATGATTTTGATATTCATGTAAACTTATAGTTCTATAAATGTTTTCTTATTTAAAAATGTTTTCCTTGATTTTCATTTACAAAACTATGTTTATGTTAAGTTAGCACTTGCTAGCTGGTGACCCTAATATTCTCTCAAACTTTATTTACCTTCCATTTCATTTCCTTCATCATTTACAACCCACGTTTTATAATTGGTATTAATTGTCGGCGTGGTTCTTGGTAAAATCCCAAGACACGAACGTCGCCTAAAAATGGCCCTACCAAGGGTAGGGACCACGCCACAGATATATTAGCTGATGCATAAAAAATCTAAAAGGGTGCAGTAAACATTTTCTTTTTTCTTTTATTTATAGACAGTTGGCTCAAACCCAATCTGAACATGAAAATATTGCATTTTTATCATTTCCTCCCATGTTTTCCTTGGCCTTCCCCTGTGAACTGAACCTGCTACCTCAAATGTTTTACATCTGCTAACCCAAGAACTCTCATCCATTCTTTCAATGTGGTCAAAACAATGATTTTCTACACATATCTCCCTATGCTGTCCAATTTAATTCTTCTCTAGGGTCATCAGATCTTTGTCTTTGACACTCACATTACACATCAATCATATCATTCTCATATCATTTCTCTTCATGTAACGCATGTCCTCATTTTTCAGCCGTAGTGATTTTTTTTTCAGCAAAATTTTAATTTTTACACAAAATGCAGTATTTTATGAAAATAATAGTAAATTTGAAGGACTGGTTCAACTAAAATATGGATTTTATTGAACAGCACCATTTCTTCAATGGAAATGGACTATTGAAAACATGTTATTTGCTGTTTTCATTCCTCCATAGGCATTTGAATTGGTCCAAAAATGGAAATTTGGTCCGCATTTATAGTGCTCTAATTCTTTGCATTTTTCTGTTTCAGCTTAATTTTTGTGATTCCTACTTAAAACCAAATTGATTATTGCTCCTACGTTGTTATTTGACGCCATGGAAAGGATTTTAAGGCTGTATATGATGATTTAAGTTGAAAATTAAGCCCTTAAAAGTGCTTTACTCTTAATTTTTCCCTCCTAAAATGCTAATTTTACTCTAATTTTCAAGCTTCTGCAACTAATTTCAGTATTTCACTTTCAAAATAACACTAGATAACTATACATTTTCTGAAAGTACAACTTATTAGCATTCAGTTTATCATCATTACAGAGCTTTAGGATTAAGTGGTGACTGTAAATAATTTTTACACACTTTTGTCAGTCAAATATGCTTCGTATCTTGAATACTGTCCTAAAAGATAAACTGAAAATATGGAAAAAAGGTCTGAAGGCCAAGGATTTCAGGGTGAACTTAACTAAAACCAAAGTAATGGTGTGCTGCTCTGGGCTACAACCTCCAAGATACTCTGATCGGTATCCTTGTTCTGTGTGTCAGAAGGGTGTTAGATGTAATGCAATTCAATGTAACTTGTGCTTATTGTAGATCCATAAAAATTATTGTGACCTAAAGGATAAATTAGTCCCGAACCCCAACTTCATGTGTAGGATACTCCTATTGACGGTCTTCCCCACAAAAAGATGGTACTAGATGAGAACACCCTGGAGGTAGTAGCCTCTTTCTGCTAGATATGTTGAGCATAGGTGGTGGGTTTAACTTAGTATAACTACAAGGGTGAAGGCAGTATGAGCAAAATTTCATGAGCTGTTGCCTCTGATAGCATCGTGGGCTGTCCTCTTACACCCAGGGTAAATTGTATAGCAGCTGTGCCAGGAGTAAAATGTTACGACTGCAGCACAATGACAGATCTATGATCAGATGGATCTGCAATGTTAAATCTGACCAAACCCAAAACAATAGGTCAGAGGATTTGTTGAAAGCACTACAATATTTACCCAGCATAGAGGTTGTCCTAAGGACAAATTGGTTACACTTATACGGTCATATGGAGCATACATCCTCCTGGATAAACAATAGCAGAAGCATGGATGTTTTGAATCGCAGAAAGGAAAACTTGGAAGCAAGACCATACAGAGTAGAATTTGGAGACAGTTGACTTGCTGAACTGTGAGGACTGGAAAGTGAGCTCACGAAAAATTAAAAAAACTGTCTGACTCCTGCACAAGGGAAAAGTGACGTTAAATGGATAGAAGAGGAAGAAGATCTCTCTTGGACTGCTATCCGAGTTATCTTCCTGGGACTTATTCTGCCCAACATAGAAAGGAGTGTGCTCTCCTGTCTGGAAATAAAAAAAACTTGTTCCATGCATGTGCGGAATTTAGGACGAGATCTTATCCTCTTTCTGGCTGGTCGTTCAAGGTGTATGGGAGTTCCGTTCCATCCAGCTCCTCCTAGAAGCATGCCTTCCGAAACCCTAACAGGTAAAGTCTTCTGATGGAAGGTGAATAGACTCTCAGAAACGCACAACACAAAGTAAGTACATTTACTTTCATAGCTCATGCATATGCTCTATCTCCAACCCTGGCAACATGTGTTCTTTTCTAATTGTATTTGGGACAATAATGTATTTCTTTCTTTACTACTAATGTCTGTTGCACTTTCTTTTGTGTATTATATTGTGTATCACATTATACGTTTCCGTAACCCTTGTCATGTTTATCTTTGACAAACACTTTATATTAGAATAAATGTACATGTATGTGAATTCAGCTATTTCTTCTTATCGTTCTTTTCTCTTTCTTTCGACATGCATGTGTTATACACAAGAGCACAACACACAAAATGGCAGCCTCATGTTCAGGAAAGATATACTCAAACACGTGGTTGCTAAACGTGTAAAAGCTAGAATATGAAATAAGTGTGAGTTTTACAAGGCCATGACACTAATAAAGAGTCGTCTAGTTAGAAAGCTGCATGAAAAATCAGATTGTAAAAAAAAAAAAATTAAATGAAGCCTGATGCTTAGTAATAGTAGTAACTAGCAGGAAGACCCGACGTTGCCCGGGATTGAATGAGGATCACCACTACTATGTACTTTTCCACTATGCTCATAATACCATATTACTTTATTTTGTTTTTACTGTCCTCCTCCTCCCATTTCGCATCCTAATATAGTCGGAAGAAGTTAAAATGTTGGCAAACTCTCTGAGTGTTTTATACATATGGTTTAAATTTCATTAAAATCGGATATTCATATTTGAAGTTTTAAGGGAGTTCTGCCCTAATGGGTCACTTAAAGGTGGAGACACTTAGATATTCAGCACATAGAGGGTAAGTAGAGATTTGGGACCACTTCCATTGTTTTTCCCGGATAATTTTATACAAATGATATAAAGTTCATCAAAATAGGATATATTTGAAGTTTTAAAAGAAGGTTCGGACCCCTTAGGTTAGGAGGGCACTTAGAGATTCAGGACCACTTCCTTTGTCTTCTCTAGAAAATTTTATAGATATGATTTAAATTTCATAAAAATAGGATATATTTGAAGTTTTAAGGGGGTTATGCCCTCATACTCCTCTTATGGGTGCACTTAGAGATTCCATTTTTTTTTCCAGTAAATCTTACATAAGAATACACTTTTAGATCTTATGTAGATTCTCTAACCTTTCTTTCCATAGGGAACACACAAATATCACACAGATTGCGTTCTATATATAGATTATCTTCATTGAGAAAATTAATTTCATTCATTAAAGCGACAAGACGACCATCAATGTCTGACTATGCTAAAACACAAGCACTGTCTGTAAAAAATGCTTTTACAAGTCTCAAAGATTAATGAAATATTTTAATCATGTAATTCTTTTTTTTTCCTATGCTGAAAAAAATTCGTTTCTTCATATTAAAAAAAAATATATATAAAATTGATGAAAACAAAAAAATCGGTGCCTGTATAATAAAAAGCCGAAAAAAAGTTTTTTTTGTCTTTTAGTGTTGGAGAGGTAAATAAGGGGCAGGTAACTCTTCACAAAAGCTCTAGCTTTCGAACAATATTTTTCTAACCCTAACCCCTAACCCTAACCCTTTTATGTCTAATCGACGTTCTCCTTGCACAGTAGCCACATGTGCAATGCCAATTAAAGCCATCAGTTTTGATTACTGGAAAATCGTGTTTAAAATTCGTTGAAAGAGTTACCTGCCCCTTATTTACCTCTCCAACACTAAAAGACAAAAAAAACTTTTTTTGGGCTTTTTATTATACAAGCACCAAAAAATCTCCTAAAAATTAAAACTGCTGCTGATTATTTTTGTTTTCTCAAAAGTCAAGTCACCCCAAAATTATTACTTAATGGCACAAGATTAGCACAGTGCTAAAGCCAAGTAAATTCCCAGTCAGGAGAGTTTAATTTGACAACGTTAGTCTTCTCACATATAGAGCTTGGTATTCTCAAATGGTCACCCATCTGGTACTGACCAGGCTCAACATCACTTTGATGATCTAACAAGAATCAGTGTGTCAACGTGATTATGCCATACAAAAAAAGTTTCAAAAAGTGTAGTGTACCAATTTATATGTTTATATATGGAATGTGATACAGTTGTATTTAACAAAAACGCTTCATGGACATGATGTGAAAATTCTACTAAGTTCTATCAGAGAGTCAGTTCTTGATATGTTGAGTTGGGTAAAGAGTCTAAGTTCAGGAGGGCTTCTCAAGGTTAAAGGCAAGGTTAAGCCCTCACTACAGGTGATAATAACTAAGAATATAATAAATAAAATTACTTCCAGCTACCTGGAACAAAAACAATCTATCCCGATGATTAAATAAAGGGTTCAGTTCAAAATTCCGTATAGATTCCCGAATTCGAAAGGATTCACCTGAAGAAGGTTGAAGGTTTCATTGGTCGAAACGATTGGAAAGTATAACCAAGATGAGTAGTTTGAATAATCCAAGTAATCCAAATTAGTAACCCTCATTTCAAAAATTCCAAAAAAGGAAATTTATACAAAACATTATTAAACACACGTGAAGAATTAAAGTTAAACATGAAAGACATTCAAGGCCAAGATTATGACATTATGCCAAGATTATGTCACACATTTGGAGTACAAGCAAGATTGTTTGCATATCACAATTACGGGTGCAATATCGGTTTTCCGGCACCCTTGGTTCTAGAGCCTTGCCGGATTAACCGACCATCAGTTTTAACCTTAATAATAATTAATGATGGGACGATTCTAATATTTTTCCCGATTCCGATACAATTACCAATTCCGTTCTAAATTCCCGATTCCGATACAATTACTGATTTCAATTTTTTTAAATCTTTAAATATTTAGCTATAGAGTTTTTGTGTTTTGTTTTAAATTTTCGGATTACCTTAAAAACTCATGTAATATGTGCATATATTTTCGCAAAATACACTTGAGGGAGGGGGTGATCCATAGATTTTAGTTTTACTGGTGTTTAAACCCAATAAATATTTATTATTTTATCATAAGTACCAACAATGGAAAATTTTGCATTAATCAAAAACAAAACAAAACAACAAAAAAAACACTTAAAAGAATCGTTTTTGTCATCGGAAAATAGGCACAAATTTTTCCAATTCTGATACTGATTACGATACCCCAAAAGTTCTGATTTTTCCGATTTCGCGTTCCGATTGGTCGTCCCAATACTAATAATAATACACTAATCTAACCCATTAATTAGGTTAAACTCAAAACAACCGATGATCTTCCACAGTTGTAGGGAGTTGCCGAACATGAGTTTATCAAATGACTGGCTGTCATGTGCTACCAAGCACTTTGGTATTTGATGTGCTAGATGACCATTGACCATAAAAAGTATGAATGTAAACAACCAAGTGTTACCACTGTCGACCAAGGGAAGAATCTATCAGGCATGTGTATTCAGTTTGATGATATATAGAAGTAAAACCTTGTCAGTGAGAGTTGAGTACATGCATTGCATGAAGAGAAATGATACGCTGGATGTGTAATGCGAGTCTTAAAGACAGGCTTAAGTCTGATGACAGTATAGGGAAATGTGTGCAGAACATGAGATTTCAATGGTATAGCCACGTTGAAAGAATGGATGAGAGTTCTTGGGTTAGTAGATGTAGAACTGTTGAGGTAGCTGGGTCAGTTGGCAGAGGTTGACCGAGGAAAAGATAGGAGGAAGTGATAAGAATAGACTTAAGAGAAAAAAGTATGAATAAAGACATGGCCAGAGATAGGTTTGTTTGGAAGTCGATTTCTAAAAGCTGTCCAACATGTAAAACAGGTGTTAAATTGAATATGATGATGAGACATTCATACACGCAAAAGAAAATCTTACCAAATCCATTTCTAGAATTCCATCCTTCAAGTAAAAAATCTGTGACGTTGCTTGACATAAACATATACATTTTCTGGAAAAAAGAAAGAAAATTCCTTTTTAATACAAATGTACAAAATTTGTGAAACAAATCATAAAAAAGCAAAAAACAAATCCAAAGTTTTGAAATTTTTCAGATTAGGATAATTTGTATTATTTGGATTATTCAACCTTTTTTTTGCTATCAGGCATGTGTACGTAGTATGATGATGTATGGAAGTGAAATCTGGCCAGTGAGGGTTGAGGATATGCGTTGCATGGAGATACATGATATAAGAACGATACAATAAATGTGTAATGTTAGTCTTAAAGACAGGCTTAGATCTGATGATCTCAGAGGAAGATTAAATCTGGACAGCATAAGGAGATGTGTACAGACGAGTAAACTTTGATGGTCCACGTGGACAAACTGAATGAGAGTTCTTGGGCTAGTAGATGTAGAACATTTGAGGTAACATGTCCAATTCACTGAGGAAGTCCAAGGAAAATATAGAAGGTAATAAAAATGGACTTTAGAAAAAGAGCGATACATCAAGACCTGCCCAGAGATAGCTTAGTTTGGAAGTCAATTTCTTAAAGCTGTCCAACAAATGCCAGCATGTAAAACGGACGTTAAACTGAACACGACGACGACGACGATGATGATGATGATGATGATGATGATGATGATCCTACTATTCACACCTGGGTTGTTTTCACAAAGTTTCGGCCGATGTAACCTCCGACCATCTTCAGGTGCATTTTTTCGAACTTGGCGATTTTTATGCCGAACTCAGAAGCCTATACAGAATTTCGAACTTAAGCCTTTATTTAATCCACGGGGGTAGATTCATTCCATCAGCCATGACCAGGTAAATGTTTTAAATAATTTTTTTATTCTATTCTTCGTTATTATCGTCTGTAGCAAGGATTGAAATCTTCAACATCCAAAAGATTGTCATTTACAACTGATTGATAGTCAGTGTCTTTATCTGTTGCGCCACGGGTTCATGACGATTAAAAATCACTTAACACTCCTATCCAGTCATGAATGATGGAACAAGAACAGTCTATCCCTTTAGATTAAATAAAGTGTTCAGTTTTAAATACCGTAAAGATTCTCGAGTTTGACATAAAGATTTCCACGTTCAAAACAGATGCACCTGAAGAAAGTTGGAGGTTACATCAGCCGAAACGTTATGAAAATAACAATCAAGATGAGAATAGTAGTCCAAATAATCCAAATGATCAATCTTCATTTAAAAAGTTCTGAAACATAGAAAGGAAGTCAATAATATTTAGAGACAGTGGTAGACACCATTCTTGACATTTTGGATGGAGTGACTGAAAGTAGAAGACGCGTTAAGATGGTCTAACGAAACAGTACAAAACAGTAATTGAGTCAGTCTTTATGGACGCCTCAGTTGAGACAAGACGTTAATTATGCTGTTAGTCTAATGTGGATATAATTAAGAAATCAGCTTAAAAGTTAAGTAATTGACTGTCTCTCTTTTCTACCCACTTCATGAACTTGCTTCTCTTCCACCTCTACCACCACCACTTCTAACATTTTGTATATTTAATCTGAGTTCTGCTGTTTAATAAATGCTTATTCTAGACAAAGTTTCATAACTGCACCGAAATATCGAATAGTTAAATTATCTTTTGAAAGTAATCCATAATTGAACAATTATTTTACATTTTGTAAAACATTTTACCATTCTCTGCAAATGCATAAATTCTTTCTTTCTCTGCTGAAGCTTTAAAACAGTCTTTGGAGAGAGAGAGAGAGAGAGGGAGAGAGAGGAGAGATGTCAGTATTTTTGCAAATGGCTGCCTGAGATTTACTATTTAGTACAAATGAAAAATACAAATTGCCAGCCACATTGGCTGGATACATACTTAGACATTGTTTGTTTACTTGAATTTAGGGTGCTTCTACACAATACGAACCGAATTAAACTGACTTTTTGCCCAACTAAATCTAAAACTTAGTTTAGGGTTAGGTTATGGTTATGTTAGGGTAAAAAAAAAACAGTTCAGTTCATATTGTGTAGAAGTACCGTATTCAGAAATCAAACCAACAACTTAACCCTTAAATGCTTTTTGTTTCAAATATGACACATTCCAACAAAATGTCTATTTAATATAATATTCAACGAAAATGTGTCAAACTGCAACTTGTTTCACATCTGCAACGAGCCTGTTTGCAAGTGTGAGTAGGTATTAGTATGATATTACATCAGCACGCCCGCTAAATAGGTAATCAGTATCTTCAATGATAAAATTTTTTTCAAACCAATATAAAAAAATAAAGCATTTAAGGAGTAACTCAGTTTCATATCAAACCAGACAATTTTTGTTAAGTCCAAACAATCGTCATTACTTAGCAAAAAAAAAAAAAACAAACAAAATAAACAAAATAAACATGCCACCAAGAGGTAATAATCTGGTGTAAAGCTTTGTAGCAGTTGCATGAACGAACTATTTTGTATCGGTCTAAATTCATGCGCGATGAATCGTTTTGACGCAAAAGCCAAACCACGCAGATCTTCAGTTCCAGCTTATCTCTCAAACAGACAAGACGTATATCCTACGCTTGCTACCTAGGCCAACGGTAGACGAGTCGAGGAACTCCAGGATATTATTTCATCTAACTGACATGAATCAGCCTATTATATTATCTTCATTTTGTTCGTGTGTTTCCGTGAATAAAACTTCATATCTATTTAGTTATGGAGCCATTATTTATTTTGAGGAAGAATGGTGATCCCTTTTTGCTTATGTAACATTTCTATTTCAGTCAGATTCGGCCAGACGTATTACTCTTCCAAGTAAGTTCGTCATTCTGATTTTTTCCCCGATTTAAACGAAAAGCCTAAAATTGGTTCGCAACTAAAGCTTCAATCGCATCTATAAAAAAATCACTTTCACTTTTACAGCAATTCAGAACAAAAAACAAAAACAGTCGATTCTTTCTTAAATGCACTATTCTCTTCAATTGTAATTGAAAAAAAAGGGGGAGGGAGGGCAACTTGCTAAAAGTTGGTGATTTTACTTATTTTTATTTTCTTAATAACACATGGTTTACGTAAAAATCAGTTGTTTGCCAATAGGAGATTAAAACCGACTTCCATATAACAAAAAGAAACATTAGTGTGAAATCAATTTCAATCAACCGAAATAGAAACCAGCCATAACAAATTACGTTCAAGTTAATGTTTCATTCTTTCTAGGATTTTGAATAAAATAACAAAACAGTACCACAGTATTAGCGCTGACATGAAATGTGAGGAATACGGATTTATCTGCCCTTGATTTTCTTTTGGTTGAATAGATTTTGTGGTTTCAATATCAGTTTTAGCATTGACTAACACTCGAATAATTAGTGTCTGAAATAAAGGCAGAAAGTAAATGAATTCTTGCGGACTATATTCAGTTATTTGCTTCTTTTGTGCTTCCACAAATAAACAAAAACCATTACTTTGGGAACGTGACCATGTCGTCTAAACATACTAAAATTGAAGGTGTTCAACTTTACTTATTTTGCAATAATTTTATACTTTTCTGATATAGCCTTCCACTGTTAAAGTTACACCGGAAAGGTGATAGGGTTCTATGATAAAGACATACAGGCGGGCAGATACATAACAGACAAACCCATCAAACCAGACATTGTCATCTGGAACAAACCTGAAAGGACTGCTCTCATCATTGATGTAACTGTCTCGAATGACTATGGCTTCAATAGAGCCGAACGCAAAAAAAATAACCAAATATCAAAATCTTAAGAATGACTTAAAAACAACATGGTCCCTGAAAGAAAGAAATATCATACCGGTTGTGGTAGGGGCAACTGGTCTAATGAAAAGAAAATCTAATAAAGTACTGAAATACAATCCCTGGAAGACCAAACTGTAGGGAAGTACAGATAACAGCCCTAAAAGGGACAACATCTATCCTTAAGAGAACCCTCGGATATAAATTTAACTCACAGGGAAATCAAGTGTTAGCCCCAAACTGACCGAACTAAAATAATAAAAAGAAAAGTAAAATTGGAATTTGTTTTTTCACAAGGTTGTTATAAATAGTGGGATTTTCCGCTACAGTCTTTCATGTTTTCTTATTTGTTGTTGTTTGGGTATGTTTAGAGGATAGTACTCAATATCGGTGAGAGAGGTTATGCAGATCTAAGTTCGAAGATAGAGTCAAAACACTGTATATTAAAGTCTTACGTGGTGACTTGCTAATGTGAGACCCAATTCATGTGCTTCGGTTGCGTTGCCCTAGGCCCTAACTCTGAGCATACTTCCTCATACAAATAAACTGACAAATAAGTTACTTTCTGAAAACTCATGACCAGTGATGTTCTCGTATGATTAATTTTACAAATATTATGTTAAAAGATAATTTAACTATTACGATATCATTTGACCGACAGTGGCACCTTCGAAGTCTGTCTCCGCCCTAACAGTTTTTTTTGCCAGAATAATTAATTTCAGAAAATAAATGAACTGAAATAAAATATATACATGTCAATAACGTAGCAGAAAGAAATCACATGAGAAGATCACTTGTAATTAATAATGAATAGGAAATAATTTCTATTGAAGAATGTAACTAAGAGATTAATTTGCCGTCAATAAAACTATAAATATGTCTCAGACAAACAACAAAAATGGCAGAACAGGAAAAGCGAGTGGACAAATTGAGTGTGGCCCACAATCTAGTCTACCTGGCGTCTAAAATTAATTTTTTTTCTCAGCCATTTTACCCAGCCTTAAACTGAAGATGATTATGATTGATTATGTGCATATTCCAGAGAGCTTCGTTACATTCTTGAAAACAAATCATTTCTCTCCAGGCAACGCATGTCCTCAATCCTCATCGGCCAGGCCTCTTTATTGTCTTTTGTTGTCAATGCATGCATGCTGTCCAAGTAATGCACAAAGTACTTTTTGGCACCCATGTGTTGAGATGATTCGTTTGGATTTACTAACCGTACGTTGCCTATCAAGAGATAGAATGCAAATACTCATTATTTGCATTCTTCAGAGGTTTCAAGCTCAGAAGTAGAGAACATCAACTTATCAAAGACAGCAGCAAAATACAAAATCTTCCTGATTAATCGTTTTGTTGTCTACTTAGATATTATCGCCAGAGCAGGAAATGATTTTGCATTTGTCTGGGTTCACTTTCATCCCCCATTTTTTGCAAATGGTTTCAAGCTCAGAAGTAGAGAGCTTCAACTTATTGAAGACAGTGGCAATGAGTGAATACGTCTGTTTATGAAATCGTTTAAGATATGGAAAATAACGTTAATTCATAAAAATGCAAAGACAACTAATAAAGAAATACTTATATGTGAGGAATATCATATTCAGTGATTTAAGGAGACAATGGTAGAACATATCACGAGACACTCTAGGTGTGGATTGGTGTCCTGTTTATAAGAAATTAAGGCACAAAAGCAAACGACAAATGCTGTGGAAATCTGTAACATACTCACAATTTGCTTAAATAGCCTGCAAATATAATTTCCGGGCAATGCAGAGTAGTGTGAAATGTTGAATGGCCTTGATCCCGACTCGCCTGATCCAAACGTTGGATATTTTTAGAGGATGTCAAAATTTGACCCCAGTGATTTGAGGAATAAATTGCTGATTCTAAGGATGAGTAAAACACCAGAAGAGAGTATTCCAAATGTATTCTAGGATGAGTAATATATCAGGACATGATTAGGTGTGGGTTGATGTCGTGTTTATAGAAATAAGAGCCCACAAGCTGACAACGGTAGAACAGAAAATGCGAGAGGATGAATTCAGTGTGGGCCACAATCCAGTCTACCCAACGTCTGAAATTACCTTCTTTCTCAGCGACTTTACCAGGTCTTAAACTGAAGACCTCTGTTTACAGAATGTTTAAGATGTGCTAAATAAATTTAATTCATAAAAATGCAAAAACGGCTAATAAAGAAAGACTTATATTTTTGTTATAAAGCTGTGCTATCTTTGTTTTTTTATTAGCAACAACCTGGATATATAACATATATTCAAAGTCAGACTCAAGCAGCAATTGGTCTGACATATCGATACTTGATTCAGACAACCTGGGTATTTAATATCAATAATATTCAGGGATTCATTTTGTCTTTCTTTTTTCTTTTCACTCCCTTTCCATCCCACTCCCTTTTAAATACTTTTTAACTTTCTTGTTTTCCCCATTCGTAGAGAGTAATTCAAGACAACAAGTGTCCGCCGCTGTCGACAACAGAAGCGGTAAGTGGCAGCGGGAGAAATGTCGATATTTATTGATTGCATTGTCTTGTATATTTTTTATACTCTGTGTAAAAGGGTGATTTGCTAGATCGGGTAAACAAAATAGGATTTCTCTGTCTCTCTCTCTCTCTCTCTCGGCTTTTGTCTGCTCGAAATTATACGGTGTTGGAACAACAAACACTTTGTAAAACAGAACCAATATAAAAATGTAAAGATGTAAAAAAAAAAAATGTTCCCCTCCCAATTCTGACTGAAACAAAGGATAAATATCAAAACAGAAACGGTTATTGATGCAAATTACCGGCCATTTGCATTTCTCATCGCTTATAATTTTGTGAGATTTTTGCAATTTACCAAAATTAGACCAATTTCCATCCGAACACTCAGATTCAGCGCTTTTTCTCTGTCTGCTTCTGTGAATATGAAGCTTTATTATCGATTTAGACCCAGCATTGAACAATACCTGCTGCTTGATCACTGGCTTGATCACTGGACCTATTGTGAAATAAGGAAAGCTCAATATACTGGATAGAGCAAAAATATGGTAAGTCAATGAAAATTGATTAGACCTGCAAATGGAAGCAAATCAATATCTTCAGTTGTTCAAAACAAGGAGCAGTTTAGTTAATAAAAAACATTTATTTTTTTTCTCTTTCATTCCTTAAACCAGGCTTTTCAAAGATTAAAATCTTATCATCAGAGGAAAATTATGATTGATAAGTTGACAAGGAATGAAAGAGAAGAAAAATAAATGTTTTTTATTAACTAAACTGCTCCTTGTTTTGAACAACTGAAGATATTGATTTGCTTCCATTTGCAGGTCTAATCAATTTTCATTGACTTACCATATATATATATATATATATATATATATATATATATATATATATCTGTTATGCAATCCAGCGTTGCTGAATTTAAATCGTCAGCGACTTCCTGGAACAATGCGAAAACGTTCTCTGCACGTTTCTCCGCTGTCTTTTTAAAATTCTCTTTTTTCTCCAGCTTTTTTGTTCATTTGCTTTTGACACCTGAAGATGATTCAACGAGGAATCGAAAACGTTCGTGAAACCTGTGAAACCTATGGAACATTTATTAATTTTTTTGATTTTAATACAAAATAGACCATCAGCAAAATTGAAATAATAAAAAAAGGTATAACTAAACAGACGAATTCTGTTATTTTTAACAATGTTTGCATAAATGAGAAAATTCTGCCTTAATACACACAATATCTATATCTCTATATATATCATCAGGGTCTTTTTTCTTTTCTTTTTTATTTCACTCCTGGTTTCTTTCCATCTTGTTTCGACCTTTCATATATATATATATATATATATATATATATATATATATATATATATATATATATATATGATCCTATGAGAGGCTTCAAACTAACATCTGATGCAAAAAAGCAATTATTCCCCCTTTGTCAGAAACATGGAATATGAGGATGAAAGGAAAATATGGGAGAAGCAAGAGTTACGAGGCTACTGAAAGTAATCTCAAGGTTCACTTTCTATTTTCTATAAGATATGTATATTTACCTAGCTAAAATAGACTAGACGGCACATCTAGCATTGTCTGGGAATGAATAAGGCACCCTGCTTCCAGTCCTCTTCCTCCTCCTCTGATTTAAAAAAAAATTTTTTTTTTACTCACAAGGATTTTTCACACATATCATCATCAGTAATTGTTCACTGACAATAACCGGTGGTGTTCCCTGGAGTCTGAGTGACAACAAGTCTCGCCAGATTTCCAGTACCCTCCAACTCTTTCGATAACCATTGCAAATGACTTTGCATTATCATAAAAGCCACTTTCCATTGATTTCTCACTGGCAATGACCATTGGTCTTCTCTGGGATTTAGGTGGCAATAAGCTTTACCAATGTCCCAGTACTCTCAGCACTCTTCCAGTGGAGGTCTGGTTAGTGCTCTCTCTCCTCGGTCTTTCTATCCTCCTTGATCTTTCACGACTATTTTGTGTGGTATCAGCCAAGGGTGATGCGATTTTTTTTGTGGCGACAATTTAAGATTTCTTACAGTTTCAGTTCCCTTGGGTTCATGTTTTTGCTTTATTTCAGTTACAATTTCCTGTATCTGGTTAGTGTTTGTTGTTTATGTTGGTTGGTTTTCGCATTCAAGGATTTTCCTTAAGATTTCAGCTGTTTTTATCATTGCTGTCCGTTGTATAGTCTCAGTTTTCCCTTTGATTCCAATTTCTCCTAGTCTTTTTTCCAGTTTTTTTTGTGACTGTTCCTAGGGTTCCTACGATTATTCATATTATATTGACTATCTTCATGTTCCATATTCCTTTCAGTTCTCTGGCAAGTTCCGTGCATTTGCTTTGTTTTTCTGTCTCTTTGATCTTTGCCCTGTGATCTGCTGGGACAGCAAAATCTACAATTTGGCAGTTTTTTTTCTTTCTTATTAATTGACGTCCGGTCTCCTTGTTTGGATGAGTTTATCTGTTTGTACTTCCATGTCCCAGAGGATTTTGTGATTTTCGTTTTCTAGTACTGTCTTCGGTTTGTGTCCGTACCATTTGTTTGTATGTTCAAAATGCAGTCGTTTGCATAGTTCCCAGTGTATTGCTTTCCCCATGCAGTTGTGTCTGTTATTGTATTCTTTTTGGGCTGGTTTTCTGCATTCACTTATTATGTGATTTAACGTTTCATCTCTTTGTGCACAGAGTCTACATTTACTATTTTTCTGGGCTTGACTATTTTAGTTTTAATGTAGTTTTTTCTTATTGCATTGTTTTGTGCAGCTGTCAGTAGCGTTTCCGTTTCTTGGTTAATGTGTCATTTTCTTAGCCATGTTCAGGTATTTTTGTGGGTCTCTTATTTGTCATTTTTATGAATCATCCATGTAGCTGTTTCTCTTCACACTTTTCTTTTCTTGTCTTTTTGTTTCTGGTTTCTTTTACTCCAGGGCAACGCCAGGTAGGCAAAGCTAATGTTTTATAAACACGTATTCTTTGCATCAAATAGTTCAAGTAATTCTTTATTAGTTTTGTTTTAAAGCTTAATCTGGTTTGGTTTGTTTTACGGCATATCAACCATCTATGGGTTATTTAATGCCGAATAAAGTTGTCAAATATCATTTTATAGGTAGGATAATTATTTATATGCAGAGAGAGAGGAACATTTTCGTTTTTGTTTTTGACTTTGCAGAACCGGATTGAGTTTTTCAAATGAAAAGGAAAAAAAAAAAACAATAACATCAATGTTTGGTACATTTTTGATCAGGAAGCCGGTATCATCAAACAGTCTGATCTGGTAGCACAAGACAAAACCTAATCTGGCTCTCCCTTCCCCCATGTTATCCCCTATAAATCTGGCCCTTATCACAGTAGCTCCTTACGCTTTAGTGGCAATATGCCTTGTTTGGGGGTGTACAAAAGTGAAATAATATATATTTCAGGAAGATTCTGCTTTAATAACGTATTTTTGAATTGTTGTGTAACAACATAAATACGATAAAACTTTCCCTTGAAATTTAACAAATATTTCTTTCCTCATGAGTAAAAGATGAAGACGGTAAGAACATTATTTTTTTCAAAGAAAATACTTAGAGATGGATTGGGGGAGGGGGGGGGGTTCCAAAGTAAAAACTAAGAGTGTCTAAAGAGAGATAAAGAGACTACTCGATTATGGAGTAGAATTTCACGAAAGGTGGTAACTGCCCGGCCTTGTTATCTAGAGAGTTTATCTTTTGCACAAATTCTTATCTTTATCGCACATAAGGTATTTGCCTCCGTCTCATTACCCAAATCCATCCAACCTGTCTGCGGAAGAAATCCGAGAAGTCAATGATCAGTTGAAAAGATGTACATTAATTTATTAGGAAGGAAAGAGGGGGGGGGGGGAGAAAGAAGACATGAAGAAAAATGGAAAGAAAGAAGGAAGTAAAGAAGGAAAGAAAAATGGAGGAATAAAGGAAGAAGGCAATGAAAGGAGGAATGAAAGAAAGAAGGGATGGAAGAAGAAGAAGGAAAAATGGAAAGAAGGGAGGAAGGATGTAAAGAAGAAAAAGTAGGAAGGAATAAAGGAATAAGGGAGGGGAGGAGGAAGAACGGAAATAAAGGAGGAATGAAATAAAAATAAAAGAAGGAAAGAAAGTATGATTGAAAGAAAGGAAGAAATAAAGAAGAAATAACAGTAGGATAGAAAGACAGGAGGAATGAACGAAAGAAGCGTGAAAAGAAAGGAAGGATGTAAAGAAGGGAGGAAAAAAGGAAGGAATGAAAGAAGGAAACGAGGGAGGAAGGAAAAAAGGATGGAAAGAAGGGAGGAATAACAGAAGAAAGGAAGGATGGAAAGAAAGAAGGAAGGAAGAAAGAAAGGATAAGATGATGAAAAATGAGAAGAAAGAAAGGGAGGATGGAAAGAAAGAAAGAAAGAAGGGCGGAATAACAGAAGAAAGGAAGGAGAAAAGTAGGAAGGAAGGAAGGAAGGAAGGAAGGAAGGAAGGAAAGGAGGACGTAAAATGGGTGGAAAGAAACGAAGGATGGAAAGAAGAAAAGAAAGAAGGGAGTAATGAAGAAAATAAGGAATAAGTAAAGGATAGAAAGAAGGAATAATTAGTTTTAAAAAATGCATTAATTTTTTAAGAAAGAAAAACATAAGGGAGGGGGCCAGTTTCTCTTAACTTTTTTCTTCAAACTTTGGTAAAACCTGATTTTGCACAGTAAATCAATGAGTTTTTCGCATGACGAGTTACCATTATTTCCATCGTTTTCCTTCTCAAACTATTTTCCTCATCAACAGTGATATTTTTATTTCTGGCACGCTTCAGCTGATCTGACCTCCGACCTTCTTCAGGTGGATTATTCGCTTACACTAATGTCTTTCTCTTATTCAAAGAATACCCAGCATTGCCGGGGCATGGATAACAAAACAGAAGAGTAAAAAAAATGTGTGTAACATCTCTCTCTCTTTTTCTTTCTTTCTTTCTTTCTTTATCCCCCCTCTATATCTCTCTCCTCTCATCTCTCCTCCACTCAATAAGGATTTACTATCCTTCGACTAAAGACAGAACAGATACTACACTTTGATCTAACCCCAAGGATCAAGAAAGTTCGAGTTTCAGACCAAAGGTTGATGAAAACAAAATCGCTCTAAATGCAATTAGCAAAAGGCGATACTATTGACTACACAACCAGAACAGTCGCTTTCATTCTTTCTCCTCTTTCTCTCTCTTTTTCCCTTATCCCCCCTCTCTCTCTTTACAGTCTAATGTAAGGCAGCCGTTGAATATCGTACAAATTTGTCTATTATTAAATTTGTCCCAGTGTTATGGGTGGCAGTATTAGGACTTCTGGGTGTGAGAGTAAAATCTCCTACACCTTTCATAGTCATCAATTAATCCCCAAAGCAGATTTGAGCTTATAATGGAGGATATTTTTGTGATCGTCTCATTAGTATGAGATGTGATCCTGAATAGACTCCACACTAACTGGACCATGACCTTTCAATGATATGCTTCAAATGTGCACCTCTGCATTGCAAGCACATTTGGATACGACATGCAAAATTGTTCATAACTCCACCACACCCTTCTCTTGCCTCATCCTGTTGAAACCACTGTTCGTCTACCAAAAAGTACTCAATGACCATTAGATTGGCTGTTCATTCTCATTTTCAAACCAGTAACGAACAATGATCCCCATGTTTTGATATTGCAACCCATGCAGTGCATTCGATGGAGTGCAGTGACGTTTGCAGACAATCTTCTGGTCAAATGACTTGTTGGAATGGAGGCAGGGGACACTTTGGTGATCGTCTCATCAGTAGGAGATGTGATCCTGAATGGGCTTCACACTCACTAGACCTTTATCTTCCAGATTTTTATCCATGGGGTTATCTCAAATATGATGTCTATCAAAACAATCTGCAGGCTATTTCTGAACTGAAGAGGGCCATCACAGCCAAAATCAAGGTGATGCCAAGCGAGGAATGTTTCAAAGTTATTGACAATTTTGCAACATGGAGTACACATTTGAAGCATATAATTGAACAGTGATAAGGCGAAGACTTGAACATTTAGTTGCCTTTTCTTGGTTTCACAAGAAAATGGTGACTTCAATACTTGTGTAAAGTATTGAAACTTAAACTTAAAAAAAAGAATTAGACTACCCATTTTTTATTTGTGTTGGTGTGAGATTTTATCATTTTATGACGAGATAAATACAAAATAAAACAAGAAAAAAAACTGGTATTTAAAAATGCATTGGTTAGCAATGCTCCTTGGGGATGAGCCATCAGCAAGTAATTGTTGACATGCAAGTCTGGATATTTATTTAAGTTCTTAGCAAGATACTTATGTGTGAGGTCAACTATTTGTTTATGTGTGTATAGTAGATTTGCTCAGACTAAACTAATCTTATGTAAGTATTTTTAAATTCAAGTTTGTTGAGCTAAAAAAAAACAACAAACAAACAGTAAAACAACTTTTGATTGGCTGAAATGGTTTATATCACCAAGGAAACTACCAATGATGTTCTTCGATACGTATCTGAGTATGCAGACATAGTTTTATTTTCAAGAATTTACATGAAAAGAATTGTCTAAAGTTTCCTACACATATCTAACTAATCAATCATTTATATTTGAGAGAATAAAATAATAACATTTTTACGTCGTAAAATATTTTTGGTGCATGGAAAAAGAATATGGCTACCAACGATTAAAATATTGAATTAAAGTTTTATTCTCAAAGCTTTAAAAAGTCAATTAAGACCAACAATCAATTTTATCCAAAATTTGGCCAAAATAGACAAAACGAAAACGAGGTTGTTCATATTTCTTTGTTATAAACAGACGCTGTTTTTACAAATCAATAAATTCTCAAATTTTTATATTTTGCATCGGTCGATTTTTCTAGACTTTTGATACATTCATATAGACAGCTCATGAAAATGCATTGTGCAAAAAAACAAAAAACAACATTGTGTTGCAATTATTTTGACCTTTTTCACTGATTTGACTGGACAAGAAATGAATGTACATTGAACAAGGCTCTTTATCAGTATTAAGTCGTATTCAAATCAAATTCATTTGCCAAAAAATAGTTAAGTGCAACAAGCCATGTAAAGAGAAAGATAGAAGTTATTTACATCCACATATTGTCTGAATGTTTGTTAAAGGCCGCTTTAAACCTGGATATGGTAGTCATTGTCACAACCTCCTCTGGCTGGTTGTTCCATGGAGCAGAAAACGACAGTGGTACATCTTTTGTGGATGTCCGTGTAGACCACGACTTAGTGCTGGGGTGAAAAACTCCTGGAAAGATAGATTTAAATTTTCGTTGATGATTTTTTATGCCAGAATCAAGTCTCTTCACATCCTTTGCTGCTCAAGTGAGAATAGATTTAGTCTTTGGAGCCGTTCTTTGTAGGTAAGCGTGGAGAGTCCTGTCACCATTCTGGTTGCCAACCATTGAACACGCTCCAGGTGTACGATATCTTTTTGTAGATAAGGATTTGTTGCTTGGGTGGCATACTAAATGGTGGGGCGAACAAGAGATATGTATTAAACCTGCTAAATTTATTCTAGGAGTGTATTCAGTAATACGCCTGTATAAATAACTGCTTATTTTATGTAGAATTTTATAGACATACTAGTAAAAATGTGACTCGTTGAGTCACCTTTTGAGTTTGGGTTAGATTGTTTGAATCGGGGAAAAAATGAGTTTGCAAAGTCAGTTAAATTTAAAAAAAATAAAAATCCAAAATCCAAAATCCAAAATTAGTGTCTTTCTGCTCACTATATTTCTCTCTTTCTCTTTCCAGCTACAGTTTAAATAGTATTGCTACTTGTGATGATAGTTCTTTTTGTTTATAATGGACTATTCCAATCAAGTTTTATAGTGAGTTCTATTATCTTTTGCTGTTGAGAAAGACAGAAAGACGGAAGCGAGAGTGATAGACAATGTATAAAATAAGAGTGCGGGGGGGGGGCAAACAAAATACAGTGAGAAAGTGTTAGAGTGATAGACAGATACGTAGCTTTAGCATCATAATAAATGCATATTTTATGTGGTGATGGGTATCATCGTCATATTTGGTTTAATGTCCGTTTTACATGCAAGCATGTGTTGGACGGCTTTAAGAAATTGACTTCCAAACTAACCTATCTCTGGCCAAGTCTTTATTTATCAATCTTTCTCTCAAGTCCATCCTTATCACTCTCTCCTATGTTTTCTTTGGCCTTTCCCTGCTAACTGACCCTGCTACATCAACTGTTCTACATCTACTAATCCAAGAACTCTCATTCATTCTTTCAATGTGACCATACCATCGAAGTTTCCTGTTCTGCACACATCTCCCTATATTGTCTAGATTTAATATTCCCCTGAGGTCATCAAATCTAAGTCTGTGTTTAAGACTCACATTACACATCTATCATATCATTTCTCTCCATGCAACGCATACCCGCAACCCTCACTGGCCAGGTTTCACTCCCATACATCATCCCACCATGTACACATGCCTAATAGATTCTTCCCTTGATCGACAGTGGTAAAGATCTGCTGGTTAGTAATAGCATAAGTTTCCTGAACTTACTCCATCCACTCCTAATTCTTGCAATCACACTGGTGCCTGCTCCCCTTTGTGCTTCAATGGTATCACTAACGTAACAAAACTGAACAACCTCAATAGCTTTGCCATCCAAAATATATTTTCTCCACATCTGAGTTCTAATCTATCTCCATTATCTTACACTTCTTGCGCACGAACTGGTTAACATCCTACCAGTAATTCCACTGCACTTCTTGTGTACCCAATGCTTACAAGTACAACGAAAAATTCTACAAACTGAACAGGGGAACTTTCTTCTTTCTGAGGGCTCTCCAACACTACAACCACTGATCACCACTTTGGTCTTGGTAACATTCACTCTCAGACCTTCATTTTCCATAGCATATCTCCAAGAAACTTTAAGCAAGCACTAAATCATCAGCATAAAGCATTTTCCAGACAATTCTAGTTAATTCTTTGAGTATTTCTGTACATTGCTTGAACAACCTTCACCAACCACTTGTTTGCCGCTAATTTATGCAAAGTCAAACAGACAACATAGCACTCTGTCAAAAGCTTTTACCAAACCAACAAAAGCAAAATACAGGTTCTTCTTCTTATCAATATACTTCTACTTTGTATCAGAGTGCATATTATTTCCAAAATCTCACGTAAAAATGTAAACAACAAAAATAAGGAAAATAGTATTAAACACGTAAATAATTTTTAATATTTGATATTCTCCTAGGCGCCAGAAATGGGAATTGGGATATGAATTTTCGAATTCAAATCAAAGTAGAATAAATAGTAGTAGTGGTTGTGACCCAATGAGTCATGGGTACACCTAGTATATATATACTCTCTCTCTCTCTCTCTCTCTCTCTATATATATATATATATATATATATATATATATATATATATATATATATATATATATATATATATACGTACACATACATACACATGTCTGTGATTCATTTACATGCAGTGACATTAATTAATTTGATTGATAGTCATGCAGACGGTTAACTATAAAAGCTAAGCTGATTACCGAATTGCTGCTAGTTCTATCTCACCTGGCTGTCGGGTAATTCTAAACCTACAATGAATGATATGCAATTTTGCTGAAAACAGGACAACAGGTGCAAGAAGCAGTATTTATAGGTTTTACTTAATTAGTAGCATAGTATCCATACAAAATTATAGATTTTTTTGCAGTCACTCTTGACCAAATACATATGTCTGGAATGAAAGTGTTAACAAAAACTGCAGTCATTGATCTTTTCTTTTTTAATTTAATAAGTAGGGTTTCTTCGCGACTAAAATAAGTTAACTGAAGAATCATGTTCTGGGGCACTCACCACAACATCAAACAACATTGTTGCACACCTGCCTACACTTCTCACTCAATCCACACGCCACTGATTTCTTATCAACCTTCCACAAGCAGGCACAGGCATTCATCTTCCATTTGAAGACTGATCGACACTTCTCCAGTTGACGAAAGAGACAATGTTCTGTATCTCAATCCAATTCTGATAAAATTAAATGGTTTCTTCTTTTTTTTTCTTTGCTACATTGTCAACTTTAACTGCCATTTTTTGCCGTCTTGCAACCATATGCAATATATAACATTTTGCATAAAAAAAATTTAATGTTAGGTTCAATAAATGTTTTTTTATTTTATATTTTTCATCTCCATGTTTCATGCTGAGGTTAGACGTTTCGTGAATGACTTCTAATATCTATCTGTTGCCATTTCACTTGTGCCGCCTACAAGGATCAGGTCATCATCAACTGATCTCCTCCATGTCATAAACGGCTTAACATGTGGCTTTCAGCCATCGATATTGATTTGGGACACCCTTTGGAGTGTTTCAGATGACTGACGGTGGGTGACGTGGCCGTACCAGTTGAGACGTCGTTGTGCAATGCAATTTCTCATAGAGGCCTTTACAGTGAAACTGACAATTTTCTCCATCCGATGTGCTGCATCCAGGATCGTGTCGTCTTGACATCTTATTGTCTATCACATCTCACAACCACACAAAACTATAGGTCAGACTTTGGTTAAGTCGTATACAATGAATTGTTTACAATAGATATCGTCATACCCTATGGAATCTGATCCAATCAGAGCTACTGTAGTCATTTACACACAAATAAGAATGGTATGAACCTGCAATTTCTCTCCAGCTATGGGTAAAATAGCAACGTGTTCAATTAATCGTATACAATGTATTGTTTACAATAAGTATCGTTTTTGGCATTAAATAACTCCAAGTATTGCAAGTCTTATAAGATGAGCTTAGATCTGATAACCTCAGAGGAAGATTAAATCTGGACAGTATAGAAAAATATGTGCAGAACAGGCGACTTCGTTGGTTTGGTCGTATTGAAAGAATAGATGAGAGTGTTTGGATTAGTTGATTTAGAACAGATAAGGTAGCAGAGTCAGTTGGAAGGGGAAGGTCAAAGAAAACATGGGAAAAGTGATAAGGATGAATTTGAGAGAAAGAGGGATATATAAAGACCTGTCTAGATATGGACATGTCTGTGATCATTAACTCGTCGTGTCAATCTAAAGTTGTTGTTTGATTCAGTCAGTGCTGTAACAGAAGAATTCTCCCTCCAAATAAAACCATAACTCCAGTTTAAAAACAATTAACAAGCTTTATTTTCGTTTGAAGGTTACAATTGTACTCGTTTTTTTAGGTTGAATAGCAGACTTGCTAAATGAGATTTTTGCTCGACCAAATCAAAACATAAGCCCCTTAGTTCAGAGCTTAGAGTCCACTTCTCTCTGAGAAGCATATAAATCCAACTGACTGCCCCATGCCCGCAGCACCGTCTTTAACTGACCCCCCCTTCCCATCTCCTGGAATATATGCACCTTCGACCGGAAATACTAAACATCCGGTTTTGATCTCAGTCATCTCCATTCGACCACCCAAAAGGACCAACCCGATGTTCACTAGAGATAACGGACTTATCTGCAGACTATCTAGGAACATTATTTTTCTGAAGTAGGTTGGTCTCAGCATGATTCCCCGTTTAATGAGGCACTTAATTTATTTCAAACAAAAAACAATTTCTGTGTGGCCTAACTCACAATTAGAGATATTTTCAATTTCTTTTGTGCCCCCACCCCACTTTCGCTTGGCCAAATATCTTTCATCTTTAGCAAGTCTGTTATTTGCATGCACTACTAAACACGCCGCCTAGTGCATGTTTACATAGAGATAGGTTAGTTTTTAAGTTAATTTCTAAAAGACATCCAAGACATGCCGACATGTAAAACAAGCATGATGATGATGATGATGATGATGTATTGGCATTGAATAACCCCAAAAGTTTTAATGTGCTGCAAAACAGGCAAACCAAAGAAAAGAACTAATTCTTGACGAGTGTCGAATCTGTAAGCCAATACAATTTTGTATAAAAAAGCAAAAATAGCAAGCTAAATCAACTCTTTAAAAATTAGTAAAAAAAGAAGGCGAGTATTTTCTCATTATAGTAACAGCAGTGTTAATATTATTATAGAACAATAATTCTCAAACTTTCAGGATGTGACATAATACTTCTGAGAAATAGTTCTAGTTACAGACTGACAGAGAATATTATCGACATCATAATAAGATATTAGGATGCATCGAAAGTATTTTCATTAGTTTTGCACAAGATTACAGCATCATTCTATCATTTCTTTCAAGAATCAGTAACAGATGTTTTTCTTATGCAATGTTTCTCAAATAAAAAAGTTGAAGAAGAAGAAGAAAAGAAAAGAAGCCGTAGACGTAATAAAAAAAAACTGTTACTGCGACAAAAGATAAAATAAAGTCCAGCTGTGACCGAGTCAGCTAAGTATAAAGTAGATAAAATAAAAGTATATAAATAAAACAGCAAAGTCTCCTGGCTGGACATGGAATTACAGTTTCATTTTGTTTTTTTATCTTCTTTCTATTCTATTATATAAAGAGCAGTTGTCTGTGTGTATGTCCAGCTAAAACTCTAAAACTACAAAACAAACACCCACAAAGTTGGTATTCTCTCGATCGGCGTTGCCCTGGATGAATAATATCTAAAATTTAGAAAAAAATTATTCATTCTTTGACCCTAAACTGGCGCATATATTGTCGGGGGGGGGGGTGTCGATTTTTTAGCCGTATTATGTACTAGCTAAAGAGAAGTAAGTCTGATGTTTTAATCAATATATTATATCCCTTATGCTGACTCATTCCTCATAAAAAGGAGTTGTCTGTGTGTGTGTGTGTGTGTGTGTGTGTGTGTATATCCAGGGAGAGGAATGTGCTGAGAGGAAAAAAAAGAGGGTGTGGGGAGAGGGCGGAGGAAAACGGGGTAGGGAGAAAGACGGATAAAGAGATAGAGAATTTTAATAGAAATATGTTACACTTTTGCCCCAGGCAATGCCGGGTAGCCCTGCTAGTCTACTATAAATACAGGCAGTAGGAAATTCTGTCTGTCTGTCTCACCTTCTTTTATTAAAATGAAACCGACACTTATTTTGTAGCAAGATTGGATGTCGGTGTGTCAAAATTCTACATAAGGTTAGATTAAGTAAGAAAAATAATTTTCCATTAGAGAGTAAGTTAGAGGTTGGGCTGACGTGTACTAAGAGCTATATCATGAGAGGAAGTACATGGCAAAGAAACAAGATCGCTTCTGTCTCTTGGGTGTTCGATGTTAAGTAGGGCTCTTACGCAAACAAACTCAATTCATGGCATCAGCCGAAAAAAACATCTGGGGCACTAACTGCCAGCATCAAACAACGTTGTTACATATCTGCCCACTATCCTCACTTAACCCACATGCTAAGTCCTATCCATTCACTGTGGAGGTCCCCAAATGCTGAAGAGCCTTCTACTCCAGTAGCTTCTTTCCTTGTGCTGCCGGCCTCTGGAACTCTCTCCCTGTTTTCCCGACTGAATGCAGAAATTTAAAAGTAATGTAAATAGACATCTCGCTGCACAACTCCCAACTTAGGATGACCCCCAAAACCTACACCCTAATTCTCAGTAGCCCCTTACGTCTACAGTGGCGGCCTGCCTTGTTTGCGGTGAACTATAATAAAAAAAAAATGCCACCAATCACTCTTCGACCTTCAACGAGCAATCAGGCATTCATTTTCTCTTGGCAGACTGATTGGTACATCTCCAGTTTACGAAAGAGACTGTTCTGTATTTCTTTTAATCCAATCCAATCCCTTTTAAAGTAAATGGTGTCTTTTTTTTTCTTTGCTTCACTGACAACTTTCACTGCCACTTTTGCCTCTTGCAACCATATGCAGTATATAACAATTTGCATACAGATTTTTAATGTTATGTTTAATAAATGTTTGTGTTATGTTTTTATTTGTTCTTAAAAAAAAACTATTTATATAACTAACAGAAAGACCCAACGTTGCTCAGAATTCAATGAGAAACACTATTTTATTTTTCACTATGCTCATAACATTATATTACTTTCTTTGTTTTTACTGCTCCCCTCTCCCTGTTTCACCCCTTAATATAGTTGGAAGAAACTGAAATGTTAGAAAACCCTCTGAATTAGTGTCTTATACATATGGTTTTAATTTCATTAAAATCAGATATACATATTGAAAGTTTTAAGGAGGTTCTGCCCCCAGAACTCCATTACAGGAGGCATATAGAGATTCAGCACATTGAGAGGTACGTAGAGATTCGGGACCACTTCCATTGTCTTCCCCAGAGAATTTTATATATATGATTTAAATTACATCAAAAATAAGATATTATTGAAGTTTTAAGGGAGGTCTACTCTCATAGTTCCCTTAGAGATTTGGGACCACTTTCATTGTCTCTTCCGGATAATTTTATACATATGATTTAAATTTAATCAAAATAAGATATATTTGAAGTTTTAAGAGGGATTATGCCCATATAGCTCCTTTGATAAGTGGTAACACATTTGTGAAAAAAAAACTTTTTTTTTCTTAAATACTCCCCCACCCCCCTAAAAGTGGAATATCCATAACACTCCCTTGCACATAGCTCAAACTACCTAAAGATGTTGACATTGAGAAGAACCTACGAAAGTTTCAAGGTCCATACCTCATGAGACTGTGAGACTGTCACCCACTTATCAGTTACCTTTATATCCTCCAACATCAGATGCAAACAATCCTCATGGAGAGGAAAAAGGTAGAAGCCACAATAAACAGGATAATAATGTATGACAATTACGTAGTAGACATACCTAAATCGAGATGGGGAATGAGGTGCTCACTCAGTTGTCTGACAAGTTGAGCTAGAACTAAATAGATACAGATCAGAAATGAGAGTTGGTATATAAGCAGGCTGGGATGCTCCGTAATGTTTAGATGGACAAGTCAATGATCTGGGTTCTGATTGGTTGCTAGTTCATGAGTGGACATTCTAGTGTATAAATATTGTGTCATTCAAGCAAGAGTTTGTGTGTCAACTGGACATCAGTTGGAGCCCTTATACCAGTGTCATTTTGATCCTTGATTCTATCCTCCAGTCCTCCAACTTATAGTGACAGATGGCCTAAATAGCCTATAGGTTTATTTATTTATTCTGAACATTAACCCAGTCGAATAATACTAAACATGCAATGACAATGAGGGTATAGGTGTAGAATATAAAATATAAATGTTTAAAAGTTATATTAACACAAGCATCGATATATGTGTCAGATAAAAAATAACACACAGTGAATGTGAAGCATACGTTCCCCTTAAAGTCCAACCAGTCCAACGTGGTAGTGTTAGAGCTATCTGGCTAACAGTTTCTGGTGAAAGTCTAGGAGTAGTCAACATCAGGATCCATCATCCTCTGTTCATTTCTGGTTCTGCTGTGTGACAAGCAAGGGCGTGTCAGGCTTGGGACTGCAAATCTATGGAGGGTACATGTGCAAATCTATGGAGTATACATGTATAACCATCATTTCTTTGTGTGTTCTGACTTTATATGCAACTGCTGAACACTGCTGCTTTGGGTGTTAGAAGTAAAAAATCTGCAATCTTGGAGGTATGACGAATAGCTACAGCCAACGAGGAGGACTTCATGCAAACAAGAGAATCCTGAGACACAATCTTCATGGGATGGGGTGTGTGCAGAAGCATTTGAACATTTCTGACTTTTAAATTCTTAGCAAACCTTCATGTATTAAAAGATTGAAAGTTTCGGAAGCTATTTATATCGAATAATTTTATAAATAAAGACTTAAACAACATTACTGTAACAACAAAAGGAGGTTTTAACCTCGAAATATTAGAAAGACCTGTAGGCCTGATTGATTGAAGATGGATAAAAAACATGAGTAGAAAATAAAAATAAAAGTATTACATTACATATTGTCGCTATATGTCTATTATCATGTCATTTTTCACCCAGAAATCCTTTCACTTCACTCGATAATCATAAACTTAGATTGCATTATCACAGCGTTCTCAACTCCAAACCTATCTATACATTACACACAATGCTTTAAGCAAACTACAATATCCTTAATAATTCATTAGTTATAGTTTTAAAACAATTTGGTTTAAATAATAATTTTAATGACCAAACGATACCAAAGGAACTAAAAAATCACATCGGAGATGTCAGTCTTTCCTCCTTAAGCTTGTTTAATTCTGACACTGTTCAATAAAAAAGAAATACAGTTTTTCTATTAATAACTTTACCACCTATGCAAATTGACTGCCAGTCAGAGCCATCTAACTTTAGATACTCTAAACTAAAAGGGGAGATAACTCAATTGACAACTATTGACTGTTAGTGCCATCTCAATTAACAGGAGAAATTACTGGTCAACCGCCCCCCTTTGGAGCAGAATGAGATTTGAGAAAATCCTTACATTTTTCAATATTTGTGATAATTAAATAATATGTCTAATAGAGAAAGACATTATAAAATTAGACCTCTTTTGGATACCCTTGTTGTGCCCCCCCCCCCTCTCGTTTAAGACTCAGCACTTCTAACAAAGCCGGATGTTTGATCTTTGAACAGTGGCAGAAATTGACACAATTTTGTCATTCTGCCTATCATCATCATCATCATCATCATCATCATCATCATCATCATCAGCAGCAGCTGACCCGACTCTATATAGGGACAACGTTTCTTCACTTAGAGTACACTTAGGGCCGTCTTTAGATCCTAGTGCTTGATGAGACGTCTTCACCATCTTGTCACTGGAATCTCTTCCAAACAACTCAGTGTCATTTCGCCATATCGACGAAAAAAGACCAGAAACCTGTGTGCATATTAGACTACAACAAATATATGAAAGGAGTCAATAGAGCAAGTCAGTATTTGAGAAACTGCAGTATTTTTTAAACAGTTTTGAGTGGTGTTGGGCCAGAACTTAATAAAATTCATTTTTCATATATGTAGGAAATTCAGAATGAGACTTTGCCGTTTATGGCACACCCTTTGAAGCGGACAGACGTTTCTGTCCAGCTCCTCCTAGCAGCATGCCTTTCCAAACCTAGAAAACTACAAGAAATAAATGATAGGAAAACTACAAGAAATAAATCGGTACTCTTATAGAGAACGTACCGCGTTTCTGTGACCGCATCGTCAACGTTCAAACAGGTCTCGGAAGCGCCCGAGAGTTGACGAGGCGAAAACTGCCAAACGATAAATTGAAGACTGGCAGACGATAAATTCAGACGAAGAAAATCAAAGTAAAATACATATATAAAAACAAACCATAGCTAAACAACTGTTATTAATTAGATGTTTATTTATTTTTTTGTCAAAGGAACCATTGTTAATCAAATGTTTTAAAATAAAATGTTTTTTTTGTACACCAAAAAGTTTCAAAAGATGATGTTTTTTTATATAACAAACAACGGAACCATTGTTTTTAAGCAATTTCTTTTAAAACAATTTAGGGTTAGGGTTAGTCTTTCACTAGAAGTGACCGTTGCTGACAGAACTCAATGAGTCCTTTGGGAGAGTCAATGTGCTGACACAGATTGTAGAAATTCATTTTTTTTAACGGGCTGCAGATCGTAAAAATTAATTTCTTCCAAAAAGTTATCATCCGCTTGCTTGCAACCTGATTGTCTAATGTCTGCTGCAACCTGATTGGTTAATAGTTTTGTCAACTCTTGGGCGGTTCCGAGACTTGCCCGAACGTTGACGATGCGAAGTCACACATTCTCTATAAAAGTACCGATAAATCATAGGATGAACTATGAGAAATAGATTATAGAAAAACTAGGAAAAATTATAGGAAACCTATATATTATAGGATGAAGTATGAGAAATATACTACAGGATGAATTGCGAAAAAATATAGAAAAACTATGTGAAATAAATTATAGAATGAAATACGTGAAATAAATTATAGGAAAAGCTATGAGATATGGATTATAGGATGAACTACGGGAAATCATAGAAAAACTATTAGAAATAAATTATAGGATAAAGTACAAAAATAGATTATAGTATGAGGAATAGATTATAGAAAAATTATGTGAAGTAAGAAAAATTATATGAAATAAATTATACGAAAACTGCATGAAATAAATTATAGAATAAACTACAAGAAATAAACTATAGGATGAACTACGAGAAATAAATTATAGGATGAACTATAATAAATTATCGGAAATCTATAAGAAATAAATTATAGAAAAACTATGTGTGAAATAAATTATCGGATAGACTATGAGAAATAAATTATAAGATGAACTACGAGAAATCATCGGGGAAACTACAAAAAATAAATTATTGGATAAACTACAAGAAATAAATTATAGGATGAACTATGTAAAATAAATTATAGGATGGACTATGAGAAATAAATTATAGGAAAACTAAAGAAATAAATCATAGGATGAATTATGAGAAATAAATTATAGGAAATCTATGAGAAATAAATTATGGGATGAACTACAAAAATGAATTATCCTGCTGGACCGAGGACACACTCGTAGTTGCAACAAAGCCATCACATGGTGATGACATTATTTAATTAAATAATATGACACGATATCTTTTGGAAGAGGAATGGTTTATTTATTTCAGAATGTTGATTGTCAATCTGAGCTGCAAGTTCAAGGGAGGTGGATAAGAAGAGAGTGAACGAGAGAGAGAGAGAGAGAGAGAGAGAGAGAGAGAGAGAAAACCATGCTTACTTCTCAAAAGGTAAACCTCCATCCTCTACACATTCACTACTTATCTTCCACTAATCATTTTCAACACTCCCAGTTTGTGACCTCTTGTCTTGTTTATATCCTGTTTATGACTATGCGATGGCATCTGAATAAAACAATTAATATTTGTAAAGGTACCCAACAATATTTAACACCATTTTAATTACTACTACTACTACTACTACTACTACTACTACTACTACTTCATCATCATCATCATCATCATCATCATCATCATCATCATCATCATCATCATCATCATCATCATCATCATCATCATCATCATCATCGGTTTAACGTCCTCCGTTTTACATGCTAATATGTTTTTGGACGTCTTTTAGAAACTGACTTCCAAACTAACCTATCTCTGGCCAGATCTTTATTTAAACTACATAGCTTGAAATGCGACAGATTTTCTTTGGAAGTCATTTCCTTAGTTAAGGCAAGATTTCTATATAATCAGAAGAAAAGAGCTGAACTCTCAATTAGTTTGATCAGAAACATTTTTTCACAACATTAAAAACATTCCTCCTGTGATCCATCACATAATGAACATTTATTTTAATTATTTTTCATGTTTTATTATATTATCAATGCAGCATTAACCGCTTTCAAATGGATTTGGCTGAAAAGAACATTGAAAAAGGCATAAAAGATCTTCAAAACATAGGAATCTTTATGCATGGAAGCTACTTGGCTGGTGATAAAAGGCTCAGTTATATGTGAAGTATTCTGATTGGCTGAAGCTGGAGAGCTCAGGTCAATATAGGAGGTCAAGTTTTTTGCACTTAAAAAGTTGTGTAATGTTAAGGTGTAATACTTTGTTTTCAAGAAGGCAAGCTGAATCTGTTGGTTTCAGGTCGAGGTAGCTGTCTGAGCCGATATGATGTGAAACTATCTGAAATCAGCAATGAAGGCAGTGCATCACTGACAACCCCCTTTTGATGTATCGAGGAAATGTATTTTTTGATTTTCTATCAAATATCTTTTTAGGTAGAATGTCTTTACAACAAAGCATCTGTCCAGCTTGTGAAAAGTCAAGAGAAAGGACTCTTCTGTCTCATTGATTTGAGCCAACAAAGAAATGAGGAGATGACAGACCAGCCACTGCTTACTTAGATAAAAACTACTGTCTCTACTTTTTTCAACTATGCTTTTTCTCTCTGCTGCTTTTTTCTGTTTTCTTTTTCTATTCCTTTTTTCTTTTTCTGCTTCTCTCCCCAACCACCCACCATAACATTCCTCCTTAGTTCCTTTTTTTGCTTATACAAAAACTCCTTCCTCTACACACTCTCAACTTCATCTTCCACCAATCATTTTTCACCACTCCTAATGTCCTACTTATGACTAACCTCACTTTTACTCCCACCTAACACATTCCTTCACTTTACCTACTCACCTCAGGAGCTTGCTTCCCTCCCACTATCATTTCAAATTTTTGTATATTTAATCAGACTTCTGTACAATAAATGCTTATTCTAGACAAAGTTTCATAATTGAAGCGAAATATTGAATTAACAAAATAATTTTGTGTTATTTTTTTCTGATTCTATTTAGTTTATCCTTTGTTAATTAGCTTCTTCCTATCTATACCAATGCATAAAAATGAAGTAATCACAAAATATGTGGGAAATGGTTCAAGAATAAATGTACGATTTCAACAGAAGCAGAAAAGATACAAGAAAAGAAGATTAGAAGATCTACCTGTTTATTCAATTGGAAAATGAATTATTTTTTGTGTGATTCAGCTTTTCACGAAGATCAACACAATCCATTAAGATTGAAATTGGAATCTTACTTCAACAATTCAACTCTGCCAAATAATCTTGTAAACTTGCAAATGCAATCTTCATGCTGATTCAGCTTGTTAGATAAAACAGATTTCCATCTAGGAAAAATAGTGTTTAAAGGGGAAGTAACCTTTTGTCCTTAAATTATCTTCCTTGATCAAAACAGCATTTTGGAAAGCAGGGTTATGTGCCCCTGAATTTGGGCTAGACGAGAATGGGAAATATCAATGGGCGTTCGCTCAACGACAGACAATTGAATACATCCTTATTTCGAAGTAATTTCTTTTCAGTTGTATTGATATAATAAATTATTATTATCGTTGATCTACACAGAATCGTTTTCACCCAAATTATTTCTTCATTTTTGTGTTTTACAACTCACAAAAGACCACTTTATTTCAAAACTGATGAATGAACTTCATTAGATCTGCAAGATTGCAGGATTTTATTTGCTGAAATTAAAAATGAAATAGCATAATGATAATAACACGAACTATAAAAAATTCTATTTGAAAACATATTTAATTATTAAATTAAATCCACCAGAATGCATTTCAATTTATTCGTAAAAAGTCAGCCATTTTGATATCTTGTTAATAGTTGAAAAAAAAAAAAGAACAGATTACTTTGTGACCCGTCGAAATTTGTAAGGAATTTGGAAGCATTTTAACTGTCGAATAGAAAGTTATTTAAACTGGCTTTAAAATTCTTAGCAAATTCTCATGTATTAAAACATTGAAAGTTTTGAAAACCATTTACATCCAATAATTTGATAAATAGAGATTGAAAACAAAATCAGTTACAGTTTTATAAACATTTAGTTCAATTAATAATTTAATGACCAAGCGATACCGTAATAATTAAATTTAACTTTTAAAATCTTATTTAAAATTTAAAAGAAAATCATTGGGTAAAAACGACATAAGCAAAACAAAAATGAATGTTAAAATGACTCCAGGGCAACAGCTAGTAACATGTATAGTGATTGAAAGCTGTCTGAAATATACTTATGTTGTTGTTTTTGTTGTTGTTGGGTTTTATGGCATGTCGACCATTGTTTGGTCATTTTATGCTGAAATCGGACATTTTTTTTGGGTATACGATTGATTTGTAAATTTATTTGGATTTTGTGGAAATTTTCGTTACATACAGCATCTGGTTTTCTCAAATGGTCACCCATTTAGTATTGGCCAAGCTCAATATTGCTTAACTTTGGAGAAATATACTTATACTGTTTTTCTTAATTCCAACGACTTTCTTTGTTATTGGAGAGCAGATCTTGAAGTAGTCTCACCGATTTTTAAAATGTATAATCTTTATAAAAACAAAAGATTACAGTAATGTAAATTTTACGATACAATATTAGTCCTGGCTCAGAAGCATCATGGGTCCAGTGGATGACATTCAACCAGCTGAGAACGTGAATGGAGTGACCAAAAGTTGGTATGACCTGATGGGGCTACAAAATCAACCCAACTATCTGCAACCATCTGCGAATGTGGAGAAGAGGACCATACGATGAAGTACTGTAGAATAGAAAGACAAAGTCTCATTCTAACATTTAAAACAACTTTATTGAGTCGTCTTCGTTAACATGTAAATAAAAGGGAATGAAAGAGATGGGTGTTAATAAATGAATACATCCATGAGTATCGACGAAGACAAAAGATTAGAGAGTCCAAGTGATGTTAAATAAATGTCCTGTTAATAGGGAAGAGAGAAGAATTCACATATGAAGGGTGGGATGAGTGTCCTGTTTGTTAGGAAAGGAAAACAGTTCATACAAGAATGTTTGTAAGGTACACAGGTGTTGAAGTCAGGTCGTGTGTAAGTAGTTATGTGTGTGTTATATTAAGTGCATGTGTGCGCGCGGCTGTAGTAGCCATGTTGGATCCTTGAAGCTTCTTGTCGAACCCCAGGGCTAGACGTCCCGGAGGAGGGGTTCTTTTGCATCCAAAGCAAGAAGTTTGGGGGTTGTTGACAATGCTGTGTCTTGGCCAAGAAGAAGTAAACAGTGGGCTACCCTTTTTATAGTCTACCATCACGTGCTCAGCTTGCATGAGAGATGGTTCCTGATTAGGCAAGCCAGAAAGAAAGTTAAATGCTTGTACCAATCAGCGCTGGGCTTAGAAATTAAGCACAGATTAAAAATCGTAATGGCAGCTCGTTGTAGCCGTGTTGCTGTTGTCACATGCTGCTACTACAGTACTGCTATTTCTGCTCTGTACTATCCAATCAGTGCAGCTTGAAAAATCTTGCAGAGTTCAATGATATTACAAATGACTGTGTCAAAAAGTTGGAAACTGTCATATGTCGTATGACCACATGCTTCGAAAACACGCAAAAAAGAAGTTCAGTTGAAAATTATAACACTAAATCATTTAATAAATTACGACAAAATAACCAGTACACAAAATGGACGTTGTAAGTGTTATGTTTCTTTTTAGTTGGGAGCTGATGCTAGTGTGATTGCAAGAGTTAGGAGTGAATGGAGTAAGTTTAGAGAACTTCTGCCATTACTAATCAGCAGAGCGTTACTGCTGTCAACCAAGTGAAGAGTTTATCAGGCATGTGCGTGCAGTGTGATAATATGTGGAAGTGAAACCTGTCACTGAGGGTTGAAGATATCGGTTTCATGGATAGAAATGATATGAGAATAACACACTGGATGTGTAATGCGAGTCTTAAAGATGATCTCAGAGGAAGATTAAATTTGGATTGTATAAGGAAATGTATGCATAACAGGAGACTTAATTGATTTGGTCACATTGAAAGAATAAATGAGAGTGCTTTGTTTAGTATATCTAGAACAGTTGAGGTAGCAAGATCACTTGGCAGTAGAATCTTATTTTTCTTCTTTTTCTATTCATTTAATGTGACTTTTCCCTTGTTCAGAGGTCAGACGTTTTCTGATATTATGCAAGCTCACTCTCCAGTTCTCATGGTTCAGCAGGTCAACTGTCTTCAGATTCCTCTGCGCGGTCTTGCCTAATCACCTGTGTCCAAGTTTTCCTTGGCCAGTCAGCCTTCCTGAGATTTAAGGCATCCATGCTTCTACAGTGGTTTATCCAGGAGGATGAACGCTCCGCATAACCATACTAGCATAACCGATTTGTCCTAAGAATAACCTCTATGCTGGGCAAATGTAATGCTTTCAGCAAATCCTCTGACCTGATATGTTGGGTTTGGTCAGATTGCACATTGCAGATCCATTTATTCATGGATCTGTTATTGTGCTGCAGTCGTCGAGAGAAGGCTGGCTGAGGGCTCAACATTCACTGCCATATAACATGACGCTCTTGACACAAAATAAGACTTATTATTTTGCTATCTAATTTACATACACGTTTTTGGTGTGTACAAATACTATGTAAATTAGATGGCACCACAAAAAAAAAGAGTCACTATTTCTCTAAATGCTCAGAGATATTAAGAGATATTAGAGAGTGGTTGAATCAACATAGAATGAGATAACTAAGTGAGAGATGGGTGACTTGTTAAGTTAATTATAAATTACGGCTAATTAGAACAATTAAAACAGAATCTCTTTCAAGCATAATTCAATCCCCAAACTAAGGTATATTTTAGCATGTATTTTTTTGTGATTACAGTATATAGGAAAATAGCCTTAGGAAAACAAAGGTTCATTGACTTAGCTTTAGCATGATGATAATAATAATAATAATAATAATAATAATAATAATAATAATAATAGATTCATGTTTCTAAAATTCTATTGTATTAAGATTTTATAAATATATCTTATTCACTGAACAAGGTTCAAACAAGATTAACTCTCGAGATAGTTTTCAGCGCTTCTTTTTTCCTTTTGTTTTAAAAATAGGCAAATTTTTGTAGGTGAGTATTCCAATAGTCATATATTGGGTTGACAACTAAGTCCTCACCGTTTTTTTTAAATCTGAAATATTTTCTGAATAATTATTATTATATAATCTTTTGTAAAAGACGCTGAAAATGATACATATTGGAATTAGAAAGTAAAAAAAACAAGAAAATAAAGAAATTCCCAATCGTCTTAGAAACGATCGTACACCTAATCATTGTTGATCTTGAATTCTTGGAACTGAAATAAATAATTTTATAAATTTATTTGTCTCAACTTACTCTACTATAGCTCTGCTCGATCCGGAGGTTCAATTATTGAGTTGATTTTGATACCTGTAGCATTTGAGTATTGAATGTCAATATTTTATACCAGCTTCCCTTACACTTAAAGCTGTTTTTTCTATTGCCCATTTATACCCTACTCAAGTTTGTACCTTTGACTTTAATTTATATATATATATATATATATGTTGATAATGACAATAGTCCGAAGAGATATAATATATACCACTTACCAAATGTAATACTGCAATTTTATATTTATTGCTTCCTGACCATGCCAGGTAGAACAAATGGTGCCAGTCAATTCCTAGTTCCTCCTTCTCTCACAATAATTTGAAGAGAAATGATGATGATAATTACAAAAGTTCGAAGAGATTTAATATATACCACTTACTAAATGTAATACTGTAATCTTAGATTTATTGCTCCCAGACAACGCTGAGTAGAACAAAACACAATGACGTTCTTGATCCCGGATAATTCGTCATCCCCTTTTACAATAATATAAAGATAAATGATGTTGATAATGACAATAGTCTGCAGAGATCTAATATATACAACCTACTAAATGTAATACTTTAATCTTATATTTATTGCTGAGTAGAACAAAACACAATGACGTTCTTGATGCCGGATAATTCGTCATCCCCTTTTACAATAATATAAAGATAAATGATGTTGATAATGACAATAGTCTGCAGAGATCTAATATATACAACCTACTAAATGTAATACTTTAATCTTATATTTATTGCTGAGTAGAACAAAACACAATGACGTTCTTGATCCCTGGTAATTCCATTGGCCACTTTCACAATAATATCAAGAGAAATGATGTTGCTAATGACAATAGTCTGCAGAAATTTAATATATACCACTTATCAAATGTAATACTGTAATCTTACATTTATTGCTTCCGGACAACGTCGAGTAGAACAAAACACAATAACATTCTTTATCCTGCGTAATTCTGTCCCCCCTTTTTACAATAATATGAAGATAAATGATGTTGATAATTACAATAGTTCGAAGAGATTTAATATATAACACTAAATATAATATTGTAATCTTACATTTAGGTCTTTCAACATTAGACCTCTTCATCTAGACAACTTGGCTGCTATTGATTAATTACCAATCTGTGACCCATAAGCAACGTATAAAAATGTACGTTAACATTGCAGAAATCAAATGGGTAATGGCTGAAAAGTGAAAAGTGATTACTTTATATACGGAAAAAGATATCGGTCTAATTAATCAGATGCAGTAATAGCTGCCTGCCTCCGACCTCTGTAAAAAAGATAGCAAGTTTGTACATTTCCCAGGAGTGAGATGCAAAACATCACACTGCTTCATTTACTATCTGCAATATATTTTGGGTTGGCAACTAAGTTCCCGCCATTTTAAAAATTTTGGAATCTATTTCTTTCGACAATTCTATTTTGGCATCATTTTAGAATCTATTTTTTATTTTCACGAGTTTATTCAAGTTAATTTCTGTTTATTTTCAGATTATTAAAATAGAATTTAAAAAAAAATGGACATTTACGACTCTTTCTTCTTTTTGCTGTTCTTTTCTTTTTATGTTCTTTGATTTCTACTAACGAGGTATTGAAAAATACGCTACTTAAAAATAAAATATCTTTAACATTTTGGGGAATACTTACGCATGATGGTAAAAAATAGCGTTCACGAAAATTTACACCAAACAATCCGGTAGTTATTTTATTATTTAAGAAATTCAATTTTTTCAACTGAAGCATAATTTGAGTTGAAAGACAACAGTTTTTCTAATTTCAAGGGCGATAATCAGAAAAGTTTCTCCTTTCTATTGCTAGATTAAACCTTTTGGTGCTGCTTTCCCAATTATCGCCCTTGAAATTGGAAAAAAATGGCGTCTTTCAACTCGAATAATGCTTTGACTGAAAACATTTAATTAGCGTACTTACGGTGGAGTGTTAAGTAAAGAAGCACCTGAAAATCTTGTTGAATGTTGGTAAGAAGTTGTCAATAACAAGGGTGAATATATTATTGATTAATTAGTCGTTATTTTTTTACTAAAACTTTTACATTTAAATCTAGAAAACAGCGGGAGCTTAGTTGTCAACCAAATATATAGACCCCCTTTCAGTCTCGAGAGAGAATAGATACACCCCGTAAACGTGCTGCATGGATACCTTATAGTGAAGCAAACGTTCCGCAAAATCCAACTGCATCTCTCCTGAACCGGCATTGTTTGAGTCCAGTGGTAGAGAAGTCTAGAACGACTGAAGGCAATGCTGGGATAAGTCAGAGATAGCTGTGAAGTTTATATGTACCAAATATGGTTGGATTACAGAAAAGATTGTGAATTTTATTAACGATTTCATGAGTGACATTTTTGTTAGGTCACTCTGTATTATAGAACCAACTTTTCAGTTTCTTCTAGTCTTGTCTTGAGTCATCCATCAATTGATGGTGAAACATTCACGAAATTCGTGCACCATGATGCTCGAACAGAGTTATCTGCCGAGTGATTTTTCAACTTCAAACATGTTAACATTTCCTGCTTTTAAATTCAGCAAGAAATGCATCCTGAACTTTGGATACAAATGTCTTCCTGTGTTTGTACATTACAATGATCCAGCCACAACCACAGAAGATGCCCCTGGAAAGAAGAATACGTATCTACGAGTCTTTTGAATAATAGAAGAAGAACCAATGACCAGTGGAAGACAGCAACCAAAGAAAGATATCCAAGTCTTTATTTCACTTCAAGAAGAAATTGAATCCGGTATACAACATGATGACACTGCGATTCTAAAAGATGTGTGACACTAAATGTTTTGATTTCCAGTACGTGTTCAATGTTGGCAGGATGCACTTCTTTCTTTCTTTTTTTTTTTTTTTAGATAAAACACAAATAGTAATCACACATCGTTTTTCATGTTATTTTTTTATCAGGTGATAACGTGACTAATAGGCAAGGCACAGAGTATCGGCAACTGACTAATATCGATACTTCTATTATCCGTTTCCAAAGGTTATTTATGGCTTATTCATGAGAGTCAGAAAAATAAATAGCCTTTATTTGGTTGACGATAGATTTATAAGAGAACTTTGGGGATAACTGGAGAAGAATTGTCTAGAATTGTTTTTGTTGTTTTGTGTTATTTTTATATGCGCCCTCGAATCTTTCTAAAATGCTTTGTCCGTCAGTCACTCTGAACTGGAGAGCAGACCGCACAAGGTAATGCTTAGAATATAAAGGTCACATACCAGCCCAAAACCTGACTATGGGTGTGCTATGTATGGTGCCACATGCAACTATACAAAAACAAGGCAAAATACATATTTCGATTCCTTCGAGTTCTCCCACTCCCATTTAGAGATTTATCAGATTGTTTTCGGTTCTGAACAAACCGGAAAACAGTGGACGGTCTATTATTTAAAAAAGGTTGGGAGGGTTTTACTAACCTTTTCTTTGTTTTTTGTTTTACCACTTCCCACAGACAATGAATTTGTATATAAATATATTTTGGAAAAAATAGAATTTTTAAATTTCAAGTAAATTTGGGGATATTTTAAGTAGGATGGCTCCTAGAGTAAATGTGGTTTTGTGGTGACTGAGATGATTATTCTCCTGGAAGATGCTCGATTGAGCTTCAATCACTGGTTCCTCCTTGAAAGACATTCACAGCAAGAACTTGCCTTGCTACCACAACAGAAAAAAGACTTTCTCTTCTTCTTCTATGTGCCTAGAGTCACGCAGAATTTCCATGAACAAAGCTTCTTTGAAAGGACTTCCCATCTATGGAACACATTACTTCAGGTTTGCTTCCCTGCAGACTATAAATCCAAACTTAACACATACTTGTCATAAACGTCCTATAAGTAACAAAACTTAGTTCATTGCAGTGATCAATTTTGGCTGACAATCAGTCCATCTCATTAATCCTTATCCCAGAATGGCCCTTGGGCCTAATAAGTGGTACCCAACCGTAAAAAAAACAAAAACTGTTTACAATTATCTCCCTTTTTCTATCTTTGTTTGAGACAGTCGCAAAACCTACTGTAATGATGTTTTTTTTTTTCTCTTTTAAAACATTTTCTTATGACATAGTCAACAGAAGGATGTTCACTTGCTTCAACTTGTCTTGCTGGTAACAAATATGGTCTTACGCTTAACACTGAATATAAATCAGGGATTCCAAACTGGGGTCCATATGCTTTCTCTTTTCTTTCTTTCACCTTGCAAAACTGATCTCCCACTCTCAACGTTTTGTGGAGGGGGAGAGATTCAGCTGAGGGTCGTCATCTACAATAATCATTGCCTAGGTTCAGTCTCGAGAGACAATGGATATCTCCTGTAAGGGGTGCTGCACGTGTAATTGTGAAGCAAGGGTTGTGCAATCAACAGCTACAACTCTCCTGAGTCAGCACTGCCTGATTCCAGTGGCAAAGAGAAATCCTGGATGACTGGAAACAATGCCGAGATATGCGAGATACATGCCATACATTCTACAATAATACGTTAAAGAAGATAACAGTTGATTATGTTTTACGGTTATTCTCTAAAAATAATATCAGACATATATGTAGACATCCAGAAAAAAATGGTTGCCTATTTTACTATAGATGAATGCATAAAGTGTGTAAAAATGTTGTAGTAATGATTATTTAATCATCATCATCATTATCATCATTATCATCATCATCAGTTTAACATTCGTTTTACATGTTGGCATGCGTTAGACAACTTTAAGAAATTGACTTCCAAAGTAACCTATCTCTGGTCATGTCTTTATTTATCCCTTTTTCCCTCAGATCCATTTTTATCACTTTCTTCTATCTTTTCCTTGGCCTTTCTCTGTGAATTGAACCTGTTATCTCAACTGTTCTACATCTACTAACCCAAGAACTCTCATCCATTCTTTCAATGTTGCCATACCATCGAAGTCTACTCTTCTGCACAAATCACCCTATCCTGTCCAGATTTAATCTTCCTATGAGGCCATCAGAACTAAGCCTGTCTTTAAGACTCACATCACACATACATCGTATCATTCTCATATCATTTCTTTCCATGTAACGCATGTCCTCAACCATCGTTGGTCAGGTTTTTCTTCCATACGAACTACAAATGATACAAAGGAGAATATATGTCTTTTACCTGGGAGATACGGCACCGTATGATACTGGAAACTAAATGAGTGTTGCCTATTCCTTTGGAGTTCTCTCTGCAAAGCTCATACATTAATGTTTGCACCTCTTAAAGTGACAAGATGGCCGTCTTTTTTCTCTACACATCGTGGACAGAAACACGACTATCTTGTACCTCCTCAGTTTACACTATTTCTAACTTAAGTTACCTTAATTGGTTCCAAAAATATCTTACTCCATTATAAAAAACATCTAATTGCATGTTAGATTTAGGTTTTAACACCTTCTTAACTAATAAATCTTCAGTGCGATGAGGAAAGATATTAATTAAGTATATTCCGTATTTAGAAATCCCATTAATTATTTTGAAGGTCACAATTACATCCTCACAATTCTTTTTTCTAGTAATGAGAAACACGCAAAAGAAAGCGCATCCTTTTTATTTCTTAACTAACTGGCTTCACTCATTCGCTATCGCTTCACAATTAAATTCCTATTAACTACTTGAAATCATTGAAATGAAACTAATCGGTGAGAAAAAGAAGACAAAACTAATCGATAAGAAAACAAAACCAATCGATAAGAAAAAGAAGACAAAATTAAATTAATTAAAAAATCACCAAATCTTTTTTTAAAATGGAAATCGCTCCAGACAAGGCATGAAGCCACTTGATGTAATGAGCTAACAAGAACGAAAGAGGATTATCGCAAAGACAGGAGATGTCTATTGATCTTAGTCTTGAAATAACCAAGGCTATAGATAGAAGGAAAACAGTTAACAGGAAGAGAGTTCCACAAACCTGCAGTTATTAGAAAGTAGCTATTGGAATAGGAAGCTATATTACAATGAGGTATCAAAACAGCGAATTGATAGAGACCACTAGACCAACGAGTCAAACGCACTGGAACAAAGGAAGCAGGGAATACATCAGACAATTCTGAAGAATACATGCCATAATAGTATTTATAGAAAAGACTGAGACTAACAACATCACGCCTGTGAGAGAGAGGGTACAGAGAACAAGAAATTGATTAACCAATTAAAAAAATTGAAAGATGTTTCCTTCAATGAAGCCAGTCAAGCAAGTTAGATGTTAGTTATTTTATTCTCTTTCTAACCATCTAAATATTTTTTAAATTTCTTTAAAATAAACCTACTTACTAATGAAGATAACATATTGCGTTTTTAAAATGCATTGTTTACAATCAGAAAACTTAGAACTTATTTTTTAGCCATTTTGAAGTTGGCTATAAACATTTTTCTAACTTTTAAACAGTAAATAAAATATAATTTCATTCGCAAAATAAAATACCCTCTCTCTGTGAACATACATAACTCTAAGTTTTGTTTAAAAAAAATTTCAATGAAGGAAGGGAATATTTTTTAAAAATTTTCTTGTTGCTTGACATTTTAGCTCGCGTTTTAAAGCGTTTCTTCCCATCTCCTCTACCTACTCACTTCCTTCTGTTCTACTCTTTGTTATTTTCACCTTCTTGTTCGTTCCCTTTCAGAAATTAAAACACTCTTTCACACGTTTCTTATCATTTTGATGATTTTCATTTCATTTGTATTATTTGGACTACTATTCTTAACTTCATTGTTATATTCACAACATTTCGGCCGATGTAACCGTCAACCTACTTCAGGTGCATCTTTTTAAACTTGAGAAACTTCTCGTCGAACTCGAGAATCTGTAGGAATTTCGAACTGAACCCCTTATTTTATCCTCATGGGTAAATTGTTCTCATTCCGTCAGCCATGAGTAGAAGTGATAATTTTATGCTATTATTAGTTTATTATCGCCCGTAGTAAGGATTGAACCATCAACATCTAAAAGACTAAACGTTATTAGCCAACAGCATTACCAGTTATGCCACATATCCAATTATAGATAGAGTGAGAGAAAGAGAGAGAGAGAGAGAGAGAAAGAGGCAGAGAGATAGAGTGAGAGAGTGAGAGAGAGAGAGAGAGAGAGAGAGAGAGAG
>OY744520.1:108395119-108402619 GCA_963556195.1 Sepiola atlantica | reverse complement strand
TAACTGTGCCAAGTTTCATTAATCTACTGCTATGGGAAATGGGTCAGGGGCATTACTTATTGAACGCCCCTCGTATATTAGCAACGTTTCTAGTATATAAAATAATATTTTAGTGTATAGGAAATCAATTTTTATAACTTACTATAATAAAAGTCAATAATTATTCTTCTTTGCATGTCTTTGATACGACAGTTTCACACATTTTTACACAGTCCTTCACATTGTTGTTGTATGCTGCAAAATCTTTCAAGCTGCACTGGTTGGGTAGTAGAGTGCAGACAAGGCAGTGCTGCACATTATGATCCTCCTCTCCACATTCGGGTCGGTTTTGTATAGTAGCCCCATCTAGCTATAGCATAGCTTCAGGTAGCCAGTGATCAAGCAGCAGGTATTGTTCAATGCTGGGTCTAAATCGGTAATAAAGCTTCATATTCACAGAAGCAGACAGAGAAAAAGCGCTGAATCTGAGTGTTCGGATGGAAATTGGTCTAATTTTGGTGAATTGCAAAAATCTCACAAAATTATAAGCGATGAGAAATGCAAATGGCCGGTAATTTGCATCAATAACCATTTCTGTTTTGATATTTATCCTTTGTTTCAGTCAGAATTGGGAGGGGAACATTTCTTTTTAACATAAAGATGTTGGTTCCTCTTTTACAAAGAGTTTGTTGTTCCAACACCGTATAATTTCGAGCAGACAAAAGCACACAGAGAGAGAGAGAGAGAGAGAGAGAGAGAGAGAGAGAGAGAGAGAGAGAGAGAGAGAGATCCTTTTTTGTTTGCCTGATCTAGCAAATCACCCCCTCCCCTTTTACAAAAATGGATAAAAAATATGCAAGAAAATGCGATCAATAAATATCGACATTTCTCATGCTGCCACTTACTGCTTCTGTTGTTGGCAGCAGCGGACACTTGTTGTCTTAAATTACTCTCAAAGAACGGGGAAAACAAAAATGTTAAAAGGTTTTTAAAAGGGAGTGGGATGGGAAGAGAGTGAAAATAAAAAAAGAAAAGACAAAATGAATCCCTGAATTATTTATATTAAATACCCAGGTTGTCTGAATCAAGTATTAATCTGTCAGACGAATTGCTATTTGGGTCTTACTTTGAAAATATGACAAGATAACTTTATATATTAGATACTCAGGTTGTCGCTAATGAAGAAGCAAAGATACCACAACTTTATAACAAAAAAATGTAAGTCAGTCTTTATTAGTCGTTTTTGAATTTTTATGAATTAAAGTTCTTTAGCATATCTTTAACGATTCTGTAATCAGACGTCTACAGTTTAAGGCCTGGTAAATTGGCTAAGAAGGTCATTTCAGACACAGATAGACTGGATTTTGGCCCACACTGAACTTGTGTTCTCGCATTTCTTGTTCTACCATTGTCTGCTTATCTGATCTTAGTTCTTATAAACAGGATACTAACCCACGTCTAGTGTGATTCAGAATGTTGTCTCCTCATCTTAGAATTGATTTCGGATGCGTTTTTCTTAAGTTTTACTCACCTTTAGAATCAGCTGTTTTTTCTCTAAACTCACTGAGGTCAAATTTTGGCGTCCCCTAAAACATTCAACATTTGGGTCAGCCGTCTCTGGGTCAGGGCCATTCAGCATTTTGCAATACCCTACATTGCCCAGGGATCACATTTGCAGAATTAATTATTGTGAAGATGTTACAGATCTACATACAAATTTTGTCTGCTTGTGTTCCTTAATTTCTTATAAATAAGACACCAATCCACACCTAGTTCGACCATTGTCTACTTGAATCACTGAATATGATATTGTTCACATATAAATTTTTCTCTATTAGCTGTGTTTGCATTTTTATTAAAGTTCTTTTGCATATTTTAAACGATTTTGTAACCAGACATCTTCACTCATTGTCACACTTTTCAATAAGTTGAAGCTTTATACTTTATACTTTTGAGCTTAAAACCTTTTGCAAAAAATGTTGGATGAAAGTGAACACAGGTAAATGCAAAGTCATTTCCTCCTCTGGTGATAATATCTGAATAGACAACAGAACAGTTTAAAAAAAACAAAAAAAAAACACTGAAGATTCTGTGTTTCAGTATCCTAAGACTAAAATGAACAGTATTAAATATACGGATTCAGTTCAAAATTCCGTGTAGATTCCCGAGTTCGACATAAAATTCCTAAGTTCAACAAGATGCACCTGGAGTAGGTCAAAGGTTACATCATCCGAAACGTCATGAGAATAACATCCAAAATGAGAACAGTAGTCCGAATAATCCAAAACTTAAAAACTTTAATAAATCTAGATGATGGAAAATAATGTACAAATATGGAATCTATTAAAAGGTTTGCTTGAAAGTTGAACAAGCACCATTGTCATTGCCATGTCTCTATTGATTTGAAATTTGAAGCTTGAAACCTCTTGCAAAAAATGGGGAATGAAAGTGATCCCAGGCAAATAAAAAATCATTTCCGACTCTGGCGATAATATCTCAATAGAAAATAAAACGGTTGAAAAAAACCCCTAAAGATTTTGTGTTTTTTGGCTCAATGGTCCCAGTATCCTCATCTCACACTGACAGAAGACTAGGAATGGCGACTAAAAGAACAGGTAATGGATCAGGAAGGACATATAAACGCCCCTGAAGTTAAAACTTATAATACATTGATAGTTTGTATTGCCGCATATGCAAGTGAAACATAGACTATTCTGACAGAGTAGGAAAGGAAGCTCAATTTCTTTGAAATGAAATGTTTAAAAAGTATCCTTGGAGTAACTTTGTAAGATAGACAAAGAAATGCAGATATTAGAAAGATGGGTCCATTCATTCATTAGGAATCACATGATTCTATTGTTGGCATTGGTTTCCCTGATATCTTTCTAGTTAGAATTCTTTCTAGAAAGACATCGGGTATTTATGGGAGGGACCACGTGAAGGTTACCAACATTCTAAGTGAAAGTGTTTCTGTGGAGCGAACTGGATTCGAACTTGGCACACCCAGGTTGTCAGTCTGTGTTGTTAACCACTTAGCCACCATCACCTTTTAGAGATGGGCTGACCAGATAGGACCAAATACTGATACTAACAGCTGAAAGACTGACACAAGTTCTGATAAGTGGTGAAATTTTGTTTTCAAGCATATAACGAAGCTCTCTGGAGTATGCACATAATCAACCATAGTCATTTTCAGTTTAAGGCCGGGTAAAGTGACCGAGAAAGAAGTTAATTGTGACTAGATTGTGGGCCACACTCAAGTTGTCCACTCGCTTTTCCTGTTCTGCCATTTTTGTTGTTTGGGACATTTTATTAGTTTCATCAGAAGGAAGCTTAGCATTAACAAAGATCCATCAACAAAGTTTTTCGATAAAAATAAATAAATGGACACGTTTCCCGGCTACCAGACTCCAGCTATGTAAAGAGAGCATATAAAGATGATTTCATTGAAGAAAGATCACGAGTACAACCAGACAAAGAAATAGGTCAACCAGATAAGGGTTGCTACTGGTATGCTGCATCTAACAACTGGAAGACTGGCACGAAACTGTGATAAGTGGCAGAATTTTCTTCTTAAGCATGTGGCAAAACTCTCCGGAGTATGCACATAATCAACTATAAGTGGCTGAGACAGAAATTAATTTCAGACACCAGGTAGACGAGATTGTGGGTCACACTGAATTTGTCCTCTCACTTTTCCTGTTCTGTCGTTGTTGTCTGTTTGGAACATATTTATAGTTTTATTGAAGACGAATTAACATAGGTAAGAAAAATACAAAATAAAGTATTTAATATGTAAACAGATTACATTATTTTTAATATCGGATAGATTTATCATGGGATATTTTTAGCAAAGCAATTCTTTAGGCATGAAATCTCTGTCGACAAAAGGAATAGTCTATCAGGCATGTGTATGCAGTGTGGTAATGTATGAAAGATAAACCTGGCCAGTGAGGATTGAGGACATGCGTTGCATGGAAAGAAATGATATGATAATGATACGATTGATGTGTAATGTGAGTCTTAAACACAGACTTAGTTCTGATGATCTCAGAGGAAGATTACATCTGGACAGTATAGGGAGATTTCTGCAGAATAGGAGACTTTGATGGTATGGTCACATTGAAAGAATGAATAAGAGTTCTTGGGTTAGTAGATGTAGAACAGTTGAGGTAGCAGGTCAGTTCACAGGGGCAGGCTAAGGAAAACCTGGGAGGAAGTGATAAAAATCGACCTGAGGGAAAGAAGGATGAAAAAAGAGATAGGTTAGTTTGGAAGTCAATTTTTTAAAGCGGTCTAACACATGCCAGCATGTAAAACAGATGTTAAACCGATGATGACGATGACGATGACGATGACGATGACGATGACGATGACGATGATGATGATCATCATCATCATCTCTGTAACATTGTTAAATAGAAATTATTTCCTATTCATTATTAATAATTACAAGTGATATTTTTGTGTTATTTGATTCCGCTATGTTATTGGCACGGATATATTTTATTTCAGTTCATTTTTTTTTAAATCGCTTATTCCGGCAAAGAAAACTGCTAGGGCAGAGACAGACTTCCACGGGACCAGTGACGAGCAGCATAAAACCAAATGATACCGTAATAGTTAAATTATCTTTTAAAATAATATTTGTAAAATCAATCACACGAAACCATCACTAGTCATGAGTTTTCAGAATAGCACTTATTTGTCAGTTTAGCAGTGTGAAGAGGTACGCTCAGAGTTGGGCTTAGGGCAATGCAACTGAAGCACGTAAATTGGGTCTCACATTAGAAGGACCTCACGCAAGACTTTTATATACAGTGTGTTGACTGTCTTCAAACTTAGATCTGCATAACCTCTATAACCAATATTGAGCACTCCCCTCTAAACAAACCCAAACAACAACATCGTCTAAGACATTTATATAAATAAAAAAAATGAAAGACTGTAGTGGAAAATCCCACTATTTATAACAACCTTGTGAAAAAAACGAACTTCAATGAAGGGCTGAAAAAAGGGTCACTCTTTCTCTAAATGCTCACAGAGACATTAAAAACTATTAGAGAGTGGTTGAATCAACATACAATGTGAGAGGGTGAGAGAAATACATAGATAGCTAAGTGAGAGATGGATGACTTGTTCAGTTAATTACAATATACGGCTAAATAGATTTTTTTCAAACATAACTCAATCCCAGAACTAAATAATATTTTAGCATGCATTTTGTATAATGATAAATATCTTTAAAATATGAAATATGATAGAAAACATAACATCTAAATTCTTTTTAACATTGGTACTAGATCGATCTAGTACTTAACATGTGTTTAGTTATATTCTTGGTGACGTGTTAGGAAATCATGATTGATTTGGTTTGTGATAGGTTGTCTGAAACTAAAGTATTGATCGCAGTTTTTTCTTTTCTTTTTCTATTGACTAGACTTTAAAACTCATTCATTTTGTTGTAATTGGAGAATTGCTGATATTTAAAAAAAGAAATAAAAATAGAGCGGGGACAGAGAAATTATACAGACATTATTAAGTTTAAAAACAAGAACATGCTAGAACAAAATAAAAATTAAAAAACAAAACAAACAATTGAACATTCTTTGTCTTTTTAGGTTGTGTTTTTTTTTATGTCTTCCTAAAAGAAAAGGTCTTAAGAGCTTTCTTTTATTGATTTTCGGCTCATATTTTTCTTACCATATCATACTACAGATGTGAAAGCATATGTGTAAGCACACAATAGTTATTTGCACTAATTAGTCAGCATTATGACAGAATTGCTAATTTATTAATGATTTTTTTTCGGGCTAAACCTATTATGAGTTATTTCTTCTTTAATAATCGAAATAGGTGACTAAATTGCAGGAATTGTTGTAATGAGTGGTTGACCAATCAAAACTAAGTAATAGATAAAACCAGAGTTGCGAAGTCAGAGTCAGAAGAAGTCAGAGGTTTCGGAATCAGAGTCGGAGTGTTTTTTTTTTAAAAATCTCTAATGAATCAACAGACAGTCTGAATATCAGGAGACTTTAAAATAACGAGCTGGAGTCAGAGTCAAATATTTTAGAATTCTAGGAATCGGAGTCGGATATTTTGGAATTCTTACGAGTTATCTCCTCTTTAATAATCAAGATAGGTGACTGAATTGCAGGCATTGTTGTAATGAGTGGTTGACCAATCAGAACTAAGTAATAAATAAAACTAGGGTTGTGGAGTCAGAGTTGGAGGGAGTCGGAGGTTTTGGAAGGAGTTGAAGTCGGACTTGTGAGAATGCTGGGAGATGGAGTCAGTCGGATATCTTAACTTCCAAAGAATCAACAAAAATGACAGTCTGAAGATTGTAAGACTTTATAATAAAGAGTTGGAGTCAGATATTTTGGAATTGTCAGAATCGGAAGTTTTGGAATCCTATGAGTCCAAGTCCGAGTCGTACCTTATACTTTCTGACTCTGCAACCCTTGATAAAACCCAGTGATGAGATTCAAGTCATTACTAAAATTACAAAAGCTTACAGAACCTGTTTTTATTTGTTTATTTGTTTGTTTCCGTGCACAATGGATGAGGTCACAAAGGAATGATGTCATCCACGAGTTGCAAGACACCGGGTAAAATCCTTGCTGACAAACAAACGGATTGTGTCATACATCAGGGAAGAGATCCTTTATGACAATGATAAAGTAACAAAAGGGTGATGTCATCCATTAAAACAGTAATAATTTAGTAGGCAATACTAGTAATCTATCAATGAATAAATAGGGAATCCTAAAGTAATATACTATTAATAATTATATAGAGAACCAGGGGATAAAATAAAGGCGATATGACTAGTACGTCAAACATAAAAAAGTATGATGCATAAAAAAAACATAAAGAAGCCATACACTTTATTAGGAATTAATAACAGTGAAGACAGGTATAATAATTTAAATAATAATAAATAATATTTTAATAAATACTAAAAGTAGAAATATAATTATATTGGAAACTACATAAAGGATGCTTGAATGTTAAATTTTAATAATTTATGGAAGTAATAAAAGTAATAAAGGAAAAATGGATACATGATAATGAAAAAAATAAATTGCTTATTGGAACGAAAATAGATTATTAATAAATAATGAATATACTTAACACATCGGTAGTATGAATACCATGGATAAGAATATATTTGAATGCTAATACTCATAATAAAAGCAATAAATATAGTAGAATTAATAATAATGGTAACAATAAGAATAAAAAATAAGAAAGAAAGAAATTTAAAAGATAACTGGATATCCGAACAAAAGGTTATGAAAATGTCTTGTCTCATACAGAAATTAGTAATTGATCTAAACGTCTAAAAAACAAATTATATAATTAACGCTAAATTTTAGATTTAGTTAAACATATCTCTCTCTCTGTCTCTCTCTCTTTATATATATATATATATATATATATATATATATATATATATATATATATATATATATATATATAAAGGAGATGTAGTTTGCTTGAAGCATTGTGTGCAAT
>OY744520.1:108232619-108392619 GCA_963556195.1 Sepiola atlantica | reverse complement strand
TCTTTGCTCATCTTTTTGCTGACAATTCTTCTCTTGATTATTCTGGTGTTGTTTTTCCTGATTTTTATTTGAAAACTGATCAGTCTCTCGATTCTGTCATTACTACTCCAAAGATGGTTGCTAGGGTTCTTTCTGATCTTGACCAGTCTAAGACTTCCGGTCCTGATTCAATTCTTGTTGTTGTTCTCAAGTGTTGTACTCCTGAACTTTCTTCTATCCTCTCTAAATTATTCAATCTCTGTTTGTCTCAGTTCTGTTTTCCCTTTTTGTTGGAAGGAGTCCACTGTTGCCCCTATATTTAAAAGTGCTGGTGATCGGTCTAACCTAACTAAGTATCATCCTGTTAGTCTCCTCTCTGTTATTAGCAATGTTTTTGAAAGGTAAATCAACGGCAAGCCTTTTCATTTTCTGGAAAGTCTGGGCTTCTTTAGTGATGTTCAGTATGGTTTTTGTGGTTTTCGTTCAACTGTTGGTCTGTTAACTGTTGTCATTGAGCGGATCTGTCGGTTTATGGATAATTCAGGAGATGGTAGAACCATTGCGCTTGACATTTTGAAACCGTTCGACAGAGTGTGGCATTCTGGTCTTCTACGCAAACTTCAGGGTTATGGTATTAGTGGTAAGGTTCTTGACATTATTATGTCTTTTCTTTCTGATTGAAGCTTGCAAGTAACTTTAGACGGTGTCTCTTCAGTCTCTTTTCCTATCAATGCTGGTGTTCTTCAAGGCTATATTCTAGGCCCAACACAGTTTCCTCTCTATATAAATGATCTTCCAGAGAATATTATTCGGAAAATTAACATCTATGCTGATGATACCACTTTATATTCTGTTCTGCTCTTGAGGAGAAATCGACTCTGAAACTTCTTGGTATTTCTCTCTCATCAAATCTTTCTTGAAGTTCATATATTAGATCCAGTGCTCTTTCTGCTTCTCGTGAAGTCTCTATCGCTCCAAACACTTTCTCACACTTGAGGCTATTCTCTATTTCTACAAATTTACTATTAGACCATGTATGGAGTACTGTTGTCATATTTGGGCTGGTGAATCTCTGTCCCATTTGAGGGTTCTTGATAAGATGCAGAAACGTATCTGCAATTTGATTGGCCCCACCTATTCTTCTCTCTACACCCTCTCTCTTACAGACGTGATTTTTCTAGTCCCAGTATTTTATATAAGTACTATTATGGCATGTCTCTTCGGAATTTTGTAATCTATTCCCTGCTTCTTTCGTTCCAGATCGTTTGACTTGTTAGTCTAGTGGTCTCCATCAATTCGCTGTTTTGATGCCTCATTATAATACGTCTTCCTATTCCAGTAGCTTCTTTACAAGAACTGCAGGCTTGTGGAACTCTCTTTCTGATGACTAGTTTCCATCCTACCTATAGCCTTAGTCTTTTCAAGACTAAGGCCAATAGGCATTTTCTGTCTTTATGATTATCATATTTTGTTCTTGTTAGCTCCTTACATAAAGTGGCTTCATGCCTTGTCTGGAGTGATTTCCACAAATATATATATATATATATATATATATATATATATATATATATATATATATATATATATATACATATATATATATATACATATATATATATATACATATATATATATATACATATATATATATATATATATATATATATATATATATATATATATATATATATATATATATATATATATGGTCATTGATGTTACCAAAACATTTATTTGCTATAGATCCATCAAAACAAAGATTTTTCCGTTGGTGTATATTTATTTATTTGCATAAAAAGAAATCATCCCTATGCACGTTTCATTACAAGGGCAAAAGGAATTTAAACAAACCAATTTGGCTTCATTCCTATGCTCCACAATTCTTCAGGAGAAAATAACCCCATACACCAATTGTGGTAACACACTTTTTTTTTCTGGTGGAGCAGTTTAATGAAATTATGTGGCAATTCCCATCAAAAAAATGTAAGTGGAATAGAACTTTTTATTTTCCATACACACTTGTCATTTAATTGAATCCCTCGACAACGTTGGGTATGAACGAATGTTTATTTTCAACTGGTGTATTTTATGAACTGTTTTACTACCTTCGACCTAGAAGTGAATTTATAGAGAGTACGCAACTCTTTGTAAAAAAAAAACATATATATATATATATATATATATATATATATATATATACTAAAGTCATACCAATCCACATTTTGAAAATAAAACCCAGTAACAAGATGTTAAATATTTCTATCACAATTTTAATTGGTTACTATTTGTTGTGATGGGATACCTGACTTCCCTCAAGACTGATAAGTGTACTAGTCTGTAGTATATATATACTACAAACAGTAGTATGTATGATGGACTGTATTAGGTTAATCCTATTGGATTACCGGTAGTGCTATTGTTTTGTACAAGATATACGTTGTAATAAACCATCCTTTTTTAAAGACCTTACACTCTGGTTATTTTTGTTGTTATAACTTCTAAGCAAGTTATATCAGCTGGCGACGACGATTTCGAAAACGAACCCATAAAAGATATGGTAAAGTCAACTATATGAACTGGCAAACAAAGATTCAAAACGAAACAAAATTTTAGAATATATTCAGTCACGCGCATGCTTTGTTTTATTCAGTAAATACATGCAAAGTCACGTTGTGAACGAAATAATCCGACTGATGTTGATTTAAAGATATCAACTGCAAACGTGATTCGCTAATCGAATTCACACTACAAAGAAGGATTTACCTTTACAAGTTACAAAAAAAAGCACCCAACAAACAGTTTTTATCGTCGGACGTACTTGTGCGCTAACGAACAAGGGTTACTGTTTTTTTTTTCTAGTACAACTAAAAAACATCTTAATAAAGGCGTGTCAAAGAGGAAAACCTTTTAAAAAAAGTAAGAATACTTTTATTTGACGAAAGAAATAGTCTATTCCACATGCGATACAAATGTCTAAACATCGTGTAAATGGATAACAAGGATTTTTTGGCATACGCAGGAACAGTAAACTCTTTGGTTGAGCAATTCAAGATAAATGAAATCTCCAAAGATTTATTCAAATTCCTAATCTTTGTTCAAGGACTAGCGGTCCCTAAGTACAAAGAAATAAGGTCTAGAATCTTAACAATGGTGGAGTAAGACACGAAAATCACGTTACAAAGAGTGACAGAAGAATGTCAGCGTCTCATTAATATTAAAAGGGATAATACCCGAATTGAGGAAAAAAATGTTGCCAAAGTACAACGCATAAAAAACAAAAAAAATCCTAAATTCAAAAAGAAAAGAAAATGTGAGACGTGCAGAAATACTAAGCATACTAAAGATGTATGTTGGTATAAGAAGAAATTCTGTGAATCTTGTGGAATTAAGGGTCATAAATGGTCTGTTTGCCGCAAGAATAAGAAAAAGAATGTTGAAAAAGTAAACGTTGTGTTATCAAAAAAAGAAATCCAGAACAGTGAAAATCGAAAATACGTAGATGTACGTATAAGTCACTTTTTTACTGGATTCTGGCTCAGACATAAGTATTATTGACGAACAAACATGGAGAAAAATTGGAAAACCCAAATTATCTGAAACCAAGAAAATTGCCAGAGGGGTTTCAGAAAAAAAAACTTTAAAGAAGAATTAAAGTGCGATATTTCTTTCTGTGGCAAAACTGCAAAAACAAAAGAATATGTGATTCAAGGGGTTAATTCATGTCTCTTCAGAATAGACTAGATAGTACTATTCAATTTATTTGAACTCCCAATGAACTCTTTTTGCAACGAAATAAATAGTGCAGAAAAGAAAATATATTAAAAATGTAAAATTCCTGAATGAATTGAAAGAATATCCCAGAGTTTTCTCTGAGGGTTTGGGTTTATGTACAAAGACAGAAGTCAAGTTTGAACTTAAGGAAAATGTCACTTCAATTTTAAAAACCAATGAGAAACGTCCCTTTTACCTCCTAAGACAAATTAACAAGGAACGGGAAAGATTAGAAAAAAATGGGAATTATATCTAAGGTAGACCATGCAGACTGGGCGTCGCCCACCGTCTACGTCAAAAAGAAAAACAAAAAAATAAGAGTGTACGCCGATTTTTCAATCGGGTTAAACAATTGTCTTAAAGATCATAATTATCCACTTCCTTCGCCAGAAGACATTTTCTTGAAGTTAAATGGAGGAAAGATTTTTTCAAAAATCGATCTATCTGATGCATACTTGTAGGTTAAAGTGAGTGAGGAATGCTCAAAATATTTGTGCATAAATACACATAAGGGAATTTTCAAACTAAATAGGCCCCCTTTCGGCTTAAAGGTCGCCCCAGCTTTGTTCCAGCAGATTATGTTGGCGAGTCTTGAGGAAGTTTCATAAATATACTGTTGAAGATGTTCGATGAAAGAAATAGTCTATTCCACATGCGATACAAATGTCTTATTTTTTGTTTGCAAGGAAAATACGATCGATTTTCGATAGAGTGATACCCTATCCAAAGAAATAAGTTGCTAAAAAGGAAGAAGATCTAAACATAATAAGATACTCCCCAGGAGATAAAGTATATTTGAAAAATTTCCAAGGTGGAAAAAGTTATTGGATGGATGGTATACTTCAGAAAATGATTGGCAAAGTGGTCTACACCATAAAAGGTAGAACATTTGTGTGTAAAAGACATATTAACCAAATTAGACCATGATATGCTGAAAATAATGAGAAAAGCGAGGAAGAAGTTCCAATGGAGATTCTATGTGATGCTTTTGACATGCCACTACCCAATATTGTACACGAACCTATGTATACATCTACTGGACCAGCCTTATGAGCTGAACAAAATTTGTCTTTGCCTCAAACTGGAAAGGATCCAATCTCATTAGTTCGGAATAAAGGAAAGAACACACGTGAAAGAAAACCAGTGGAGCGCTTCAGCTCAGATCCTAAAAGGAAAAAATATTAGAAGCAGAAAATTCAAAGGAGATTTTCAGCTTCGGGGTGTGTGTGTGTGTGTGTGTGGGGGGGGGGGTGATGGGATACCTGACTCCCCTCAAGACTGATAAGTGTACTAGTCTGTAGTATATATATACTACGAACAGTGGTATATGTGGTACGCTTCTGTTTAGGTCAGTAAGAAGAAATGTCTCTACCATAACAGTATTCCTAGCCGGGCTAATTATTTTCAGAAAGAAATAGAACCAAACTAGATTTGCGCTAATAACATAGAGAAAAAAATGGGTAGTCAGAATCAAATATCGATTTGTCAGATGTATTGCTATTTAGTTTTAACATTGGAAGTCTGATCAACTTAATTTATATATAAGATGATGATAATTGTCTGTCAACTAACTATTTTTATATTATTAGAGTTATGAACTTCAACTTCAATAGGAATAATCGCCTATATATGCAAATTGCCCTTCAAAATCAAGTGTCGATAAATACTTGTTATAAACCGTCCTCATGAGTAATCAAATTTGATTAATTCCATTCATTAAAAGTTACAGATGGGATAGATGTTTAATCGAAGAAAGATCAGGTTTAATAGTACAATTGAGATTAACTCTTTTTTTTTCTGAATCAGGCCACTTCAATCTCTCGTCTAACCAAAGTAAGGTCCAAAGTAGAGTGTTGCAAATCACCTGATCATTTAGGCAACCATGACTCGGACGGCTCAGCCACCATATCTCATTCTTAGATATCACAGGTCACCACCCACAGCCAACAGATGGCTCCATTGGGAGTATCTTAGCCATCTGAAGAGGTGCAGTCGGCATATCCTACAGCCCTAGCTGACAATACGTTCATTATTGTCAGTCCTCTCATAATATTCTTCATAATTCAACTGACAATCTATCCATCTAATAAACCTTTATCATTCAGTGGCTTTTAGCCTTGATAAGTGTTGACTCATTAGTAAATAAAAAAAATAAAAAATATGTAATAATAACATTAGAAAAAAATAAAATAATAATTTCAGCATTTCAAAAGTTATGGTAGATGAAAATAAAATATTTTATAGGACTTAATCCTGAATTTGTATATTTCTGATTCTATTGTGAATACAATACATGTGAAATATAGTTATCTGTATCTGCTTTGCCTCTGTTCAATAAATGCTTTCTTTACAAAGTTTTGTAAAGAAAACATTGAAATTAAATGAATATCAATCTGTATCAATCCCTTGTTCTACAAAGTTTGTTCTTTTCTTATTTCCCTTATTCCTGTTTATACCTGTGCATCCTGTTGAATATTTATCCTTTAAACATACCTCTACAATGGTATGTGTGTATTTAATCACAATACTGCTACGGCAGATTGGATCTGAACTCAGCATATACACATTCATAGTCTGCAATGGTATAATTAGGCCATCATACATACCCTGTTTATATAGAATTTTTAAAGACAGCCGTATTAACATAAACATTCTTCATATGTTCAATGGAAGGAGGACAGTATCTTAGGAAAATCATATTTTCATATACAGCTGCAACACCAATTTTCTGGCACCCTTGGTTCCAGAGGCTTGCTGGATTAATTGTTTTGTCTGATCATTCAATTTTACCTTAATAACAATTCATCAACACACCCCCTAAACCAATAATTATACACCTACCATGCCTCTAAACGACCAGGGATTGCTAGAAACTTAAACTTTTTCTTTGATTGAAATAGATGCATGTTTATGTCTAACACCACGAATTTATCTGTGAAGCCATAACTAGGGTAAAATTCAAACACAATAAACTATAATCTCAAAACAAAAAAGGCTATTGATTGTGCGCTACACACAAAGTCATCGGTTGGCCACCCAGTAAACTAGTCTGATGACTGGGATTATCAAGTTCCCTCTCTTGATTTTGTTCGGATTAAAATAGTTGCTGGACCATCAGTTGCCAAAGAATCGGTATTGCACCTGTACTATATCGATTAACTTGCAAAGAATTTATTCTGAATTACTGGAGGCATAAGAATCTAATATATAAAGTAAAGTTAATCTTTTTTTTCGATTTTTTGTCATCGATGGCTTTTATTTCTAAAAAAAATCAATATTTGATTCAGGTTTGTCAGTTCTTTTGGTGGATCGTTACAGCATGCAGTAATCCGATTTAATTCCTTCGAGAAAACAGTTTGACTGGGTCAGAATGATTTTTATACGGACACCATCTTAAAAAAGGACGTAACTCTGTATTTGTTAACACATCGTTACTTCCCTATATTTTGGAAAAATGGATGATGTAAAAAACAACAACCAAAGAACAAAAAACAAATTGCAAATAAAATCACTATCGGGCAACGCCGGGTAGGAAGAGCTAGTCATTTAGATTTTTGCACTAAGCTTTCTAATTAGATAGCTTTTTATTAACGATTAGTGTCATTGTTTATACTAGCAAAACTATGCTCCCTCTGATCACATAGTTTTGCTAGTATTTAGGACGAACGAACATATACTACACTACCTCCTCAAAGGAGGATGTAATGCCTGGGAGAATGGTCTCATGATAACTGAACAGATACTACACTACCATCCCGTCAAAGTTAATGGTATTATGACGAACAAATATATACTACACGGCCTCTCCCAAAGGATGAGGTAATGCCTGAGAGGACGGTATCATGACAACAGAACAGATACTACACTCTTCCCCCGAATTGAGCATTGAAACATTAGTCTGAAATAGTAAAGTAAACCGAATTGAGCATTAACAATAGTAATAGTAGACAGACAGATACCAAATCTCCAGTAGTAATAGATAATACATGCAAAACTCCAGGTACCTCTGCACGTATTTTAAATATCTTAAATTTTATAAAACATTAACTTTGAAAACAAATTTATTTTTTTCAAATAAGATTATAAATTATTCTATTAAAGTAAAGCGAAAAGAAAATAATTTTCTTTTATTTGAAGATTTGAATAGATTGGGAAACCAAAAGTATGTTAAAAAATTTAAGTTTTCTAAAATGAAGAGCCGCCATGATTCTGTCTTATCATCGGGATATTTCGACTATCGATATCATTTTCAGCCAGACTTTGTGACAACAACGTCCACGTAATGTTAATTGAATTTTAAATGACACATAGATGCCGTGTAAAATGTTAGCCTACTTTTCAGATTCTAAATAAACAATACAAGGCAGGTGGTTTCTGCTAACATTATTAAAAAGGAAGGAAAAAAAAAGAAAGAGACAAAGAAAGAAAGAAAAAAATGTAGCGATATTGGATGCGAGTGTGTAAAAATAGTGTTACAAATGGGATTCCCCACATAGGTTAGATTAAGCAGAGAAAGTGGAAAATTCCTTTAGAAAAAACAAAAAAACTTGAGTTAGGGCTATGTGTCAGAATATGACATCAGAAAGTCCAGGAAGAGAGAAAAAGTCTTTTTCTTTTGTAGATAGCTGATTGGGTTCAGATGTTTTTTTCAAAGCTCTGTTTCCGTTTGTTCGCTTCTCCGGGGAGCGGGTAATAAGAAGCTTAGGCAATGTGTAAAAGAATAAAACATCAAAGAGCATGACGCCATTGATCAAATACGTTGTTGATTTTAATCTGTTAAATTATTACAGCGACAAGAAGAGAGGAAAGTCACAGAAACTTCTGTCACTACATCACCATAACGACCAACGATTGAGCAAGTACTTACAACGTGTCAACAAGAGAATAAGCTGTTTTTTGATAACAAAAAAATTATGGGCCAGCTACTGGGGATCAAAGAACTGCACGCACATTACTAAAGAAAAAAGAAGGAAAAATGTTCTCTATTGATAGAAACAAAGTGCTTACCACCGGAACTTTGTTACGTGGTATACTTTTCTCCTGTGACACCGTATTCAATACAACGTGTTTGCCACTGAATATTTATCACATCGTATTTATATTTATCACAACGCCGTATTCAATGTAAAAACGTATCTGCCACTCAACCATAACTACATAATGGACTTTTCTCTGATAATACTGATCTTTATCGCTCAATGATCTTAGCCCTTTGAGTGCTAAAAATGCCTTCTGTCATCTTCCATTCAGCCCGTGCTTTATTTGTTGAGAATTTATTATTTACTATTAATGCAGTATTCTCCATTTGAGAATAGAATGAGAGTAAAAAGTCTACCTTGGGTTTACTTTCAGCAGCCTCGTAACTCTTGCTTCCCTTTTGTTAGGGCAACCTAACAAAACAAAATCGAGTTATTTCCCTTGAATTAAAAAGTAAGAGTTATCGCCCCTGGGATTAAAGAAGTCGTCTGCCGAACAGTGAAAAGTAAACAGAACGGTCTCACAATCAAACAAGCATCTTGTGTTCAGCGGTTTTTCTACATTTTAAATTAACCAGTATATTTGTTAAATAAATCTGTTAATGGTTCTACTTTGTACTTCCTTCATTTTTCTGAGTCGTAATTGAACCGAAACGTATAAACATCATGTAACACCTTTATTTTATCCTTTAATCCTCACATTTCATGAGCGATGTTTCTGACAAAGGGGGAAGAATTGCTGTTTTCTGGGTCGGAATCTATCCATCTAACACTTTTCGTTGGTTAGTTTTTGACTTTGAAGTAGTTTTTTTTAGCTCCTTACATCAAGTGGCTTCATGCCTTGTCTGAAGCGACTTCCATAAAAAGAAAATAATGCAAGTTTTAGTATGACTCGACTGAGGATTGAACCCTGGTCTCCCAGCCCATTAGTGAAGACTCTTACCATAACGCCAAAATGGGCCTGTTTAGCATGATAACTGTAATGATTTCATATTTTGGTGCTTGTTGGAAGACAGGCAACAGTAGATGTCTACACAAAAAATTACAGAAAATTATCAAATAGAATTTTAATTAAAAATAAAAATCAATTTTATCGTACATTTTATCGTACATTTCCGATTCTATGTTGCCCCAGACCCATTTTATGTCTTTAATTTAGAAGAGTTACGTAAACGGGAGAAAAGGGGAGATAAGCCAGTCAAATGTGTTTGGGCCAATGTTGAATCGGAAATATACGATAAAACTGATCTTTTTAAAATTAAAATTCTACTCGATAATTTTCCGTAATTTTTTGTGTAGATATCTACTTTTGCCTGATAAGTACATCAAAGAGTTTTCCTGTTAATTTATTTTGAACTGCCATATTTCACTTGTGCATGTCTCCCAACAAGCACCCATATTTTTCTTCTTTGTCTTCCTGCTTTTTGGTTATTCTGCTTCATTAGTGAACACAAAATAACCTTGTAAAAATGTATTAAAAAAAGATTGAGTCTAAGAAGATCGCATTCATAATATGATGTGGCCGACTGTACTTAATTATTAACTCCACCAAGCAGTGATGGTGCCAGACTTTTGTATATACCCGGTGGTGGGGGGGGGGGGGGGGTGCAGTTTGTGTATATTCAGGTTTTCAGAATAATATCTATCATGTTTTTTTAAAAATATAAGTTTAATAGTATATCAGATGTATGTGCTGTTCAGAGTGTCATTCAAGTTATTTTAAATCTTTCATGCATGCTGTTGTTCCACAACAACAAATAAAAAAGTTGTCATAAATTATCATAAATTTTGATTTGACAATTTATATTTGTTTTTGTGAGAGTCACGGACATTGAGGAATACGTTTTGCCTTCATTATTAGTCGTTACCGGCCTTTTTGGAAGTCAACTCAACTTGAAGTCACGTGGTTCAAGAACAAGTAAGATCAAGTACGTAGAATTTCCGTAAAAGATCATGCACGAAAGGGTTAAAGAACATATTTAGATTTATTTTTTTTACTAAACACCCCATATTGCTCTTCTTTGGTTTAAACAAAACTAAATATATACTTTTATTCAGAGAGTGACATAGTTTGCTTGGAGACTTTTGTTTAATATATATTAGGTTGGCCCCAAAATTTGTTGGTTTTTTGAAAGTCATCTTTCGGCCTCCTAAAGTTCGTTTTATATTACTATTTTTCAAATCCTGTATTTGGTGTAGCGAGTATGTTGACATCAGTGTGTAATAAGCCTCCGAGCAGATGAGTTCATTAAATTTTTGCTTGTATTCCAGGCTGTGAAATGGAAGATCACTACCGACATATGCTTTTTTACAATAAAAAAAGGAAAAAAGCTACAGAAACCTGCATAAAAATATGCCATGTGTATGAGGAGAATGCTGTTACAGAACAGGTGTGCCAGAATAGTTTGCTCGATTTTTAAAAGGAAATTTTTCAGTGAGAGATGCTCCTTGCTCTGGCAGGCCAAAGATGATCGACAGTCACCAAGTGAAAGTCGTGGTGGAACAAAATTGCCGTTTAACAACCAGACAAATTGCAGACATTCTCAAAATTTCCAAATCAAGCATGGAAAATGAATTGCATAAACTCTGTTATGTTTCTAAACTTGATGTTTGGGTTCCTCCATCCTAAAAATACGAAAGAACTTTTTGGCCAACCCAATATATAGAATTTATATAACAATGCAGAAATATAATTGTAAGAAGAACAACTGAGCATTGAATAACAAGGCGATTAAAAAAGTTTTTTTTTATGATTAAATCTTACTTACTTTCAGATTTCTTATGTGCGACATTGGAATATCACACAATATTTCGTGGATATTATCTCATTATCAAGTGTTTCTATTTCTTTGTCTCTGGCCTTTTGGCTAAGATCAAAGTGTAGTATCTGTTCCGATAGATACTGGACCCCATAGACTGGTATTGTCTTGGCCTCTGAGGCTTGATTTACGCCGGTCTATGGGTCTGTCCTGTGCAGTTCTAGGAGGTCCACCTTCCCAAGCTTCACCTCCCCACTTTGGGGAGGAGTAAGTTTATTGCTTACTGCCTGAGGCGCCCCTACCGGGAAATGCCGACGGGGCTGCCCAGGCAATTTTTAAACCCCACTTTCCCGACCCGACCTTGGGTCACATCTTACTTGTGGGAGTAAGATAAAAACTGGCCTTGTGCCTAACTCCTGGAGAGGAGTAAATCAATACTCTCTGCTTCGTGCATATTTTTGCTGACTGCGAGGTTGCTGAGATTTAATTATTAAAAAAAAGTAATAATAATAATAAGCGCCTTGTTATTCAGTACTACGTTTTCATTTTAACAATCTGGTATATTTCCACATTTTCCACTATAAATTATTTTTATTTATATTTTTTTTTTCATCATATTGAGTTTGACGTCCGGTTTACATGCTGGCATGTGTTGAACGGCTTTAAGAAATTGACTTCCAAACTAACCTATCTCTGACCAAGTCTTTATTTATCCCTCTTTCCCTCAGGTCTATTTTTATCATTTCCTCCGATGTTTACCTTGGCCTTTCCCTGTGAACTGAATCTGCTACTTCAACTGTTCTACATCTACTAACCCAAGAACTCTCATCCATTCTTTCAACATGGCCATACCATCGAAGTTTACTCTTCTGCACACATCTCCCTATACTCTCCAGATTTAATCTTTCCCTGAGCTCATCAGATCTGAGCCTTTTTTGAAGACTTGCATTACACATCCATCGTATCATTCTCATATCATTTCTCTCCATGCAACGCATGTCTTCAACCCTCACTGGTCAATTTTCACTTCTATACATCATCACACTGCATGCTGCAGGTTTATTAATCAAACTAAAATAAAAACATTTAAAGTAAACTTGTTTTGACTTGTAAATTAAAATTTATTACATTAATTACAATTTAGACACAATACCTTTGCTGTATTTTTTATTTACTTTTTATTGCTTTGCAACAAGATAATTGAAAAAAGAAAATGTAATTTTTATAAATAAGGAATGTACAGATTATTTTTTATAGTAATGATACACCGTTTGGAAACCAAGGCTAAAAGCTGCTCGAGGATAAGGGTTAATGAGATTGTCAGTTGGGCGATGCACGATACTATAAATGGATTGAAAACGATGGGTGGAATAGGCAGAATTTGATTACTTAAGAAGACGGCTTGACAAGTATTTGTTGACATTGGACTTGAAGAAGACTATGTTGTAGTCAGAAGGGAAACAGTTCCATTGTTTTGTGTTCCACAGATGGGAAGTTCTTTGAAAGAAACTCTGTTCATAGAAATTCCATTTGGTTTTAGGTACACAGAGTAAGAAAGGAACGTTTTTTTGCAGTGGTGGTAGATAAGATAGTAGAAAGTGGACCTTGGGTTTACTTTCGTCAGCCTCCTAACTCTCGCTTCCCTTATTTTGTCCTTTAGTCCTCATATTCGATGAGAGATGTTTCTGACAAAGAAGGAAGAATTGCTGTTTTCTGGGTCGGAATCTATCCATCTAACACTTATCGTTGGCATGTTTTTGATCTTGAAGTAGTATTTTTTTTAGCTCTTTACATCAAGTGGTTCCATATCTTGTCTGGAGCGATTTCCATAAAAAAAGTTCTTGCTGTGAATGTTTTACAGGGGGAACCAGAGATTTGAGATCAGTTGATCACCTACCGTGAATATAATGATAGAGTAGAAAAAGAATAGCAACGTTAACAGGGAAGAGAAGAAATCATTTCCGCACTCGATTGCAAAGTCAATTTTCTACTCTGTCAAGGCAATAAAAAGTGTTCTGAGCGGCGCCTTCCCAGATGGGCAGCAGTAGTCCATCTTAGGATGAATCTGACTCTTATACACGTAGAGGATTGCATCAGGAGTCAGGTACTTTTAGGAGCAATAGAAAGATTCAACCATTTTACCAGCGACCTTAACAACAGATTTGATGTACGTCTTCCATTTCAAGTGTAGACTGAAAGGCAGTCATCGGAGCTTATCAAAATAAGAGGCATCGTCAAAGAGGGTGCCATTCATTTCAAGGTTATTTAAAAAAAAAAATCTACAACCATCCCAAATGGTTTCTTGGTCATTTTCTTTGTCAAAGAAGAAAAAGGCATAAAAAATGGAACCCAGTTCCAGGAGGTTACTTCTTTACATTGTCTAAAATGCACCAAAAGAGCAATTTTAGTTTGCCAGTACACACGTGATCAAAAATGGCAACCGATGATTTTCTTGAAAAAAAAAAAGTTAATCTATATGCTACTAAAACTTTGATGATGATATCTTGCTTGTCACTGTGCACACGTTTTCATCTGTAAACGAATATTTCAGATGGCGGGAGGAAGGGTGAATAATGTTAATAAAGGCTGAATGATAATAGAAGTAGTAGTAGTAGGAGGCGAGTGACATAAATACCACTGGTTTACAAAGAAATTGAGGCAAGCACAAAAATACCCGTTTTTACCTAATTTTGGGTTGCTGAATTCAAATCTGAAATCCGTTTTTACTCATCACCTCGAGTTTTTTTTAGATATGCATAGTGTGCATAGACGGTACATAAAGGCGTATATGCATTCAGGGTTAATTTTAATATTGTGAGACTTATAGCTTATTTTTTTAGTTATTATGCACTAAATGTAAGTGATAGCATTACATTATATATATAGTTATATATCAAGACGGATTTTGGCAGTGGAGGCAGCAGGTCTCAATCATGTGTGGGGACTTCACAACAGTTGCACAGCGTCGAACCATCACTCCCCTCCGCAGAATCGCCTACTTTCACTATTTTGACTGTAAAATTGATGATCAAGACAAGTTTTGGGCTCCACACATTTGTTGTAAACCCTGCTACAATGGACTAACTGCATGGTTTAATGGCAATAAAGCGGCTTTCAACTTTGCAGCCCCGCTGGTTTGGAGAGAGCCACGAAGCCATGCAGATGATTGTAATTTTTGTCGAACTAACATAACTGGTTTTAATGCATCTTCTAGCAAAACAGATCAAATATCCCAACCTTCAATTTACTATGAGACCCGTTCCCCATTCAGATGATCTTCCTGTACCCATATCTCCAGTAAATAAGGATCTTCTTTCCTCATCAGATGAAGAAATGCCTTCAAGGGAGGATTCTGCTGAGTCAATATCTTTGAAAGATATTGAGCCTACATATTCAGGAACAAGTAGCAACGAGCCCCACTGGATCACACAAGAAGACCTGAATGATTTTGCTCGTGATTTGTATTTGTCAAAACAGCAGTCAGAGCTCTTGGCTTCTCGGCTTAAACAGTGGAACCTAGCCCAGGAAGTTATAAGGATCAGCAGCTTCAGGAATCGGAACAAAGACCTTGCTTCCTTTTTCGACATGGAAAACAAGTTTTGCTACTGCATAAACATACCTGACTTGTTCACATCCCTTGGTTTTCCACATAATCCTTCAGACTGGTGTCTTTTCATAGACTCTTCCAAGCGAAGTCTCAAAGCTGTGCTTCTGCACAACGGGAATAAATATCCCAGCATTCCCATTGCACACTCTGTCCATCTCAAGGAGTCCTATGACAATATCGAGCTTCTTTTAGAAGCTATTAAGTACAACTAGTACTAGTGGAGTCTGTGTGGGGACCTCAAGGTCATTGTTCTTCTTATAGGTATGCAAGCAGGCTTCACAAAGTACTGTTGTGTTCTCTGTCTATGGGATAGTCGAGCTGTATCCCAGCATTACAAGCAGAAAGACTGGAGGTCTAGAACCACTTTTGTTCCTGGCGAACACAGCGTCAAGGAGAATCCTCTGGTGAACATGAATAAGGTACTTCTTCCACCTCTTCACATCAAGCTTGGTTTGATGAAGAATTTTGTGAAGGCGTTGGACTAAAAATGGTGCTGTCTTCCAACACTTGTCTACTGTGTTCCCAGGTCTTAGTGCTGCTAAGCTCAAAGAGGGCATCTTTGTCGGACCTCAGATCGGAGAAGTGCTGAAGGATACTGATTTTGAGGAGCTTCTTAACTTAAAGGAACTGAGAGCATGGGAAGCATTCAAGTCAGTCTGTAGTGGCTTCTTTGGTAACACACGCGTACCAGATTACCAAGCCTGTATTGAGAAGTTGCTAAAGTCTTACAAAGATCTGGGGTGCCGAATGTCACTTAAGATTCATTTTCTCCATTCCCACCTCAACTTCTTCCGCCAAACCTTGGAGCAGTGAGTTATGAGCATGGAAAAAGATTCCATCAAGACATTACGAAGATGGAGAGCAACTATTAAGGCAAATGGAACCCCGGCATGATGGAAGACTTCTGCTGGATGCTCTTGTGTGACATCCCGGAGGCAAAATACACCAGATCTTCTAAGAAAACACACTTTTGACTGTCTGTGGTACTATGAATTGTGTAATTGTGTCATCAAATATATTTATTCAATCAGTGTTCTTTATCTATCCTGTTTTATCTATTATAAGCTGTTGCAACTCTTGAAATATGCACATTTATTCTCTGTTTAGACTAAAATGAGACTATTTAAAAGCCAGAAAACTAGAGGTGATAGAGCAAAACTATTTATAAATTTGAATTCAGCACACCCAAATTAGCAAAAAACACCTACCCCATTCTTGACTCGGACCCCAAATTTTTTTTTGTAAACCAGTGTAATTAAAAGAGAGAGAGAGAAAAGAGGAGACATGAGGGAAGAAAGAGGTTCTATTATGATATTATAAGTGATTTTCATAAATATTTGAAAATTCCAAAATATTTTCACAGATATTTATGAAAATACTTTGAAAGCAGCAGCAGCAAGCATTTACGGCTGCTGTTACTTAAAAAAAAAATAGGGAATAAGGATGTTAGTTTGTTCATGTATTCTTTCACTCGTATGTGCAGGGGTCTCACAGTATTACAGATGTAGAAACTGTTGCATTTAGTGCAATCATCATCATCATCATTTTCTTCATGCTCAGGTTTTGGTATTTAAGGTACTGCAGGTGTCCCGAACTCCGGGGTGGACAATGGCATGCAACGTCTCACGCTTTTACTCCATGTGGCCCAATCCAAAGGGTTAATACCAGTCATGTTGCAAGAAGTCAAGTCACTTCGTATGCACTCAACCCATATGGGGGAGGGGGGACAAAAAAAGAACACTTTTTAAATTAGTACATTAGCCGACACAGCCGTTCTCTAAGTCAGTTGATGTAAAACTTGGAACGAAGACTGGTTCAAACGAAAAGAAGTAACGTCTTTTAGTGAGTTATATAAAATAATTTATTTAAAACAATTAAAATAAAAATTGTTTTAAATAAATTAGAGAACGGCCATTGCCAGAAAGAATAGCTGTGTCGGTTAATTTAATAATTTAAAAAGTGGATTCTTCCCTATTGCATACGTAATACTAAACTGATTTTAACGCCAATACGTGTCAGCATGTCATAATCTAAAAAAATATAATTTTTGAGCTACTGCATACCATCTTTCCGATAAAATTACATGGTCGGGAAACTACACGTTTACCAAAATATTTAATAGAAGTTATAAGCTTTTAAAGTTCCATAAATATCGGATCTGAAGAAAGTAGTCATTTTTGTTTACATTACTGACTTAAACAAAAATGACTACTTTCCTTGATAATTATATAGAATCACTCTCGTCATCAATCGGCTGTTTTTTGTGTGTGGTCTTATTGTTTTTTTTTGTATTGCCACCCCGAACTTAGGGTTAGTGTTCGGGGTTAATGAATGGCATTTTTGCTGAAAAAATGCCTTTCTTTAACTCCAACACTAACCCTAAGTCCGAGATGGTAATAGGAAAACAATAGATAAATTACCGGTTTGGAGCCCCGTTTAAGTTTTTTAAAAAACCACACACACAATTTTTATTGATATAGATATTCTGAAATCTTTTTTATATTTGAAAAATTCCATTTATTTTATTAAATTTCCAAGTGCCAGCCTAACTTTAACGAAAACAATGTTTAAGATGCTTTAAATCTAAAATAAAATGTTTCAATTTTTTTTTTTTTTTGGGGGGGGGGGGGAGGTATCGTTCGTGAATTTATTTCATTTTTTTTTTTTTTAAGTTTTAAGTCACAAATGAATAAAACTGAAATTCAATGATGGCAACCCATTTATTTAGTTTACATTTGTGGCAGGTAATATAAAACTTATTTTAATTTTATTTCGATCAGCTAAAGAGGAATATGAGACGAAGACAATGAAACCTTTCAACTTTAAAACTTGGAACTGTTTTTGAAACACTTGCAGCCTTTCTTTTCTAATTCGAACAAAACGTAATTCTTCATGCCGCACCCCCAACCCCAACTAGCCCACAGAACCAATTTACTTACGATAACAAAGTTATCATGTGGCCGAGCACGTGCCATTCCGGGCTTCTTATCTCAAAGAGTCCTTGTTCTTCACATCACGAATCTGAACATTAATTTGCAATATGACAAAATATTCAAATTGGCCTTTTGACCAGGAGAAAAGTATTTTTCAAAATTGAGAATATTTAAGTAGGATGGTCTCTAAAGTAAATGTGGTATTGTGGTGACTGCAATGATTCTAGCTAAGAGTAGAATGGACAGAGGATGACCCTCGACCTCACTACTGATGGCCTTGTGCCTAATTTTTAAAATTGTAATGTTACTTTATAGCAAATAAATAATGCAAAGTGTAGTATCTGTTCTGATACTACACTTCATCTGTGCTTTCCTCGGTCAGTGAAGAAATCCTGCTAGACTGAGGCAATTGTAATTTTTGTTTCAATCTAAAGTGCTCCCTTTTTTTTTAGGGGAGCTGGATTTTCCCCACATTATAAAACCAAAAATATTGTCTTAATTAAATAAATAAATAAATAAATTTAACTTTCAAATTCTTATTAAAAAATAATAATTTGGTAAAACAAACAACGGTATACAAAAAACAAAACCATAAAAAAACAAAAAAAAAAACAATGAAAGTAAAAGATTCAAGAGTAAAAAAAAAGAAATCGAATTTTAAAAAAGTTCTTTTTAGTACTTTGCGCTAACACTTTTTGATTTGAAGTAATATATATGTTTTATGGATGGCCATAAAAACAATAATTACATTGGTTATGAAATGGTGTTATAAACACTGAATCTATAATATTTGAAACAAAAATACGTAAGATATTTTTTCAGTTAATAAAAATTTACTGTGTATAACATGACACATGTTTGATTGTTGTTAATTCCTATTTCAGTCACGTAAATTATTTAGAGTGAAATGGGTTTTAGAATTACTCCCAAACAGTTTATTTTTTTCTTAAACTGTGTTTTAGTAAGAAATAACAATAAAAAAACAGTAAATAATACACTAAGTTGTAGCAAGTTTCAGCGTAAACGTGAAACGTTGAAATGAAAACTCGTCGAAAAAATATAGGGCGTATCGGAAGAACAATCGACCCGTAGTCAGCATGCCGATATTCCGAATTCAAAACAGCAAGTCGCCATCAATAGACTGCCTCTCCTGCACCAAACGGTCATAATTTTAATTAAAAAATAACTCTTTTTCATGTAAAACTTTATAGGCCTAATTAAAAAATAATTTAAATAATTTATTTAAAATAAAAAACAAAAACATTTTTTATTTGCCAAAAAAAAAATCAAACCACATATTTGATTACTTATTTTTCTAAAAGAAATTATTTGAAATAAAAATACAAAACTTTTCCTTCCAGCAAGTTTTAATTACAAAGTTGTACATGAAAAAGATTTACTTTAAAAAACAAATTATGACCGTTTGGTGCAGGGGAACAGTCTAGTGGTGGCGACTTGCTGTTGTGAATTCGGAATAGCGGCATGCTGACTACAGGTCGACCGTCCTCCCAATACGCCGAACATAGTCACCATCTTTATAAACGACCTGAAAAAGAAACTAGCTAAAGAAGAACAATAACTCAAGTTCATAATGCATGGTCTTTTAATTATGAAGTTATAAACTTGAGTTATCGTTGTTTCCGAGATTGGAAAGTAAATAAATAAACGTGTGTTTAAAACAAAAACGTAGTGCATTGGATAACTAAAAAAAATAAACTGATAGGATAAATAATTTGTAATTGTTTTGTTTTTTTCTAACTGTCACACGTATGCACATTACACAACACACGAAACCGTTGCTCCGACATTGACATTTATGACAAGTCTGGTCATCCGTACTTATATAAAAAAAAAAATTAAAAATAATTGCATTCTTCGCTGCTCGTACGCAACACAAACATTAAGATTGAGTTTTACTTTTTTGTTTAATAATAAATTAAATAATATTCACCTTTTTTTTATCCTTATAAATAGAGGAAAAAATGAATATTTCGAAGTCACAATTAATTAATATACACAATCATCGTGATTTTGTGGCAGAGACTCTTGAGTTTGTAACAGTGGATTCTGGTTTCGTTCAGTCTGAAGGGGGCCATCCTCCCAGGCATGACTTCCTCCTTCGGGAATGGGGGAGGGTCGGTTTATTGCCGATCAGTGATCACGATCAGCCATCCAGAGTGGCACCCTTGGGGGGGGGGGGGGAGCTGGGTTTCTCCATGTTAAACTGACTTAGTGCCATCACACCCAGAGTAATTTTATAGAATCACTCTCGTCTCCAATCGGGTGTTATTTTTTGTGGTTTCTAACGATTTCTTACTCTAACCCAAATGATTCCACATTCAGTATTTAGTAAGCAAATATGTCTTACTTTGATAAGAAAAAAAATTCAAATTAAAAAGTGTAGTTTTGACATAAAAACAAACAAAACAACAACAATAACAACAACAACAACAACAACAACAATAATAATAATAATAATAATAATAATAATAATAATAATAATAATAATAATAATAATAATAATAATAATAGTAATAATAATAAAAATAATAATTTACTTACTGTTTTTTTTTTCTTTTTTCCTTTAGCTGCTAAATTTTAAATATTATTTATTATATTTTTTATATATATTTTTTTTAGATATGTCGATGTTGTCTAGTGTATATCTTTTTCCTTTTCACTCTGGTAAATGTTCGATTACGTCAAGCCAATAAGAATTAAAAACAATGAATGGAACGCGCGAGCGCACCAGCTGATTATTTCCACCGAATTCATTCATAAGTCGATAATAAAAATTAAAAGTATCGATGCCATTATATATATTGTATATATCCGTCGATACAAGCAGCAGTTGTTGTTTTTTTAATTTGACACTGATGACAACATTCCTACATACCTCTGACCCACGATTACGAAGGTTAGGTCAAGTAGTGTTGCCGCTTGATTATCAGTATTTTCATTTTCATTATTATCATCTCGCGAGTACCTGTTTGTATTCTTGTCAGTGTTGTTTAATTAAATGAAAATACAAAATAAAATTTAAATTTGTCTAACAACGAGAGAACGAGGCCCACAGTAATAGGCACAACTACTAATAAAAAGTCACCGGTTCTAGGATGGAGAAGAAAATTGAAATTGGAAACCGGAACACTTCGTTGCAGCGCGACTGTAGAAACAAATAACATTGGTTTATTAAACATTTAATTTAAATAAAAAATAAAATGAAACTTGACTCTCGAATGAAAGTGATTACAAAAAGTGGTTTTAAGAGCGCGTGTATTCGAAATACGACCCACACCCGAAAACATTTTTGGCGATTGTGCAGTATAGTTAACAACAAAAACAAAAGGGGTGGAAAAACCAAATAGACAGCAAATAACTGTTACCAAATGCAAGAAAATTTACATTTCTACTTACCTATATAATTTTCACGTGTGTTTAATGATTGTAAGGTTTATTGTCTATGTATTTGTTATCGTCACTTTTACTTAGCCAAGCTCGTGTGGTTTTTAACATGAGCGACAATTTTGGAGGGGACTTGGTCGCGAATTTCAGGTTTAAAAGATACAAAAAATATTTTTATAAGGGGGTAAGTGGAATCGTAAGAGGGTGGTTGCCAATCGAATTAGGGTAAGTTTTATTATTATTATTATTATTATTATTATTATTATTATTATTATTATTATTATTATTATTATTATTATTATTATTATTATTATCTTTTAAGCCTGAAATTCGTCACCAAGTTCTCCCAAAATTGGTGGCCATGTTGGAAATCATGCGAGCTTGGCTAACTAAAAGTGACGATAACAAATGCATAGATAATAGATTTTACAATCATTAAACACGTGAAAATTATATAGGTAAGTAGAAAAATAAATTTTCTTGCGTTTGGTAACAGTTATTTGTTGTCTACTGTTTTTTTTTTTTTTTACCGCTTTTTTCTTGTTTACTATATTGCACAATCGCCACATTTTTAGTATTTATTTATTTATTTTTATTATTAATCTTAGGATTTTTTTTCGATCTGTCATCGCCGGCTAATATTTGGCTGGTGCAGATCACAATGAACGGTCCAGGCCTGTTTTCTGTGTTTGTTGTAATTACAGATTGGTAGTGATCCGTCGACTGGCAAGGTCACTACATGTTTTTACATGTCTCATAAACTTGTCGGCAGAGCTCTTAACTCACAATTTACGGTTGCCTTCAGATAATTCATGAGGCAGACATTTTTAAAATAATGATAAGTTATTTACCTCTTCTTCAAGAGGTTAGACACAAGGTCAGGTGAGGTTTTGAAAAGCCAGTGCACTAGAAGACGTGCACTCTGGCCTACAAAAAATGCCTGAACAACCTTGTCGGCATAGAAAAAACTAACCCCTTCTCAGAGAGAAGGCAAAGTTTAGGAGGGGGGATCTTCTAGGATTGAATAGAACTCTTGATTGGGAGAAGATGTTGGGATGCCCATTTTGTAGCAAGGGTTGCTGCATAGATATCCATCCTTCTTGTCTTGTTGGATATGAAGAAAAGGGATTACTAAATTTGGTTAATAAACAAACCTCTTCCTCTATAATTCAAATCAATTTTATTCAAACAGTTTTATCAACACAACGAACAAATATGGTCTGGAAAGAGTTATGAAAAACAGGGATACAAAATATATTGAGCATGTACCATAGAAGTAAGATTGATGTCAGGTCTTTTATATCACCTCTCACCCAAGTCGTGGTGAGAGGCGAGAAAAGGAAAATTTTGGGGCAGAAGTGCTATCCCGTTCAAAAGTATTCTGGCCGGAAAATGCATTAATCACTCCATGAGTGAGAACAAGCAAGTGCAAAAGAAAATAGATCATAATTATGTAATTGCTACAGAACTATAGCACAGCCCGACAGCAATAAAGCTACTGTCAGACTGATTGTTAAGGACGTATCCTCGACTGGTACGAACAACACTATATCTGTCTCTCTCTCTCTCTCTCTCTCTGTCTCTGTCTCTCTCTCTCTCTCTCTCTCTCTCTCTCTCTATATATATATATATATATATATATATATATATATATAATAGAAATTGGTAGTTTGCTGTATATATATATATATATATATATATATATATATATATATATATATATATATATATATATATATATATATATATATATATATATATAATTATTCAAGTTCAAATATATTGACAAAATGAACACAAAACCAATATTTTTTCAAAAGTATTCAATACAGAATAGAGCTTTTATGAAATAAAATAAACATTTGTAGAACAGTCGACGCTAATTAATTCGTATTTTGACGCATTTGTGTCTCTTCAAGGCTGTCAAAAAAGCAAAAAATCGGTTTTGAAATCTGCCCAGAAAATCAAAAGCGAAAAAAAAGGGAAAAATGGGCACATTCAAAAGTATTGAAAAAAAAAATGTACTTAAAACCAATCTTTTCAAAAGTGCTCAGTACATGGTAGAGCTTTATAAATATACTTGATATAAACATATAAAGTGGTCTACACGAAGCAATTCATGTTTTGATGCTGCCGTGCACACTCGTCGGGACCACAATTCATACAGTGTTTTTATAAAGTATATATACATATATATATTTTTTTCTTCTTAAATGATTTCAACTGGGTCAATCCCCTGTGAGATATTGTCAGTTGTTGAGGTCAATATCTTAGATGTGTATCTCTCCTGATGAACTGCCTAGCAAGGTGCTTGCTAGGTAGCGAAACATGTGTAGGGAACTATAGCTTTACAAAATAAATAAATAATAAAATAAAAGATCTTTTCATTGTGATGAATCCTCTCTGGAAGAAAAGGGAAAAATATCTTGGTAATCTCTCCAAATATACGTACATATATACGTAATATATATATATATATATATATATATATATATATATATATATATATATATATATATATATATATATATATATATATATATGTATATATATATATTAACAGAACAATAGCAAGCTATATATATGTATATATATGTATATATATATGTATATATATATATATATATATATATATATATATATATATATATATATATGTTATATAACAGATCTCACTCTATCCGGAACTAATGTTGGACAGCGACATGCTGAGCGTTCACCGTTTCCGGAGAGCTACAAAAAGGAAAACAAGAAAAGGGGCTTGGCGCTAGTTGGAGGTAGCCGCCATCTTTTTCCCCAGCTAGCGACCAACGAGTGAACACGTAGAAAAAAGGTCACTCCATCGCCGTCGCCGTCGCCGCCGTCATCAAGAATTAAGATAACAACTTAACCGTCGCCGTCGCCGCCGTCATCAAGAATTAAGATAAACAACTTAACCGTCGCCGTCGCCGCCGTCATCAAGAATTAAGATAAACAACTTAACCGTCGCCGTCGCCGTCGTCATCAAGGAATTAAGAATAAAAAGAACGATCTTTGCTTTGGGGTAAATAAATATATTTGATTAATCCTATTCAAGTTGTCCGTGTTTCCTTGCAACCATACGCTTGTCTATCACACTGGTGTCAGAAGCGTACAGCAAGTTAAATATAGAGAACTACACGAACTTCACACGGGACGAACTTTTCACCCTCATTAGAGAGCAGAGAACACTATTGTTCAATTTGAAGACAGGGGCGGAACAGCCATCCAAACGTGTAATTCAAGAGGTTCAAACCGACTTAGACGACATGCTGGCGGCTTTAAGGCTGACTCCTTCGACAGCAACCCGTACGAATCAGAAGGAGAACGAGTATAGCGTAGTTATACGTCAACAGGCTATCCGGGACGTTCTCAAACAGCAGAAATTATTCCGCCCGGGAAATGACGTGAACCAATTCATCACGGCGCTGAACAAAGCTTATACCATCCACGTCGCACCGGAATTGGAGAGATATCCCAGCCTAGAAGGCGAGTTCGTCAAATCCGCGAAAGATTTACTTGACCAGGGTATCTTTCAGCAGATGGTGGATTCAAAGTCAGACTCGTCCACTTTTGAGGAACTAAAGGAGTACTTGCAAGCGGCCCACGGCAGCCAGATGACGAGCTTCCAGCACCTTAGCCGAGCCTGGGACTTGGAGCGAATAGACGGCGAAAAATTACCAGACTTCGCATCTCGCCTGGAGAACACTTTGAGAGATGCTGCCGTCCACATTAAAACGAAATTCAAAAAGGATAAAAAGACAGACCTGACAGTGGACGGTCTGGTTTCCATAATAGGCGCGATGCTGATGAGCGAAAAGGTGAAAACCTGGACTCCAAATATTTACACTCACCTAGTAAAGACGATGGACAATCATTACAATGCGATCGGCATAGCTTGCGAGGCCCAGCGATACATCGATCGTGGTGTAAAATCTGACGTCTCCTCGCCACAAGAAGCCTACTATACACAGAAATCACAGCAGTCTTACCAGGATGAGGCGTCACTCAGAACGACCCTGTCACCCCAACTCAGTAGGCAGCCACACCAGAGAGGCCCCGTCAACCAACATCCGAAGCAAGACCGTCCGCGAGGTCGCAAAGGTCGCCAGCACAATTCACAGACCCCGTTATGCCGGAATTACCTCGGGGGTCGACCCTGCTTTCGCGGGCACAATTGCCCATTCCGCCACCCGCCTCGCACCCAAGCACAGGCTCATATCGCTGCAATGGATGATGACCAGACATTCATAACACAGGATTTTCCGTTCGGGCAGGACGAGATGTGATGCTTCGTCCGCCCGACCCTCACATCAGCCATCACGTCTTCAATTTTCAAGCACCTAACCACCATTCACCGCTCGTCCAATCCTCATTCAATATTGACGGTGTGTACTTCTCCGGCATCGCGATGTTAGACTCAGGATGCTCCACGTGCATCATACCGCTGTCCCAGCTTCCCAAGGAAGCTGAAAAATATATGACCCGCACTGATATTCGGGTGAAGGGTATCAATGGGAGCATAGCCGCCCTGGGTGAACTGACATGTGACGTCACGATTGGCAACCACAATTCCCCCACGTTCAAAAAAGTGAACGTGCTTGTTACAACCCAAAACACACCAATCCTGATCGGCCAGAATATCCTGCGTCACAGCACGCTCAGCTCATATATAATTGACAACCAAAATTCCACGGTAAAATTCAGGCGCACATTTCCCTCAGGTTCCTTATCACACGCCGCGACCATCGCGCCGCCGACATCGTCGACCCACGTTCCTGCATGTGAACCCCAAACTGCTGTATTCCAGAGTCTCAAGTCGGAACCTCAACCCAACGCCCAGACACTGGAAGATAAATTAACTTGGCTGAAGCAGAACACTGGGCTATCGCTGCCGAATCACCCAAACCGGGACGAATTGGAGGATACGGCGAACCTTCTTATCAAATTCGCTGACATCATCGGCTCGAATGACAACAAACCAGGGACGTTCATCCGACCCATCCGGATACCGACCAACGGCCAATCCCGCAGTCAGAAGCAACACCCGATCGCCCAGGCCTTGGAAGCCGATGTCGATAACGAAATCAGACGCATGGCGAATGAAGGCGTTATCGAAAAATGCAGTGACCCCAGGGGCTTTAACAGCCCAGTGTTCGCTGTGCGCAAGAAAAACGGTTCAGTTCGCGTAGTGGCTAATTTCAAGAGAACACTGAACAAGGTCTTAGTCGATCTGGACCCTTACCCAATACCGAGGATAGACCATCTATTTAACAAGATCGGCAGGGGCAACACCTACTTTGCTTCTCTGGATCTTCGCAGCGGCTACTGGCAAATCGAAATCGACCAGCAGGACCGTCACAAAACCGCGTTTACATGGAAGGACCAGTGCTACCAGTACACTCGCCTGGCCTTCGGTCTTACCTCTGCCGGACAGATCTTTTCACGTTGCGTAGCGGAAGCTTTAGCCACAGTCAGTTCACGCGATAACATCTCGTCGTACATCGACGACAACTTGGTACATGCAAGAACATTCAATGAATACATATTCGCTCTGGAACAGCTTTTTACCGCCCTCCGGAATTTTGGTCTCAAGCTAAACCCGGAAAAATGCTCATTTCTTGCACCTGAGGCAAAATTCCTCGGACGCATTATAACCAGTGACGGTTTCAAGCCTGATCCTGAATACGTTCGGGCTATCCGAGAAATGAAGCCCCCAACTTCGAAAAAGGAACTACAAAACCTTATCGGGCGGTTGGTATGGATTAGGCAATTCCTTGAAACGCGCTTGCAGGAACAAATCCGATTGGACACATTTTCAAAACTCATGTCTCCCATTCATGACCTCAACAGGGCCAATAAACCTTTTCTGTGGACTGAGAGTGCCGACAAAGCCTTCAGAAGAATCAAAGAACGGCTTGCCTCTCCACCAATCATTTCATTCCCGGATTTTTCAAAGCTGTTCACACTCACCACCGACGCTAGCGATGTCGCATGTGGTGCGATCCTAATGCAAGAAGCTGACAACGGGAAGAAGAATATCATAGCTGTTGCTTCACATGCATTCAACCCCACGGAACAGAACTGGTCCACGACGGAACGGGAGGCCTACGCTATCAAGTGGGCGATAATTAAGTTTGATTATTTTCTCCGAAACCGCCCCTTTGTTCTTTTCACCGACCACAGGTCATTGACGTATCTGGATCAGCGGGTATTTAATAATGCCAAAATACGGAGATGGCAAGAAGAAATTTCGTGCTACGATTTTGTTCTCGAATACATCGAGGGCGAATCGAACATTTGGGCTGACATGCTCAGTAGGGGTTGCGGGCAGAAGAAGGCCAAAACTCCGTATGACCCGACCCCAGCAGGCCAGACTTTCGAGCTAAGTGGGTCAATTTTACGCATGTATATACCGTCTTGGTGCCTCAGCGAACTTAACGGTTTACAGTTGATTCCTAAGACTCACTCACCACAAGGCACCCGTGCACAAGAACACATCAGCAATGCGTTCTTTGCATATCATTCGTCATCCTCCATCCCTACAGAGAGAATCTGCAATCACTTGGGCATTGCAGAAGAACAACAGAAGGATGAAACATTAGCGAAGATCATCAGTGCCCTCCAGTCACCCTCACCGGATAAACCACATATTGATCCCGACGATCACCGTGCTACGCTCTTCAATAGACACTTCCAACAATTTTTTCTGGAGCCAGGCACCTCCGTTTTGATGATTCGGGACAGCAACAACTCCCCCAAACTGGTTGTGCCGTATAAACTTTGTGCCAGATACCTCTCGCAAGCACACGAAGGCACCAATCACTCGGGCATCACGCGCATGCAAGAACTCATGTCCAGTTATTGGTGGGAGTTCAAGAACCGCGACATCAAGGCCTACGTTGACTCTTGCGTAACATGCGCAAAATGCAAAGGGAACTATGGCAAACGCACCCACTGGCCCATGGGTCACTGCAAACGCGGAAAGAAACCATTTGAGTTGGTCTTCATAGACTTTGTGACAATGCCAAACTCGAAAGGAAAACGTTACATCCTGACAATTTTGGACAGCTTTAGTCGGTACTTCACGGCCATACCATGCGCAAGGGACCGTGCCATTGACGCAGCCCGTGGGTTGTATCAATTCTTCCTTCGACACAGGGAGATTCCACGGATTGTTTCATCTGACCGTGGCACACACTTCACAGGAGAAGTGTACAGACGATTCTGCGACCAGTTGGCTATCACGCAGGAACTCCACTATCCGTGGAGACCACAGAGCTCAGGCAACATCGAGCGACAACATCGAACGATGAAAAACGCGCTATATATGCTATGCGAGGACAGAAATTGCGAGTGGACTGACGTCCTGGGATCTGTGGTCTCGTCCATGAACGCCACGGTCAATAGCGCTACCGGTGTCTCCCCCCATTACGCAATCACTGGTCGTCATCCCAACATTGGTTTGCCTATGCTTCACAATAAACAAATCAGAAACGACGATCCGGGGGCATATGGCATGGAGATCAATGCCCTGCTGAGGCAGGTTCACCACCATGTCACTCTGGCCAACGACGAGGCTGACCACAAACTTGAGAGGAATGCGCATAATCCTACTTGCAAAGACTCAATACAAGTGGGTGACAGGGTCTTACTTCATCGGCCACAATCAGGACCGGCCCGAGCATCTCATCTACCTTGGGTGGGGAATTTCACGGTCACAAAGTCAAATGATGTGATGTGCCAGGTGCAAGATGAAAAGGGTGATACAGCCTGGATCCACCGCGCACATATCAGACAACTGGCCCCTCGACCACCACACCTATGCAACACACCCTTACCCCTCTCACCATGTACCAACCACAAAAATCACGTCGAACCGCAGTCACCAAGGGACCCAGATCCAACTCACGACATACACCCTACAACATTACAAGAGGGCAATACAGACAGTACTCCGCTACCAGCGAGAATGATGAGAGGACGACTACCTGCACGCTTCAAGGACTTTGTCATGAACTGAGGATATCCCACGGACTAGTTCACAAACCTGATTGAGATCTGAGGGGGCATTTGTTATATAACAGATCTCACTCTATCCGGAACTAATGTTGGACAGCGACATGCTGAGCGTTCACCGTTTCCGGAGAGCTACAAAAAGGAAAACAAGAAAAGGGGCTTGGCGCTAGTTGGAGGTAGCCGCCATCTTTTTCCCCAGCTAGCGACCAACGAGTGAACACGTAGAAAAAAGGTCACTCCGTCGCCGTCGCCATCGCTGCCGTCATCAAGAATTAAGATAACAACTTAACCGTCGCCGTCGCCGCCGTCATCAAGAATTAAGATAAACAACTTAACCGTCGCCGTCGCCGCCGTCATCAAGAATTAAGATAAACAACTTAACCGTCGCCGTCGCCGTCGTCATCAAGGAATTAAGAATAAAAAGAACGATCTTTGCTTTGGGGTAAATAAATATATTTGATTAATCCTATTCAAGTTGTCCGTGTTTCCTTGCAACCATACGCTTGTCTATCACATATATATATATATATATATTAACAAAACAATAGCAAGCTACTCCCATAAGTTAAATAAACAAAGGGTTCTGTTCAGAATGTCATACAGATTCCTGAGTTTGACAATACACATCTAAAGAAGAGTAGCCCGAATCATCCAAATGATACAAATTATCGCTCATCATCTAAAAACATGAGACGATTTTATTTAGTTTCATTAAACATTTGCACTTTTTTATTGCGGAAATCGCTCCAGAGGAAGCATGAAGCTACTTGATATAAGCAGCTAACAAGAATGGAATATGATTATTGCAAAGACAGAAGATAATGCCTATTCGTGTTAGTCTGGAAAAGACCAAGGTTATTGGTAGTCGGAAAACAGTCACCAGGAAGAGAGTCCCACAAGCCTTCAGTTCTTGGAAAAAAGTTACTGGAATAGGAAGCTGTATTACAATGAGGTATCAAAATAGCGAATTGATGAACACCACTAGACCAACGAGTCAAACGAGCTGGAACAAAAGAAGCAGGGAATAGATCAGACAATTCCAAAGAACACATGCCATAATAGTATTTATAGAAAAGACTGAGACTATCAACATCACGTCTGTGAGAGAGAGGGTGTAGAGAAGAAGAATAGGTTTGGTCAATCAAATCACAGATACGTTTCTGCACCTTATCAAGAACTCTCAAATGGGACAGAAATTCGCCAGTCAAAATATTACAACAATACATGGTCTCATAATAGATTTGTAGAGATAGAGAATGGCCTCAGGTGTAAGAAAGTGTGTAGAGTGATAAAGAGAACCAACTTTACAAGAAGCAGAAAGAGCACTGGATCTAATGTATGAACTCCAAGAAAGATTTGATGAGAGATAAAGACCAATAAGTTTCAGAGACGATTTCTCCTCAAGAGCAGAGCCATCCATGAGAATCTCAGGAAGAAAAGAGACACGCCTACGATTGAAAGACACAGGCTGAGTCTTAACAGGATTAAATGAAAAAAGCCATTTCCTACCCCAATCCACAACAGAACCCAGGTCAACTTCTAGATCAGCTGCATATTTCAACTGATCCGACAGAGATGAGCGAGAAGCAACACCAGAATAGAGAGTAGTATTATTAGCATAAATGTTAATTTTCTTAAAAATATTCCCTAGAAGATCATTTATATAGAGAGGAAACAGCCTAGGATATAACCCTGAGGAAGACTAGCATTGATAGGAAAAGAGAATGAAGAGACACCGTCCAAAGTTACTCGCAAGCTTCGATCAGAAAGAAAAAATCTAATAATGTTAAGAACCTTACCACTAATACCATAACCCTGAAGTTTGTGTAGAAGACCAGAATGCCATACTCTGGCGAACTGTTTCGAAATGTCAAACGCAATGGCTCTTCCGTCGTCTGAATTATCCATAAACCGACAGATCTACTCAATTACAACAGTTAACAGATCAAACAGAACGAAAACCACAAAAGCCATACTGAGCATTACTAAAGAGGCCTAGACTTTTCAGAAAATGAACAAGCTTGCCGTTGACCAACCTTTCAAAAACTTTGCTAATAAGAGAGAGGAGACTAACAGGATGATACTTAGTTGGGTCAGACTGATCATCAGCATTTTTATAGATAGAAACAACAGAGGACTCCTTCCAACAAAAAGGGAAACAGGACTGAGACAAACAGAGATTGAATAATTTAGAGAGGATAGAAAAAAGTTCAGGAGCACAACACTTGAGAACAACAACAAGAATTGAATCAGGACCGGAAGTTCTAGGCTGGTCAAGATCAGAAAGAACCCTAGCAACCATCTTTGGAGTGGTAATGACAGAATCAAGAAACTGATCAGCTTTCAAGGAAAATCAGGAAGAACAGCACCGGGATCACCAAGAGAAGAATTATCAGCAAAAAGACTAGCAAATAGATCAGCCTTATCCTTAGAAGATGAAGTAACCTAAAGACCATTAAAAAGAGGAGGAATAGCAGACTTGCCACTATTAATAACACTATTGTATATTCTCCAAAAATCACAAGAGCCAACCCTTTGAGATGAGATAGAGTCATGAACCCTTAGAGAATAGCTAAACTTAGCCTCAGAGATTTCTCTCTTGCAGGCATTGCTAGCTCTTCTGTAAAATTGTCTGGAAGCCTTAGAACCATCCCGACGATACTGATTAAAGTAATGGTTATGATGGGTAATGGCAGAAGCACAAACATGAAAACAAGGGGGAGAATGAGGTTTGGTTTGAAACTTACGATGAGGTATCAATTCCAATAAGAAGCCAGTCAGTAACCTCCTTAGCAGCATTATTCGGAGACATACAAAGATAGGACCCCCTGGAATGTCACATAGGAGGCTGTGAAAACTATTCCAATCAGCGTTTATGTAGTTAAACGTCTTCCTGTGGAAGGGACAATCAATAGAAGACTTCACCGAAAAATCAACCTCAACATCAACAACAGTATGATCAGAAGAACCCAATGAAGAAGAAGAGGAAATAGAACATGAGTAAGGAACAGAAGTAAGAAAAGATCAAGTAAGAATGATTGATGAACATCATTATCAGGAAAATGTGTGGGGAAGGTGACAATTTGGGACAAGTAATGAGACTGAGAAATGTTAAGACATATTTCTCCAGGTAGATCTGTGCGGTTAGAGTGAGGGAGCTAGTCAGAATGATTAGCATTGAAGTCACTAAAAACAAAGATAGAGCTTAATGGATGAATTGGAAATACATCATCAATACTGTTAGATATTGAATCGACAACAGAGCAGTGATTGTCAGAACACAAAGAACAAATAGGAAGTAGAGTGCAGCAAAGACAAACTCAGACAGATTAAAGGACCCACATGAGATTCAAGGCTGAGGACACGTGCAATGGGGAGATCCTTGAGAAGAAAAAGAACAAGACCATGCAAATGTGTGGAAGAGTCTTTGCAGACAAGAGACAAATAACCATCCACATGTTGATCGTTGCTATCAAAAGAAGCATCCAAATTAGCTTCACAAAGAGCAAGGATGTGAGGAGATGTGAGAATGATCTGATGTGTTTAATGTAAATTGGCCCCCACTGAAGCTTATATTTTTTGAAGACCTCTTTATCACCCTCTAAAATATTTGGCTGACATTACATGATCACGTGGAGTCTTGATAATCACTCAAATATCGAAAATTAAACAAAATACTGGTAGAACATTACATTTTTTGCAGAATTGGTGACATTTATTGGAAGTGTTTCTACCAGTATTTTGTTTACTTTTTGATTTTTCAGCAATTATCAAGGGTCGTCGTGCAGGGCTCATGGTCAGCCATTTTGTTTTTCGCTCTAACTGAACAAAGTCGACACCAGGCTTTAAGATAAGTTAAAACACAAATAAACTTATCCAGGTAGGTAGAAGAGTAACTTATCTTGCTTTTGGTAACATTTATTTGTTGCCTATTTGTTTTTATTTTTTCACCCCCTTTTTTGCTTTGTTGCTTCTTGTTAAAAAATAACCCCGGTTTGCTATTAAAATTTAACCTAAACAGAGCACCATGATGAAGCATGGAAGGAGACAGGTAACCTGAAAAAGAGACATGTAGCCTTTGTTCTATGGACCTGTGTTCGGTGGTGAGGGAAGATAGAGATTGTCTCCTGTTGAAGTTTGTTTTTCTAGAGAAAAGGTTTTCTACTTTCATTTCATGACGTCATTAATTAAGAACCGTAAAAATTGCTACAAAATCTTAAATTAAAAATGGAGAATGAAAATGGTCTCAATAGATACATATGCCTCTGATATTTGGACGTTAAAAGCAGAGGATAAACACAGGCTCTCTTTATTTTAAAACGACTGTCTGAGAACCATGATCGGCAAAACCCTTCTGGATCGTTGTAGGATTACCTAAATTAAAGAACATCTTGAATTTCGAAATTACATCATTGAGATTATCAGGAAAAGAAGTTCTGAAAGCAATGTATATACCAAACATTCACGAAAGAATTTCCCAGTAAAAGATCCTATGGTAGTTCTCCAAAGCGCTGGACTGATCAGATCGTTTGCTAACGATGGAAAGATTGGCAAAACAACGAACAACATGGACGGATTGTGTATCCAGAAAGTGAGGATTATACAGTAAAGTAAAAGTAAAAAAAACATGAAAATATAGCAATTAGATTCCTTAACGGTGATATCGGCAAAAAAGATGCTCTTCATAAACATTAAAATTAACCCTAAATTTGGGGTGGCCATCGAGGATGTGGAAATCTAGGTCGGAAAATCTGGGACCTCAGTCAAGACCTTAAACTCAGCTTTGCCTTATAATTTACAGATGGCAGTAATTGAGTAATTGTCCATTCTTAAAGAGTAAAAGAATATTGGGGCTGCTGCTCTGTTTTGGTTACCTGCCTCACCCTACGCTTCCTCATGGGGAGGGAGGTTCTATATATTTAATTTTTTAATTGCAAACAACCCTTTTCAGCGGATTTCATTCTCATAATTCTGACAAAGTCTGGGCCATTTTGAAGCTAATGGTCCTTATTCTGTCGGGCTGAGGTATGGTTCAGTGCAGTCCTAGGAGGTCAACCTTTCTAGGCTTTACTTTCTTTGTTTGAGAATCGCTAGAGGAGCTGCTCAGGCATTTTTTGTAGGTCAGAGTGCACTTGTGCTAGCTTTTCAATCCCGTCTGACCTTGTGTCTAACCTCCTAAGGAGGTAAATAATAGCAAACAACCCTCCTAAAAATTAAAATAAGTAGATTTCTTTTTTAGTAATTTGAAGTGGGTTTAAATGTCCCAAAAGATTACATGACTAAAAAGAAAACTAGTCGTATTCCTGAGATTTATATGTTGGTCCTCTATCTGACTACCTTGACTTTCCTGCTACCATAAGTGCCATTTCCACACATCCAGTATATCAGTCTACATAAACGAGGTAGCTCCTACCATAAAGGTCTAAGAAGTCTGTGACTGTCTGCTGAACTGGGAATTCTGAGTTATGTGGCCATACTAATCTTGAGAGGGTAACGGTCACTTGCATGATTTTGCCGTAGACAGCTGAAATAAATGAGGTAAATCTGGCTGAGATCATTTTATAATGAATGCCACATGCGTCATGAGCCAAAGTGAGGCTAACGTGGGTGCGAGATTTGAGTTTTCTGCTGCTGTAGTTTTCTTTTGAGATGTGTGTTGATCAGATAAAAGGTGGTTAAAGAAACTTGTAGCAGCTTGCATGAATGAACTATTTTCTGTCGATCTGTGTAAGTTGTGATTCGGCTTAACGACCAGGTGCGTGTCTGCATGTAACGAGATTCACATGCGATCGTAAAGCCAGATGATGTGATCAGCAGAACACTCTAGTTTGTGACACTTTCCCAATTAGACAAGATGTGATCCTGCGATTCTCTGCCAGGCCGATGGCAGAGAATCTACAAACTCCAGGAAAAGATTATTTCACCTTGTCAACTTATACTCAACCCTGTGTATTATCCTTTGTATTGTTCCTGTGTTTCTCCTACATAAAACTATTACCCGTCTGTGCACCTTGTTGTTCGATTGATTTACGTCTTAAAAGAAAATTATACAAACCAATCCACTTATACTTGTCTTTTATCTCATCTAAAATTTGACTTTTCCCAGCTAAAAGCTCTTGGTGTACGTGTAGTCTAATGTGAACCATTATTCCGGCATCTGTGTTTTATGTTGTCAGGTGTCTACATACTACCTAAAAATAATAATTTAACAATTTATATTTAAAAGGGAAGTAACTGTTTGCCCTTTGTTATCACTCTTGAAATAAATTGTATTTTGGAAAACAGAGTTATGTCCCTTACATTCCAGACCAGCTCAAATTTTGGGGAATTGGACATGTCACAAAGCAACTACAAATAATTACATCCTCATTATAAATTAAATCTTTTTCAGTTGTAAATATACATATAATAAAAAGTTATATTTGTTGATCTATACAAAAGCGTTTTTATAATAATCATTTTTCTAGTGACCGGAGCAACAGATTTGATGTAAGTCTTCCATTTCAAGTCTGGAGTAAAAGTCAGTCCTAGAAGCTTATCAAAGCAGAGGCTTCCTCAAGGAGAGAGCCATTCATTTCAATTGGGGTAAAGTGAGGATTCGAGCGTTGATATTTGCATCAATATTGTTACACATTTCTGAGTGGTAGATTGTCTCACGTTAACCCTATCATTAACCCTAAGTCCGGATGGCAATTCGAAAAAATCTCTTACTGTCTGTCTGCATGCTCTTTTGTCAGACACTGCAAAAAAGTATCACGTGACCTAGCGTTTTGAAGGGTAGCAATTTGGTACCGTCATTTTACCAGAGTACCTTAATTTTTACAGACGCCCCTGTCGTATAAAAGAACCAACATATTTATGTCCAGAAATATGGTAATATATTTTATGTATCGACTTATTTAGTAGGTTGAGATTATTAAAATATATTATCGACGTAACAATTGTGTACAGTAACACAAGTGGTTTATGGATTATTGTGTAATGACATCATAGTAAAGGGGAGATAACTATTAATTAGTATAACAATGTCTAAAGTTAATAATGTCTCTTAAATCTGATAATAAAATTAATACTAAAAATAAAAATGAAATTAGGTATTTTTGTTTAAATAATTGTTGTTTTTGAAGAGTTATAGACAATGGCAGACTGGGTCTCAAAATATTAGTTGACAGAACACGAAAAGGGGCCCATCTACAAATATAATACTATTATTTAATTTTCATAACATATAAATAAAATTTTATGAAAAAAAAACGAGTACAATTAACATCTTTTGTGACTAAAATTAGGCTTGCTCTGGGTCCCCTTATTCCATATCCTATGTTTTTATCTCTTTCATTCATAACATCAAAGTGTAGTATCTGTTCCGATGGATACTGCACGCCTGTCCTGTGCAGTTCTAGGAGGTCCACCCTCCCAGGCTTCGCCTCCCCTCTTTGGGGAGGAGTAAGTTTATTGCTTACTGTCTGAGGCGCCCCTACCAACGGGGCTGCCCAGGCAATTTTTAAATGGCCAGAGTGCTCACCTCTCGAGCGCTGGCTTTTAACCCCACTTGCTCGACCCGATCTTGGGTCACATCTTACTTGTGGGAGTAAGATAAAACTGGCCTTGTGCCTAACTCTGCGAGGAGTAAATAAATAACATGCGTTTTTGTCCATTACTTCATTTATTACATATTAAATGTTATTGTTACCCAAAGACGTGACAATCGTCTATGTATCATCCAAACCAGGATCCATTTAAACAAGTACTATGGTTAATTTAGCAATTATTAAATGGTGACACTCTATAATCATCATCACACTTAATAAATCTCGATTTATATAAAGTTATGTATGTGTATATGTTTATATACTTTTATGCAAAGGATTCACCCATAAACTTATTAACTGATTATTATGAATTTTGTAACACAGCTGCTAGGCATAAGGGTAGTAATGTTGGCTATATTTGGTTTAATTTAGTTTTATACAAAGCGAGGCGAAGAGGGCAGAAGTCATTCATCAAAATTCAGATACCTCAGATTTTTATGAAATTTTAGAAATTTGTATTAAACATCAATTAATAAATATTCCCTAAATTTCAGTCTCTCTGGAGTATTTTAAAGGAGTTTTAGGGGGGATTAATACAGGCACAACCTCCGATTTGAAAATTTAAATATTTCATGGCTTTCATTGAATTTAATCTATACTCATTAGACACTAAATAAGCAAGATTCCCTGAATTTTAATTTATTCTCAAGACCTCTTAAGCTTAAAAGCCTTAAATTTTAGACATTTTCTAGAATCAAATTATTGAATGGATTTTGATCAAAATTGGAATAAGGATTCTAGACATAAGGTTTAGTAACATTATATATTTATTTTAATCTTTGTAAGCAGACATAAAAGTGGTGCAAAACTCTTCTGTTTGGGGGAATTAATATTACTTGTCCTGGGACGGGTATTTTTCGAGTCTACTCTATATATAAAAGATGAAACTTATCTGTCTAGATGTCTGCTAACCACTGAAACTAAAACAGACGATGTACTATTCCACTCAAAAAGGATTTACTCGATGAAGCACTGAAGAAAAAAAAAAGATGACAAACAGTAGCATATCGATTGGATAATTGGCAGGAAAATGATTGATTATCCACCAATGAAGACCTTTCCAAGCCCAAATGAAAATCGTCCCAATGGATCAACCCTTGATAGAAAATACTGGGTAACACAAAATAGAGAAAGAGCTAAAAATGTTCAAACTTGGAGAAACCTGCCACAAACAGCCTTATTGCACCGGTAGCGTGACACCACATATAATAATATTTAGATGCGGGTGTGTTATCTTTACATGTAAGGTGGAATTTTCCATGTAGAAGTTGTAAGGACTATGTGTCCGAGTAGTGACGTCACAGAGACAGGAAGTCGTTAAGCTGATGTGACACATGGGTAAGAAGATCTTGCTCTCTTTCAACTGAACCCTTCTTCTCAGAGAGAGCAGTGGGTTTGGATAGCTGTTGCCCCCCCTCCCCAAATAGAAGGGGTTGGTGGTTTTCTGTGTATAACACATCACTCAATAAGTCCTAGGCCTGATATATAGATGGTGCCACTAATAAAAAACCTGACTTTTATAAAGCACTAACCTTCAAATAGCACCTGCCAAAATTTTAGTCCAATTGGATTATTAGTTTACAAATTACAGTTATTTAAGTGAAGCTACTGTTGCAAATTTTCAAAACAATGAAAAAATCTGAATTTCGTGTGTTGATAAAGAATTTTGTTCTGATGGGAAAAATACTGTTCAAGCAAAGCAATGGCTTAATAAGTGTTATTCAGACGTTGCTTCATAAGAAACAATGGTTAAGAGGTGGTGTGTTATGCTCATTCACCAAGACAATGCACCATGTTACAAGTTGATCGCAACAATGGCAAAACTACATAAATTGCATTTCGAAATGCTTCTGTACCCATTCTATTTTCCAGATTTGGCTCCCAATAACTACTTTACAAGAATGCCCCAGGGAAAGAGAGTTGGCCCCAATGAAGAAGTTTTTTTCCACACTACCACACTGTCGTTGTATCTCATACTTTAAAAGAGGTCAGTGACCTCGCACGCAAATTAGTAACACCTACAAAAGCCCACATCTCTGAACATACACTTTTTCTCTCTTTCAAATGTCCACTTTTTTTATCTTATTATTGAGGTCATCGCTTATCAAGGCCAAGAGCCACTCGAGGATAAGAAAATAAATGCTGTCTGAAATTATGAGGAACACTAACATTGATAGATGCCATCAAATGCATTTGATTACTTTCAGGACGGTCCATGGCAGGAATTTGTTGACATTGGATTTGTAGACGATTAAGTTGCAATCAGCAGGGAAGCAGTCCCACGAACAATGTGTTCTACGGTAAATGTTCATCTCTATCATCACATACACATGGGAAAGTATGACATAAGTTATGTTTAATAAGGGATGCCGAGTCTCTTGACAATCAATAAAGGTACAAAAAATATACCTTAGCTCCTTGGAAGTAGAACGCCATAAGTGTCTTGTATTAACCTTGACCACTGTCTTTGGTACAATGAAAGAGATACTGTCTGGAAGCAAATTATTTTAATTGTGCCCTGAGGATTTCTTGGAAGCAACAATAATAAAAACCAAAACAAGAATCTGATAGAATAAATCTGGCCTAGAGGCCATTGCTTTGCCTTGCCTCACCCTGATAAGGGAATGGTGGAAGTAATGCTGATACAAAATAATCATCATGAGCTTCACAGCCATGAATTTCAATCAATAATATATTAGGAGTCGGGAATGAGTGGGGATTGTTGGCGTTTGCAATAATGACTTTGATTATGATCTTCGTATTAATCAAGAGATATCGACAGTATTTCTCTGGATGGGGAAACGTATTCGCATCTTAACAGAGCCAGGAATCTGTTTAGCCAGTATCTATTCATATAAAGTTAGGAATGTCTACATGTTTATATATTTGTATGTACAGGATTCACTTCTAAACTGATTAATCGATCATTATGAATGTTGGAACACAGCTGCTAGTCGTAAGGGGGCGTAATGTGGATTATATTTAGTTTAATTTAGTTTTATGGAAAGCGGGTTAGTTAAAATTCAGATATCTCCGATTTTTGTAAAATTTTAGCAATAAGTATTAGACATCAATTAATGAATATTCCCTAAATTTCAGGCTGTTTTAAGTATTTTTAAGGGGTTTTATGGGGCACGATATAGGCATAAAATTCAAATATTTTAAATATACATTGAATTTAATCCATTATCATTAGACACTAAATAAGCAAGATTCCCTGAATTTCAATTTATTCTTAAGCCTTTTTAAGCTTAAGCCTAAAATTTTAGCCATTTTCTAGAATCAAAATATCATGTAATGGATTTTGATCAAAATTGGAATAAGTATTCTAGACATAAGGTTAAGTAATCTTATATCTTGATTTTAATCTTTGTAAGTAGAGTAAAAGTTGTGCAAAGCTCTACTGTTAGGGGATTTTTTTTACCCTTCTTGGAACGGATATTCTTCTAGTATAATTATATGTGTAACTTGTGTTTATAGAGAGCTTACGAAGAGCAATAAGTTGCATATATAGCTATTATTATACTAAAGCTGAGTTAATTAAAGTGTTTTTCCTAAAGCTTTTTTCCTATATAATTTAATGACACAAAAATACATACTAAAATATTTCTCAGTTCTCAGATTAACTTTGGAACATCCCTCAAGAACATACCTACAACAAACAAAAAGGACTATTTTCTGAGGTTTATAATGAAAACAGAGGAATTAATCAGACGAATGAGATGGAAAGCCTACTTTGCCTGCATAAAAATGATAATACCGATAATAAGGAAAACTATGGTTTCAAAAGTATGAAACCAGCTCCTCCAATTAAGCAACTAGAACAGTTCGAAAGTGATATGCAAGACCTAGCAAACAATTTAACATTCCACAAGTACAAAAACCAATTTCAGAAAAAACTAGACGGTATAGTCAGAGAAATAAATACATCCAAGAGCATCCTAGTTAAAGCTGATAAAACAAGGAACTTTTATAAACTCAAGAAACAGGAATATAGACACTTAATAAACAAGAATTTAACCAAGAACTACCGGAAGGCAAACAACATCAACCTAATAGAAATCATCAACACAGAAAGTAAAAGGATTACCAAGGAGTTAAGAATCAGCGAGAGAGTAGGAAAACTAAAAGAAAACGAGGCGTACATTTTGCTTAAGGATCACAAGCCGGATTTCAACACGAAACCAGCCACTAGACTTATTAACCCAACCCGACCTGAAATTGGCAGGATTAGTAAAAGAATTTTGGAAGGAATCAATCTAAAAATCAAACATAAATACAAACTGAATCAATGGATTAACACCATGGACACTATAAATTGGTTTTCTGAAATTAACGGCAAGAGTAGGTGTACCTTTATCCAATTCGACATAATGGAATATTACCCGTCAATCACAAAAATCATTTTTGAACATGCAATTGAATTTGCAAGGAATTCCGTAGATATTTCACAAAAGGATATTAATATTATACAAAGCTGCTGTACCACGGTTCTTATTAGCGACGGTGAGCAATGGACGAAAAACAGGGAAAATGGATCTTTTGATGTTTCCATGGGTTCGTTAGATTCAGCCGAGGCATCTAACCTAGTAGGACTATATATATTAAGGAATATAACAATGAATAATAACATAGATGTAGGGGACATAGGTTTATATAGGGATGATGGTCTAATGGTAGTAAAGGAATCCACTAGTGCAAAATGCGACAAGATAAGAAAGATAATACATAAAGAAATGAATAAACTAGGACTTAAGGTTGAAATTACCGGAAATGTCAAACAAGTTAACTTCCTCGACGTTACGTTTAACTTAACTGAAAATAAATATAAACCCTTTATGAAAGAAAACTCAAACCCAATATACATACATCCACAATCAAACCACCCTCCTTCAATAATTAAACACATACCCATATCAATAGAAAGTAGAATAAGCAATAACTCATCAGACGAGACAATGTTTAACAACTATAAAAATATTTACAATACTGCCTTGAAGAATAGCGGGTACGTAAATGCTGATATTAAATATAAGAATACGGCTACAAATGCTAGCAAATCTAAAAACAGAGGTAGGAAAATAATCTGGTTCACACCCCCATTCAATATGATGTTAAAAACAAAAATTGGTAGCAAATTTCTACAACTTATAGGCAAACACTTCCCACCTGGTAATGCACTCCATAAGCTATTTAATAAGAATACATTAAAACTAAGCTATAGTTGCACAGATAACATAGAAAGAATAATTAAAAAACATAACAATAAAATACTTAAAAGGAATGATACGAATACGAATAGCGATATTGGGGGGAATCCTACCACTAACAATTGTAACTGCCAGAGACAGGATGAATGTCCCTTGCAAAAAAATTGCGTCACCGTGCGGAAATCTACACTACTGAAAATCCGAGCGACAGTAAGTTCTATATAGGAAGCACATCAAGAAGTTTTAAGGATAGGTATTACACGCATAAATTATCCTTTAGAAATAAAAAATACAGTAACACTTCGCTGTCCCGATACTTCTGGAAATTGATAGATGAGAAAAAGAACCCTAAAATTAGATGGAGTATAATAAGGAAAGCAAAAACATGTAGATCACTCACCTCACCCTGTTTCTTATGCCTGGGTGAGAAAATTGAAATTGTTAAATTCAAAGATAAGGAAAAATTACTCAACGTTAGAAATGAAACGAGTTTAAACTGCAAACATTTAAAGGAGCACACACTAAGCAGATTTTAGATCATAAAAAACTCTACTGACTGTTACTTCGTTGTTAGCGGAACACATATTCAATTTTTAATTCTAATTTTATTTTTATTTTCATTTTTATTTGAATTTTTATCTATTTATTTATTTTATTTTTATTTTTATTTTATTTTTATTTATTTTTTATTTTTTTATTGTTTTTTTATTGTTTTATTTTTATTTTTTATTATTTAATTATTTTTATTTTTTATTTTATTTTTTATTTTTTTATTTTTTATTTTTTATTTTTATTTGTTATTTTTTTAACTTTTTTATTCCTTATTCTGTTTTTTATCAATTTTGGTTTTGTTTATTTCTTATTCTGTTTTTATTTGTATTTTATAACTCTGGTGATGTCTTTATAATGCAATCTGGAATATCCAACAAATGCTACACATCAACATATAATAATGTTCTCAGCGCACACACACAGTAATCGCATGTGTGGGTATGCGTGTGTGTGTATGCATACATGTGTGTATGTGTACATGTGTATATGTAATTTGAACTGAAATAGATTGAAGCAATAATGAATGGTTTTGATTGCTAAAATATGGATGTTTGCATACATTTTAATCTATTTTGATTGCGTGCATGTCGGTATTTGTGTGCACATGCGCATATGTGTATACGTGGTCTGTGTACGTATATATAATGACATTATATATTTATGTTATACGGGTATAACAGTATACTTGTATCTGTAATGGTATATACATTTGGAATCGTATGGTTTAGGTATGTATGGATATATATTGGTGAGCATAAGTGTGTGTATATGTGTGCATACGTGGGTATGTGTAATTGGATTGAAATATATATGTATGCATGGGTATAGGTATTTCGACGGATATTCTATATTGTAGCAAAAGGTATATTTTCATGTCATTTTATTTTTATTTCGATTTTGATATTCATTTCTTGTGTACGTATACGTTGATGAATGCACATATTTATGTGCATGGGTGTACTTTATATATGTGTATGTATCTGTGTGTGTATACATATATATATATATATATATATATATATATATGTGTGTGTGTGTGTATGTGTATGTGTGTATGTATATGCATGTGTGTGCACTTGTGCGTGTGTATGTTTATGTAAGTATACGTGGTGTGTGTGTGGTATGTATATCTGACTATGAATATACACGTATACATTTGTCGGTAGTTTATATTTGCATAGTCTAGTTCTTTTATGTATATTCTAGGTATGTGCTTGTATATATTAATTTGTGTGTACTTTATATAAGTATAGATGTACATGTATGGATTTGTATTCGTATATATGTATAGGTGTGAACTGTCGGCGCCTGTATATATGTGTGTGTATGCGTGTGTATGTATGTATGTGTATATGTGTATGTGTGTTTGTGTATGTATATATATATATATACACGTGTATGTGTATATATTGGTATATATATATATGTCAGCGTGTGTGTATGTATATATGTGCATATATGTACGTATTTTTAGGAACTATTTTTAGGAACTATTTATACTAAAAGTGTATGGGTGTGTGTATGCGTGTATATCTATGTTACGAATATGCTCATGTATGGTTTATGTATGTGTGTATATATATATATATATATATATATGTATATATATATATATATATGTATTTATATATATATATATGTATATATGTATGTATGTGTATGTATGTGTCTGTGTGTATGTGCATGTATATGTGTGTGTGCGTGTGTATACATGTATCTGTATGTATATGTATATATATATGTGTGTGTGTGTGTGTGTATAGATATACGTGTATAAGTGCATATAGCTGGATATGTTGAGTCTGTGTAGACGTATAGATGTATGTATTGAATATATATCTAGAATATTCTTATTTCTTTATTTTTTTTATTGAATATACATCTAGAATATATTTATAAGCATGTATTATTCTGAATATATGCTTGATTGATAGTGGATCTGTGTATGTGTCCATGTTTAGATGTGTATGTATATCAATGTCTGTTTATTTATCTGTTTGTTTATTTAGGTGCGTTTGGGTATGTATTAGAGTTTGTTTATATATGTGTGATTCTTGATATATAGATAAGATATTTATACTGGAGTGAGTCTGTAAAGCTGGGTAGGCCAGAAAGCAGAGAGCAATAAAATGAGGACAGGAAAAGGCGATGGAGACGCCATAAAGGGTAATAAAAAAAGGGACAACCACTAGCAGAAAAGGTCAACTAGTGAAATAGGTAATCCGATACTAATTCATAAGAAATAGAAAATACAAAATCCCAAAAAGAGTTATTTAGGATAGAAAATTCTTCAAATCCATCCATTTCTCGAAAATTCTTGGTCTGATGAGGTTGACTTTCTGGGAAAAGTGCAACCGAAACATGTATGCACATATGTAACCAATAATGTTTGTATAAATAAAAATCATTATACTTATAAACAGCTCTACTTGTTATTGAGCACTTTTTATAAACACTTGAGTTTCTACAGATTTACATTTACAGAAACTAATACAATACATGTACGATATATATATATATATATATATATATATATATATATATATATATATATATTAATTTCTGTAAGTTCACACAAAAGTTTATGTAGTAGCTCAATAGGTTGCAATGCAACAAGAGATAATTTACATATTTTTTTTTAAAATCTAATTTACATATTCTTGAAAAAAAAGGAATATATATAAATTAAATGAATAGGGATACATTTTGATTTTTTCAGCCTACTTGTGACGAATATACACTGATAAGTCCTTGAAGTGAGTGTTTATGGCATTTTGTATATCATGAAAATGTGTATTTTCGAAATGGGCAGAAACAATTGTCTGATAATAAAGTGTTTTAGAATGAAATCTGGAATGTTTTCTGAATAACTATGATTTTATATATACACATATTTTTTAAGTAAATATTTTTTATTATTACCTACAGACATCGATGTTTCATGCTTATGCAATCTTCAGTGTAGGAGATGTTAATTCTTGCCGGTTGGAGGGCTCGAACCCAGTTGCAAGTCAGCTCTAACTTGCAGTCTGACATTCTACCTTTCGGTCATTACCAATTAACATGGAAATGAAGAGAATTTAAAGTCTATAAATGTCAAAATCAGCGGACATCTATAGTAAGCGAGTCGAACAGTGTTCAACAGCAGAGAGTTTGAACATCGCATTACGCCTAGTATAACTGCTTATTATTTAATTCTCTTATATATAGTTTTTTTTTATTGTATTTATCAAACCTCCCACAGCGGTAATATTTGATACAAGGTCAGGAGAGTGGGGTTGAAAAGCCATTGCTCTAGAGGAAGAGGACTCTGACCTACAAAAAATGCCTTGGCAACCCATCGGCATTCTCCGGTAGAGGCGCCTAAGGTGATTAGCAATAAATAAACTAAACCCTTCTCAAAGGTGAGAAGGCAATGCCTGGGAGGGTTGACCTCCTAGAACTGCATAGGACAATACTTCAGACTGGCGGAATCAAAGCTTAAAAGCCAAGATGGTACCGGTCTACAGTATGTAGCATCTATTGGAAGAGATACTACACTCTGATCTTAGCCAAAAGGCCAAGGAGAGATTTTATATGTATATATATTTATATATTTATATATATTATTCATAAAATTTTATATTCATTTATATATATATATATATATATATATATATATATATATATATATATATATATATATATTTTTATATTCATTTATATATATATATATATATTCATTTCTACCTGCTCTATCCTGGATATTGAGCTGTATACTCTTCACAATAGGGTTTTACCTTTCCTAAAAGTTCGCTTTTAGTACACCTCTTTATATATATATATATATATATATATATATTTTTTTTTTATGCATCTTTTATTCCTATATAATTTTGTATGCTAACTACTATGTCGCAGAATGGTGTAGTGTTTAAATATTTATACTCACTAGCACTCTTCAGCTCTCTTCCATAACCACCGCAAATAACCTTGCGGTATCGCAAAAGCCTCTTACTATTGATTTCTCGCTAGTAAGGACCATTGGTCTTCTCTGGGATTTGGGTGGCAATAAGCCTCCCCAAGGTCCCAGCATTCTCCTCACTTTTCTAGTGGAGGTCTGGTTTGTGCTGTCCCTCCTCGGTCTTCTCATCCTCCTCGACCCTCTACAAATGTTTTGTCTGATGTCAGCCTAGGCCGCCACCATATTTTTTTTTTGGGGGGGGGAGCTTATAATGTTTCTTGTAATTTCTGTTCCTTGGTTCATTTTTGTATGGTGTTAGCTGAGACCGGTGAAATTTATTGGGTGAGGGTGGGGGGGGGGGGAGATTATGAAGTGATGTTTCTTGCAGTTTCTGTTCCTTGGTTCGTGTTGTGGTGTTCTTCATGTGGTTTTGTTTTCTCCCTGTTGCAAATTCTTTGTGACTGGTTACCCTTTGTAGCTTATGCGGGTTGGTTTCCGCATTTAAGGATTTTCCTTAAGATTGCTTCTGTTTTGATCATTGCCGTCCTTTGTATGCTTTCGATGGTCCCTTTGATTCCAATTTCTCCCAGTCTTTTCTCCAGGTTTTTGGGGATTGTTCCTAGTGCTCCTACGATTATTGGTATTATACTAACTTTCTTCATGCTCCATATTCTTTCAGTTCTCTGGCTAATTCTGTGTATTTGCTTCGTTTTTCTGTGTCTTTGATCTTCACTCTGTGGCCTGCTGGAACGGCGAAGTCTATGATTTTGCAAAATTTTTCCTTCTTGTTGATTATAATAACATCAGGTCTCCTTTCTTGTATGAGTGTATCTGTTTGTATATCCATATCCCAGAGGATTTGGTGTTTTTCGTTTTCCAGTACTGTTTCTGGTTTATGTTTGTACCATTTGTTTGCGTATTCGAAATTTAATTGTTTACACAGTTCCCCGTGTACTGCTTTTCCCACACAGTCATATCTGTTCTTGTATTCTTTTTGGGCGAGTTTGCTACATTCACTCATTATTTGTCCACTAGTCTGCATTTATTGTTTTCCTGAGTTTTATCTATTTTAGTGTTAATGTAGTTTGTCCTAATCGCATTGTTCTGTGCAGCCATAAGTAAAGATTCTGTTTCTCTGTTCAAGTTTCTTTTTCTTAGCCATGTCCAGCTATTTTCGTTGGTTTCTTCTCTTGTCAGTCTTATGAAGCGTCCATGTAGTTGTTTTTCTTCTACTTTTCTTTTCTTGTCTTTTGGTTTCTGGTGTCAGTGCTTCCCGAGTTCCTCATTGGAACGGTATCTCTTGCTGCAGTGATTAACCTTTCCGTGTTATGAGTTATGTATTTTTCTAGCGCTTTTTTAAAATCTTCCACACAGTCTTCTATACTTACCAGTCCTCTTCCCCCTTCGTTTCTTTTCATGTAGAGTCTGTCCATATCGTCTTGTGGGGGTAGAGCATTGTGCATGGTCATTAATTTTCTAGTCCTCTGGTCAAGGTGCCTAAGTTCTTCTTTAGTCCAGCCTATAAATGGTCCAGAGTATCTTATTAGCGATACTGCCCAGGTGATTATACCTTTTACTAGATTCCTGCTATATAATTTCGTTTCTAGGAGTTTTCTTGTTCTTCATAAATATTCTTTGCCAATCTTCTCTGTCATTTCTGTAGATTTGATGGTGTCTGCTTCTAGAACTCCCAAATATTTGTAGCTATCCTGCTCGCCTAGCACCTTCATCTCCTCTTAGTTGGGGAGCTCCACGCCCTCTGTCATCTCCAGTTTTCCTCTTTTCATTTCTAGTAGTGCACACTTTTCTCTTTTCATTTCTAGTAGTGCATTATTATTATTATTATTATTATTATTATTATTATTATTATTATTATTGTTATTATTATTATTATTATTATTTACTAATATATATATATATTAGTGAAATTAAAACTGAATTGTTTCTGCATTTGGTTATTGGGGAAGTGGTCATTTGATCAGTACCACTGGAGAGTTATGAATTTTATAACTGTTCTGTTTTTAAATCTCTGAAACAGTTACATGGTAAACAGCTGATGAACCCCGTTTAATATTTCACAATTCAAGTTAAGGTTCCTTGTTTTCTTTTTCACTGTTAGATACTTGAATCCCCTTTTGTATTTGTAAATTTTCCAGTGGTAAGTCAGCTTATGCAAGTGCTAAATCTGCGATATTTTGGATTTAGTTAGTATCCCTGGGAATTTAAACTGCATTTTCTTTCTTTGTTTAAAATGACTACAAATTTCTTTAGACTATATATATATATATATATATATATATATATATATATATATATATATATATATATATATATATATATATATATATAGTGTTCGTTTCCTCCCTCTAAATGTCAAATATTGTATCTGAATAAACCAGCCTTGTTGGCATTTAAATGTTAATGTGTATTCCCAATTTTCTTCTAATGTTTATCAAATAGAAAATCTTTGCACTTCAGTCTGACCGATCACATCCAGTTCATAACCTTTTTATCTATTCAGTATTTATACACGTGTTCAGTGTGAGAGGATGGCAGCAACATGCAAAGCAAATCAAGGATTCAGAAATAAAAACAAACAAAACATTAATATACCAAAAATTAATATGATGTAATTTCCTTACTTTATTTATTTTGCTATATGTAAATATATATTTATAAAAACTTGTAGTTAATAGAACTGCTTGTAGCCTGACTCCCACGGGATAATGAATGGGATCTCCATTAAGCCAAAGGTTTAACTGATTTAAACGTTGACGGACGAACGAGCTACAAGTCTTCAACGAACACCGCCTTCAACAAACACCGGTTAGTGCAACGGGGAGCAATCTTACAACGAGAACTAACTAGAACTGAGCAGTAGGCTAGTCGCTAATCTAATTGACTGCATAGGCGAAATATGGCCGCTTGTTTCAAACCCAAATTATCACTGATTGGTCAGCAAAACGAATCATTTGCATAACTGGACATGGCTCACTTCATTATTTGGTGTGAATGTGTATACGCAAGCCGGGATTGTACTGCGCAAGCCGGGATCGTCCACTCGTTGTGCTGGTCTGAAGTCGGTGCCGGATTACTACACGGGTCGCGGCGTCAATTATGCGGTCTCAGTCAGTGCTGCAACAGAAGCATTCTCCCTCCAAACAAAATCACAACTTCAGTTTAGAACAAGTAACAAATTTTTATTTTGAGGAATGTTACAATGATACTCATTTTTCTTCTACTGAACAACAGACTTGCAAATGAAGACAATCCCTTAGCTTAGTGCCTCAGGACCATCTTGCTCTGACTGTGAAGCACCCCCCAAAAAACTCCTCCCATGCCCCTCTACTGGAATATATATAGATATTGAGGTCCTTTACCGTGGACCACCCAGTCATTCACTTGAAAATAATGGTCAGCCTTATCTATTGACATAAAAAATATACTGCCTAGGGGGTCCCGTATCTGGACAGACATGAATTTTGGAAACCCTCGAGTGGTTCATAACTGTTTTTATCTGTGGAAACATTACTTTTTCAAGTGGACAAATCGAATTCTTGGTGGTCAACTCCAAACCAGACATATTTCCCATTTCTTGGGTGGTTTCTCTTCTCTTAGTTAGATATTTTTCACTTGCAGCCAGCCTTCTATTCACATGAATTGCAACTAAGCATGCAGCAAGCATTGCACATGTTTACATTCCGGATGTCTGTCTACAATCGCTTGTTTAGTATAGCCACTATTCCACCACAAACGCAGCACACAAGTCGGCAGTAATCTGTCTAGCATGTCAATTCATGGTTCGTACCAGCTCTCCTACAAAACCCATAGTATTTTTCAAAATTTTCTAGATTTCATCGCATCTCACTTTGTGTTAAGTGCAATGTTATAGTGTGTTATTTTTACACTTATTTGTAAGCATTGCTAGTTGTGTGTTTTTTTATTTGATTTTAAATGTATTTCTTACCAACAAAAACTTTTGTGTGCCGCAAGCAAATTTTTATTTTAGGGGTCAGAGAAAAATGTTGGGAAACCACCGACGTAGAAGTAATAATCAGAATTTTGGACAACCTTTTAAGCCCCAGAACGGATACAATTAACTCCCTTAAAATAATTTGCTTCGCCGGTAGAGGGCCTGCTGATTACGTGATTGTCCCTTTAGGAAGTCACATGATCATTAGTCGGAAATGAAGCTCTTTCTCTCTCTCTCTCTTTCTCTCTCTCTCTCTCTCTTTCTCTCTCTCTCTCTCTCTCTCTCTCTCTCTCTCTCTCTCTCTCTTTCGAAGTCCTCACGCTGTTGTTTAACTGTCCTCCTAACAAATTCATTAACCGTTATCCTTGAGTGGCCTTTGGGCATTGATAAGTAGTTGATGATGTTTTATGCTAGAATCGTATACCCACGCATTCTCCGCTGCTCGAGGGATGCGATTCTGGCGTAAAACTTGTATTTGTGACAACATGTTGATCTAATTTGTATTGGCACATTTGTTATATTCTTATTGTATTGACATCATTCGAGTTTTTTTGTATTGTTTTTACTATTGTGCCTGAGTGATTCCCCCATACATTCAGTGTTAGTATACCACGGATATACTAATGCTAGTATTGGGCTCTGGAGACCGTAACACCCTTTGATTATAGTGTCTTAAAATGATCCAAATTTATTTAAAATCCTAGGTAAAATGGTTTGAAATCAAAGTTTCATGTTCCCCTGGCAACTATTTAAAGAAAAAAATATAGATATACATTCCCCCTCTTAGGACAATCTGCATATATAAGGTATTATAGCTACCAAATTAGACGTGTTGTAAGTCTAATAACAAAAAAGTGGTTAGTGGACAGACATACAGTCTCAGCCTTTTATAGTTATTGATTATTGATGAGGTGCGTGAATCGGAGAGACTGAATTTAGTGATAAAATAGGAAAGAAGAAAAAAGGAAAATATATTCAAAGATATAAAATATTTATAAAAAATAAGTAAATTTACAAAAATTTGTGGAAAATAATCTCATTAAGTATATATATATATATATATATATATATATATATATAGTAAAAATAGTTGTTCTGACAAGTATTCCGATGGGTGATTTTCTGTTTTACACAGTGCCAGGTCGAACTACCATCTCAATATTATTGAGGCGTTAGTTATTAACAATTCTCGACCTAGCCTGTGTAGACAAAAGATTTTGAAGCATCAATTGGAGATCTTTAATGATTCAAATCCACCACAACGTTGAGAGATTTACATTTTTTTTTCTCTCTCTCTCTCAATCGTTTTCTCCAACTTAAACAATTTTTCCCCCTCATATCTCATTCGATTTTCTTAGTTTTTAATTTATCATTCTGATGTTTTCTCTTAGAGGGTCAGACTATAAGGCCCTAAGGAAAATTTTTAGCAATTTTCTTTTTTTTTTCCACCCGCCTGTTTCATTGATTAAAAAAAATGTTTCCTCTGAAATTTATCCTACGATTTTGTTGTACGCGAAATTTACTTACATATATATATATATATATATATATATATATATATATATATATATATATATATGGAATAAAATCAAAAAAAAAAAAAAAAATATATATATATATATATATGTGTGTGAGAGAGAGAGAGAGAGAGAGAGAGAGAGAGAGAGAGAGAGAGAGAGAGAGAGAGATCAAATTGATTCCTTAAGGGATCGAGTTTCGGTTACAAAAAACAATTAACAAAACAAAATTAAAATAGAGCTTATATATATATATATATGATGGGGATGAAACACGGGAGCCTCTGTGTAGCTTAATTGCCATAAATATATTTTCATAGAATACTATATATATATATTATTATGACTTTTGGGATTTTTTCATAACCATTGTTAAATCTTCCTTTTGGAGTGATGGGCGAATCAAACTTTTTGTGTTCACATCTCCAATTGCCATGGTAAATAACACCCTACCTGAGAGTCCAACGTTCAAACTCCTCGGCCTAATATTCACAAGTAACATGCATTGGAACAAATACATAAATGACATTGCCAAGGCTGCTGCAAAGAAAGTGGGCTCCATCTACCGTGCTAGAAAACTTCTCAAACCTGACAGTATCCTGTATCTTTATAAAGCTACAATCCGCTCATGCATGGAGTATTGTTGCAACATTTGGGTTAGTGCACCATCCACTAGTCTCTTCCTCTTAGACAAGGTCCAAAAAAGAGTCTCTAATCTAATATGTCCCTCACTATCTACCAAGCTCCAGCTCCTGTCCCATCGCTGCAATGTTGCGTCCTTGTGCTTATTTTACTCTGATGAACTTACTGCTCTGGTACCCCCTCGACGTAAATACACTCGACCAACCCGACAATCAGCTAAATCCTATCCATTCACTGTAGATGGCCCCAGATGCCGGAGAGCCTTCTACTCAAATAGCTTTTTCCTTGAGCTGTCGACCTTTGGAACTATCTCCCTGCCCCCTGTTTCCCCAACTGTATCGACATGCAGAAATTTAAAACTAATATGAACAAGCACCTTGCTGCACAGCTCACAATTTAGGATGACCCCCTAAATGTTTCACCTTAATTCTCAGTAGCCCCTTATGTCTACAGCATCAACTTGCCTTGTTTGGGGTGAACTAAGTTTTTTTTTAAAATCTCGTTTCTGAAGATGAGAATTTGTTCTTTACACTATACTACCTGGACTTTTTGCTTACTATTAAGATTTTTGTAACAATTGTAAACAGCATGACTTGGTTTGGGTATAAATCATTATAAAATAATATAATAATAATTTTTAAATAAATCTATCTATCTATCTATCTATCTATCTATCTATCTATCTATCTTAATGAGGTTATTTACATATATATATATATATATATATTTATATATATATATACACACACATACACACACAAGGGGCGTTCAATAAGTAATGCCCCTGCCCCATTTCCAGTTGTCTGATCTAGATTAAATTTTGCATGTGTAATGATTTATATCTGTATGGGTTATGTTGCAAAAAACAGCTCTGAACTAATTATGGTTTCTGATTTACAGGTGTTTGAACTGAGTCAGGTGTGAAATGGGGCCAGTTGAGTGTCGTGCAGTGATCCGGTTTTTGTATTTGAAAGGACGCACACCAAAGGGGACTTTTGATGAAATGAAAGAAACTTATGGTGATGATGCCTCATCATATGACCTTGTAAAATTCATCGTGAATTCAAACATGGCCGGAAGTCTGTGGAAACAGCTCCCAGACCTGGTCGTCCCTCTTCTGCCACTGATAAGGCATCTGTCCGTCAAGTTGAGGCTGCCATTTTGGAAGATCGACGCATTACTATTCGCCAAATAGCCCAACTGCGGAAACTAGCATTCATGACCATTTGTATATGCAAGATGGATTCCCAGGTTGATCACACCTTTCCAGAAGCAAGAAAGTGTCAAGTGCTCGAGAATGAATTTGGAGATGTGCCAAGAAGATGAGTCAAAGTTTTTCAAAAGACTAATTACACAGGATGAAACTTGGGCCCATCACTATTATCCAGAGACCAAAACCCAGTCAATGCAGTGGAAGCACTTGTACTCACCACCTCCAAAGAAGGCAAGGGTGCAGCCCTCCGCTGGCAAGGTCATGCTCACAGTCTTCTAGACCAGGACGGAGTAGTGATGACAGATTTTCTTTCTTAAAGAGCAGCCTCTGTAAAGTGATTTGGTCACATGAGGACCAATTGTAGCAGTGGCACTACAAATAACTACAACGAGCCGCCATAACTATTTTGAATCTATGCTTAATTTATAAGCTCGGCGCTGATTGGTGCGAGCATTTAACTTCCTTTCTGGAGGCCATCTCTCAGGCGAGCTGAGTACAAAACCAGAGTTGATAAAAGGGAGTGCCCATTAGTTTCTTTTTCTTTCTTGGCCAGGAGAAGGCACTGTCAATAACTCATCCACGTTGCTCGGACCAACATTCAAACCAGCTCCTTTGGGACGCAATCACCCCCCCCCCGGGCCATTTGGGCCCTGGGTTAAACTTTGACAAGAAGACTCAAAGATCCAACATGGCTACGGCCACACCCACGTGGACTGAATGTAACACACATACACACATAGACACGGCCGTACTTCAACACCTGTGTATGTACACACATTCTCATATATGAACTCTTTTCCTTACAAACAGGACATTAAAAATTTCTCATTATATGAACTCTTCTCTGTTCCCTAGTTATGGGACACTTACTCAACACCATGTAAACTCTCTAACCGTTTGTCTTTGTTCATACTCATGGACTTACTCAATTACTTCTCTTTCATTCTCTTTTACATACACCATAACGAAGATGGCTCAATAAAGTTGTATTAAATGTTAGAATGAGACTTTGTCTTTAGGGCTTATTGATTTCATCCATCTCCTGAAGGACTACTTCAGGCCCTCTGGGAATCGCAGACAGCAGTCAGAGAGTTTACTGAAAGCAACGAAGACACCCGTCTCCTCTCCTGGCTTCGTCCATCGAACAGTCGAGCAAGGCCATTCTCCACGGGGGAAAAAATACAGCTTGAAAAGTCAATGAACTTGTGGGGTAACTTTGGTTCCCACAAACTTTCTTAATTAATTCTTCACGTTACTGTCTAAACTTTCGCTAACCTACACGCAACCGTGTAGGTAACTTACATAAACACCATTCGTTGTTGTTTATGAAAAGGAATACTGGAACATAACGAGAATTGTTTGGTAGGCTGACTTTTATCAATAAACGAATGCTGAATCCTGGAGTTCCATTCTAACAAGTCGCTTGTGGCTAAACAACAAAAACAAGACAGTTCATCCTATCTAGAGGCGATCAAAACTGGAACTGATCTGAATCATATTTTTTACGCTAAGCTTTGTTGACACGTATTTATTTGGATTCTACACAAACGTGTCCTAACTTCCACGCAGTTATAAGTCAAGGCACAAGTGTGCGAAGCCAAACCACAACTCAATCTAACACATGATACTGCACGTACATTTAAATAGAATAGGTCTCATGCAACTGCTACACTAAAAATAGTCTCTCATAAAGTCAATGAATATATAATAGCAAACTGAACCCCCATCTAAAAATTATTTTTAAAAGATTTGTAATTATTTTTTATACTAGTGTTCTAAAATGCTTAATCGATATTAATGTTAAGTAATTTAAAAAAAAAATCAAAACAAAGCTAAAAATCGATGCGGCTTCTGATTTTATGAATCTGCTGACACAGAAAAACATGAATCACTTTAGCAATGTTTTCTGCTTTGTAAATTGGTCAGTAAAAAACACCATCGAAAATCAATTTAATTGATAGGTTTCTTCTCAAAACCTGGTAATTAGAGGAAGAGGGGAGGTAACTCTTTAATTTGCTGACCAGCTTTCTTCACATTAATTTAGATTTAGTCTTAAAAAAATCATTATCACACTCACAAATAAGTGAGGGGGCGGGACAGCAATGAATTTTATATTCATCGATCTAAAAGGACAGTGAAAAATTAGAACGAGAAATTTGATTTTCCATCCGTGGTTTTTTCGAGTAAGGGTATTCACACACCCCTCCCCACTCACCCCATCGCCTTTTTATATAATTTTTCTTTGGAGCAAAGAACCAAACAAAAGATTAAATGTGTCTGATCATGCGTTGATCTCAATCTACGAAATTTCTAAAATTAAAATTCTGTTAGAAGCAGCAATTGGACAAAAGCTCAAATCAGCAGTTTCATTCAGCCAATCAGAGATACGAGGATATTCACTGCAGAAATTTTTTTTTTTTTTCTTTCAGAGACAACACGTGTATACAACTCATTCTGCTCAGGTCTTTTGGGGCCGAAAGACTTTCGGCAATTTCACATACTTGATGAAAGACACACACGAACTACTAAAGATAACGACAGTATATACACACTGCCAACCGAACTCTCTCACTAACAAAACAGGCACACTAATGTTACAGATAGAGTTATCTGCATATATATATATATATATATATATATATATATATATATATATATATATATATATATATATATATATATATATGTGTGTAAAAATAAAAATGGAATAAAGGATAAGCAAATCAACAACTAGAAAAAATAAACTCAAAAACACATATTGAAAAGTTCTACCGAAATATTTCGATCATTAAAATACAATCATCATCAATCGGTAGCAGAATTTTAATTAAAAGCAGAAAAGTTTTCAAATTTATACAAAGAACGCAATTTGGATAAAAAAAATAGTCACGTGTAATAAACAGTAGGAAAGGAGAAAGAAAGAAATAAATGTTAAAAAAGACAAAGAAGATAGAAGAAGAAGAAGAAGAAGAAGAAGAAGAAGAAGAAGAAGAAAAAGGAAGAAAGAAAAAATCGACAGTTAGCTTATAAACGCTGATTTGCTTATCCTTTATTCCATTTTTATTTTTATTTTTACATTTTGTCTGAAACATTGTTTCGTTTATTCCTCATATATATATATATATATATATATATATATATATATATATATATATATATATATATATATATATATATATAAGAACGAGTAGATGAGTGGAGACTGATTTTAAGCTGAATAAGAATTAACTCAGGTTTATTCAAGGTAGATAAAACATATATTAAACAAACACATATATGAAAAAGAATAAATTGAAATGTGTATTATTTGTGGAACGATGCTCCACTGGTGAACAGGGAACTAGGTTTTCGATGAATACGACTGATTCACAAAGAGCTTTGAGAAAATGTCATTAAAGGTAAATGTGGTATTTAAGTGACAGAAATGTAATCACCTTGAAAGTCATTTGTTCAATTCTTTTACATATACACACTTAGACTTAGACTTAGGTAGTCCCATGTCCTGAGACATATAAGGCAGTCAAAGTGATCCATCGCATTCATACGAACTTGAATTTGGTGTTCTTTTGACTGTTTTCATAACAAGAATATTTTACAGGGACAGGTCGCTAGTCTGAAGCCAAACCACTAACATTTATAAAGACTGTAAGTGGAGAAGTTTCCGTTAGATATTTACTACACACGAAAGGAGTATAATCGAATTTATGTAGAAAGCAAGTATCTGTAAGTATATGTATGTAAAACATACATTAAGAGAACAATGTTTTAGGTTGGGTAAAAGGTTTGTATGCGAAAATGGTACATATCACATGTGTTAATATTTTATAGAAGCAGAAACAGTAATTGTAATTTGGTCACTGGAGACATAAAATATCCTTACTAAAAGATAAAAGAAAATATCAAGTTTACCGAGAATTTTCTTGTCTGATAGATTGGTGCAAGACATCTTCGCTTCTTGATACTTGGTTCTAAAACTAAAAATCATTTCTCAAAACCCAGAGAAGGGGAGGGGGAGTCACACGATAATTTCATTCCTATTCATCATACATTTAAAGAAAGGGTAGGATGAAATCTTAGGCACAAGGAATGGGAAGAATTTGCCAGGCTCCTTAGCAGGTCGTCATTTGCACTGACTGACCAAAACTTTTTAGGGTTATCAGCTCGTGAATTTTCCAAATTACTTGTGTAGCTAAACATCATAGCACCTTAACACTAGTATACACACACATCTACAATGCCTTTCTCATTTACACACATGTAAACGCACAAGGCAACAGCCGAAATGAACATGTGTACTCAAAACACCTTCTTTCACCTAGAACGTTCTCGGACACTCTGAACCCTCATTCAATACGAACTCTTTATCTTTCGTTGTCTTAACAAGTTGTCAATAAAAATTAATTACTTTTGCATGGATAGACTTTGTAATTCTTTCATTTGATAATGTCTTATCCTGCTATGGTCAGATGTGGCTATAAAACCGACCCAACCATCTGTGAATGTGGAAAGGAGAACCATTCGATGCAGCACTGTCGTGTCTGCCCTGAACACTCAAATCTCAATCCTTGTGTTGTGGAGTGACAAACACCCTTCATTACAAGAATGAACTAAATCCAAAAAAGACTATAAATAGTGTATATTTCTTTGAGTTTATTTAAAATGAAAACTGCCATTACTAATCAGCAGAACGTTAACACTGTCGACCAAGGGAAGAGTCTATCAGGCATGTGTATGCAGTGTGATGATGTATGGAAGTGAAACCTGGCCAGTAAGAGTTCATGTTACATATAGAGAAATGATATGAGAATAATACGATGGATGTGTAATGCGAGTCTTAAAGGCAGGCGTAGTTCTGATGACAAAGATTAAATCTGAACAGTATAGGGAGATGTGTGCAGAATAGTAGACTTTGGTGGTATATACACATTGAACGCATGGATGAGAGTTCTTGGTTAGTAAATGTAGAACAGTTGAAGTAGCAGGTCCAGTTCACAGGGGAAGGCAAAGAAAACATTTGAGGAAGTTATAAAAACGGACTTGAGAGAAAGAGGGATGAATAAAAACCTGTCCAGAGATAGGTTAGTTTGGAAGTCAATTTCTTAAAATGGACGTTAAACTGATGGTGGTGGTGGTGGTGGTGGTGATGATGATGATGATAATGATCATCATCATCATGGTATTTATCTAAAATGACAATGCTATTGTTATTATGTAACCTCCAACCTTTTTCAGGTACGTCTTGTCAAACTCAGGAATCTTTATGTTGAGCTCGTGAATCTATACAGAATTTAGAACTGAGCCTTTTATTTAATCCACGGGGGTAGATTGATTGTTTTTGTTCCGTCAACCATGACCAGGTAGAATGCTTAAGTTATTTTTATTTTATTCTTTAATTAATATCACCTGTAGTGAGGATTGAACCTTCAACCTCCAGAAGAGACTCTCATTTAGAATTGATTATTATTTAACAACTCAGAAATTCCATATAGATTCCCGAGTTCGACAAGATGCACCTAAAGTAGGTTAGAGGTTACATCGCCTGAGATGTTGTGAAAATAATATCCAAGATGAGAACAGTAGTCCGAATATTCCAAATTATCAATCCTTAACCCAAAATTCCGAAGCTTGTTCTTGTTCTTGTCCTTCTTCAAAGAATATAATATAATTGTAGCTTTAGTCACAGACAGAGACCAAATTTCCATTATACTAAGATGACTTCTAATCCAGTGTAGATAAGTACTTCCACTAGTATTCATTTTCAAACAATTCTGCCAAAGAAAAACAGGATTCTTAGATTTTTTTATCTAAAATGACAATACTATTGAGCTTAGTGCTTACTTATTCACAAAATTCAATTTATATCTACACTAGGTCGACTTATAATATTGGAATGATGTGGTGCATGGGTGCACTATTGAACATCTTATTCTTCAGTGTTGTTCTCTATTAATTATTGATATTTTTTTACGTGAACTGGTGATAGCTCTTTTGTATTTTAAGATCTCAAAGTCACCATAGCTCTTGTTTGACTATTTAATAAAGAAACCCAACTAGGAAATAATTTTCTTTTTAAAATCCTCATTCCCGAAATTTAATTTATAAACGAATACTGTTAATAAACAAACCTGTATCTCTTAATTTAATGTCCAAAATATGTTTGGTAATCTTGCAGTATAGTTTAACAGCTGAAAAATCTAAATAAAAAAAATACAACAAATAACTTTTATTAAATGCATGAAAATCTGATTTTTTACCGGCCTGTATACTTTACATATTTTTAAACTGTATTTAATTTTTTATTTAATTTCAAAATTAAGATTTCGTTGAATGCTCTCTCTTACTTCACACACCAATCAAAATGGCTACTTTGCCCTCTGTTGTTGTTGGAGGTGATTCATTCCTTAACTGCAGCATATAACTCTCACTATTTTGACAGTTTCATGCTTTGTGGACCTTATTGTCAATGCTTCTTGCACCTAAATGTTAAAATACTGCGAGTTTTATGCTGCCGTAATCTCATAAAGAGACAGGCAAGAAGGCAACATCCATAATATTATAATGTAATAAATCTAAGCTCTCTTGTAATTTAAGGTCCCAAAGTAACCATAGTTCTTATTTGACTATTTAATAAAGGGAGATAACTGGGAAATAATTTTTTTCTAACCTCATTCCCAAAATTTAATTTACAAAAGAATACTCATAATAAACAAACCTGTATCTCTTAATTTAATGTCCAAAAGAATTACAGTGAATATACAACTACATTAAATCAAAGTAGTTTATAACCGCTACTTGAGCGGTGTTGGTACAGTACCTGGGTATGTTAATTTCCATTTTAACCCGGCTTCTACCGCCTTATAGCTAGTTAAAATTAAAATATTTGAGAAATTTTGTGGAAAAAACTATGCTACTTAGTATTAGTATATTTATAAAATATGTATCCAGTTTTAAAAAAAAACCCTTTAGACTTATGTGAGATTCTAACTCGGATATTAACATCGTAAAAACTACTTCTTTAGTAATCTGTACTTTGCCTATTCCTTTTTTGTCAACCAATCACATGTTTCTATTTGCGTACAAACAGTCAAACTCCCAAAATACCATAACTTTTTAATAGTATATTGATTCATTAATTGTTTTTCATTAATAATATTCTTTTGTACATTAAATAAATTTCCAGATACAGGTAAATATGATTTAATTTAATTTATTTCAATTTAAATTATTTGTTTATTAAGGATATTGTTCTGGACATAAAATTATGAGATAGAGATTTGTTAATTAACACTGTTCTTTTGTAAATAAAATTTCGGGAATGAGATAAGAAAAAAGTTATATCCTAGTTGTCTCCCTTTATTAAATAATAAAGCCTTGGTGGTCACCCCATCCCTTCCACACTCCTTCAAATAAACATTACCTAAAATAGGATTTGTGAAATCTCTTAGTATCTAGACAGATTGTCCAACATTGCCATTCATGTAATTAACAGAGGTTTTGCTAAGAAGTAATGACACTTAACATATGACCCCCTCCCGACACGTTATCGGGAATTCTAACCCCCCTCCCTCTCTCTGTCTTTTCTCGTTCTGTATTTCCTTTTCTGTCTTCATTCCTATCTCTTTTCTCTTGTTGGTTCAACACCAGCAGTTGTCAGCTGATCACTTCAATGCCAGAGGAGATTAAATCAGAAGAATTTAGAATGTTTAAGAGCAAATTAAGCTGCCGTTAGTCTCTTCGTAACCCGTGCACTGAATCGAGAGCCGGTAAAAGGTCTAATATCCATGGTAACATAATATGCTCACTTTAAGCAGCCGGAAACCATCAGGAAGATGAGGGAAATGTTTCTATGACAACACAATAGCCATTTAAAGCAACCAGCCAATCAGAATGTCTTCTTTACTGCTTAAACTCATTTCCATGGAAACTTTAGACCAGAATGGACCAGTAATCAATCACCATGATCTAATATATAAAATAAAGTCAGTCTCTTTTTTATTTTATTTTCCTTCCTGGTTCAGTCTGTATTTTAAATATTTTAAAATTTAATTTGCTGTTTCTTATGTATTTTCATTACTTATATAATCTTTGAACTTATTGATGGAGTAACATGGTTGCTTAATAGGAAGTTATGTCTCATATACTTACTGGATAGATGTTTTTTTAAAAATAATACTGAAATTTGATGCTTTTTCCTACATGACTTCTGTATGTGATATTGTAAAGGGCACTGATGAAGACACTGTTTGGAGTAATCAAAAGTATAATACAAAATAATATTTTTCTCCCAAATTGTTTTGGAAACGATCGTATGCCAAATAACTCTTGTTTTAATTCTTTAAACTGATATAAACAATGTTCTAATTTTGTCTATCTCAACTTACTTTAAATAAATAAATAAATAAATAATTAATTTAATATTTATTTATAATATTATATATAATTATTTTATATTAGATCTAATTGTAGTAAGGAGATGCTCAATATTGGAGATAGACCATTATTATAGGAAATATTGAAATGATGAAAAAAGGTAAGGTTACATACTTTAGAAATTTATTATAATCATCAGGTGTTTAAACAAGCAATAACATAAATTGACCTTTAATCCATGGATTTTTAAAGAATTAAGCTTACCCTCAGAAAGAAAAAAACAATTAATTGCTAATTATTGGTAAGTATTAAATTTGAAAATTTGCAACAAAATTTTTAAGATATGCTTAAAGCAAAATAGTTTAAGATATGTTAAAAGCAAAAATAGTTAAAGAAAAAATTCAATAAGGGGCAGAGTCGTTGTTGAAAAAATACAAATTTGATATAGTATTATGCAGTGGAAAGTGATTGATTCCAATAAAATACAAATTTGATATGGTATTATGCAGTGGAAAGTGATTGATTCCAATAAAATACAAATTTGATATGGTATTATGCAGTGGAAAGTGATTGATTCCAATAAAATACAAATTTGATATGGTATTATGCAGTGGAAAGTGATTGATTCTAATAAAATACAAATTTGATATGGTATTATGCAGTGGAAAGTGATTGATTCCAATAAAATACAAATTTGATATGGTATTATGCAGTGGAAAGTGATTGATTCCAATAAAATACAAATTTGATATGGTATTATGCAGTGGAAAGTGATTGATTCCAATAAAATACAAATTTGATATGGTATTATGCAGTGGAAAGTGATTGATTCCAATAAAATACAAATTTGATATGGTATTATGCAGTGTAAAGTGATTGATTCCAATAAAATACAAATTTGATATGGTATTATGCAGTGGAAAGTGATTGATTCCAATAAAATACAAATTTGATATGGTATTATGCAGTGGAAAGTGATTGATTCCAATAAAATACAAATTTGATATGGTATTATGCAGTGGAAAGTGATTGATTCCAATAAAATACAAATTTGATATGGTATTATGCAGTGGAAAGTGATTGATTCCAATAAAATACAAATTTGATATGGTATTGTGCAGTGGAAAGTGATTGATTCCAATAAAATAAAAATTTGATATGGTATTATGCAGTGGAAAGTGATTGATTCCAATAAAATACAAATTTGATATGGTATTATGCAGTGGAAAGTGATTGATTCTAATAAAATACAAATTTGATATGGTATTATGCAGTGGAAAGTGATTGATTCTAATAAAATACAAATTTGATATGGTATTATGCAGTTGAAAGTGATTGATTCCAATAAAATACAAATTTGATATGGTATTATGCAGTGGAAAGTGATTGATTCCAATAAAATACAAATTTGATATGGTATTATGCAGTGGAAAGTGATTGATTCCAATAAAATACAAATTTGATATGGTATTATGCAGTGGAAAGTGATTGATTCCAATAAAATACAAATTTGATATGGTATTATGCAGTGGAAAGTGATTGATTCCAATAAAATACAAATTTGATATGGTATTATGCAGTGGAAAGTGATTGATTCCAATAAAATACAAATTTGATATGGTATTATGCAGTGGAAAGTGATTGATTCCAATAAAATACAAATTTGATATGGTATTATGCAGTGGAAAGTGATTGATTCCAATAAAATACAAATTTGATATGGTATTATGCAGTGGAAAGTGATTGATTCCAATAAAATACAAATTTGATATGGTATTATGCAGTGGAAAGTGATTGATTCCAATAAAATACAAATTTGATATGGTATTATGCAGTGGAAAGTGATTGATTCCAATAAAATACAAATTTGTTATGGTATTATGCAGTGGAAAGTGATTGATTCCAATAAAATACAAATTTGATATGGTATTATGCAGTGGAAAGTGATTGATTCCAATAAAATACAAATTTGATATGGTATTATGCAGTGGAAAGTGATTGATTCCAATAAAATACAAATTTGATATGGTATTATGCAGTGGAAAGTGATTGATTCCAATAAAATACAAATTTGATATGGTATTATGCAGTGGAAAGTGATTGATTCCAATAAAATACAAATTTGATATGGTATTATGCAGTGGAAAGTGATTGATTCCAATAAAATACAAATTTGATATGGTATTATGCAGTGGAAAGTGATTGATTCTAATAAAATACAAATTTGATATGGTATTATGCAGTGGAAAGTGATTGATTCCAATAAAATACAAATTTGATATGGTATTATGCAGTGGAAAGTGATTGATTCCAATAAAATACAAATTTGATATGGTATTATGCAGTGGAAAGTGATTGATTCCAATAAAATACAAATTTGATATGGTATTATGCAGTGGAAAGTGATTGATTCCAATAAAATACAAATTTGATATGGTATTATGCAGTGGAAAGTGATTGATTCCAATAAAATACAAATTTGATATGGTATTATGCAGTGGAAAGTGATTGATTCCAATAAAATACAAATTTGATATGGTATTATGCAGTGGAAAGTTATTGATTCCAATAAAATACAAATTTGATATGGTATTATGCAGTGGAAAGTGATTGATTCCAATAAAATACAAATTTGATATGGTACTATGCAGTGGAAAGTGATTGATTCCAATAAAATACAAATTTGATATGGTATTATGCAGTGGAAAGTGATTGATTCCAATAAAATACAAATTTGATATGGTATTATGCAGTGGAAAGTGATTGATTCCAATAAAATACAAATTTGATATGGTATTATGCAGTGGAAAGTGATTGATTCCAATAAAATACAAATTTGATATGGTATTATGCAGTGGAAAGTGATTGATTCCAATAAAATACAAATTTGATATGGTATTATGCAGTGGAAAGTGATTGATTCCAATAAAATACAAATTTGATATGGTATTATGCAGTGGAAAGTGATTTATTCCAATAAAATACAAATTTGATATGGTATTATGCAGTGGAAAGTGATTGATTCTAATAAAATACAAATTTGATATGGTATTATGCAGTGGAAAGTGATTGATTCCAATAAAATACAAATTTGATATGGTATTATGCAGTGGAAAGTGATTGATTCTAATAAAATACAAATTTGATATGGTATTATGCAGTGGAAAGTGATTGATTCCAATAAAATACAAATTTAATATGGTATTATGCAGTGGAAAGTGATTGATTCCAATAAAATACAAATTTGATATGGTATTATGCAGTGTAAAGTGATTGATTCCAATAAAATACAAATTTGATATGGTATTATGCAGTGTAAAGTGATTGATTCCAATAAAATACAAATTTGATATGGTATTATGCAGTGTAAAGTGATTGATTCCAATAAAATACAAATTTGATATGGTATTATGCAGTGGAAAGTGATTGATTCCAATAAAATACAAATTTGATATGGTATTATGCAGTGGAAAGTGATTGATTCTAATAAAATACAAATTTGATATGATATTATGCAGTGGAAAGTGATTGATTCCAATAAAATACAAATTTGATATGGTATTATGCAGTGGAAAGTGATTGATTCCAATAAAATACAAATTTGATATGGTATTATGCAGTGGAAAGTGATTGATTCCAATAAAATACAAATTTGATATGGTATTATGCAGTGGAAAGTGATTGATTCTAATAAAATACAAATTTGATATGGTATTATGCAGTGGAAAGTGATTGATTCCAATAAAATACAAATTTGATATGGTATTATGCAGTGGAAAGTGATTGATTCCAATAAAATACAAATTTGATATGGTATTATGCAGTGGAAAGTGATTGATTCCAATAAAATACAAATTTGATATGGTATTATGCAGTGGAAAGTGATTGATTCTAATAAAATACAAATTTGATATGGTATTATGCAGTGGAAAGTGATTAATTCAAATAAAATACAAATTTGATATGGTATTATGCAGTGGAAAGTGATTGATTCCAATAAAATACAAATTTGATATGGTATTATGCAGTGGAAAGTGATTGATTCCAATAAAATACAAATTTGATATGGTATTATGCAGTGGAAAGTGATTGATTCTAATAAAATACAAATTTGATATGGTATTATGCAGTGGAAAGTGATTGATTCCAATAAAATACAAATTTGATATGGTATTATGCAGTGGAAAGTGATTGATTCCAATAAAATACAAATTTGATATGGTATTATGCAGTGGAAAGTGATTGATTCTAATAAAATACAAATTTGATATGGTATTATGCAGTGGAAAGTGATTAATTCAAATAAAATACAAATTTGATATGGTATTATGCAGTGGAAAGTGATTGATTCCAATAAAATACAAATTTGATATCGTATTATGCAGTGGAAAGTGATTGATTCTAATAAAATACAAATTTGATATGGTATTATGCAGTGGAAAGTGATTGATTCCAATAAAATACAAATTTGATATGGTATTATGCAGTGGAAAGTGATTGATTCTAATAAAATACAAATTTGATATGGTATTATGCAGTGGAAAGTGATTGATTCCAATAAAATACAAATTTGATATGGTATTATGCAGTGGAAAGTGATTGATTCCAATAAAATACAAATTTGATATGGTATTATGCAGTGGAAAGTGATTGATTCTAATAAAATACAAATTTGATATGGTATTATGCAGTGGAAAGTGATTGATTCCAATAAAATACAAATTTGATATGGTATTATGCAGTGGAAAGTGATTGATTCCAATAAAATACAAATTTGATATGGTATTATGCAGTGGAAAGTGATTGATTCCAATAAAATACAAATTTGATATGGTATTATGCAGTGGAAAGTGATTGATTCTAATAAAATACAAATTTGATATGGTATTATGCAGTGGAAAGTGATTGATTCCAATAAAATACAAATTTGATATGGTATTATGCAGTGGAAAGTGATTGATTCCAATAAAATACAAATTTGATATGGTATTATGCAGTGGAAAGTGATTGATTCTAATAAAATACAAATTTGATATGGTATTATGCAGTGGAAAGTGATTGATTCCAATAAAATACAAATTTGATATGGTATTATGCAGTGGAAAGTGATTGATTCTAATAAAATTCAAATTTGATATGGTATTATGCAGTGTAAAGTGATTGATTCCAATAAAATACAAATTTGATATGGTATTATGCAGTGGAAAGTGATTGATTCCAATAAAATACAAATTTGATATGGTATTATGCAGTGTAAAGTGATTGATTCCAATAAAATACAAATTTGATATGGTATTATGCAGTGGAAAGTGATTGATTCCAATAAAATACAAATTTGATATGGTATTATGCAGTGGAAAGTGATTGATTCCAATAAAATACAAATTTGATATGGTATTATGCAGTGGAAAGTGATTGATTCTAATAAAATACAAATTTGATATGGTATTATGCAGTGGAAAGTGATTAATTCAAATAAAATACAAATTTGATATGGTATTATGCAGTGGAAAGTGATTGATTCCAATAAAATACAAATTTGATATCGTATTATGCAGTGGAAAGTGATTGATTCTAATAAAATACAAATTTGATATGGTATTATGCAGTGGAAAGTGATTGATTCCAATAAAATACAAATTTGATATGGTATTATGCAGTGGAAAGTGATTGATTCTAATAAAATACAAATTTGATATGGTATTATGCAGTGGAAAGTGATTGATTCCAATAAAATACAAATTTGATATGGTATTATGCAGTGGAAAGTGATTGATTCCAATAAAATACAAATTTGATATGGTATTATGCAGTGGAAAGTGATTGATTCCAATAAAATACAAATTTGATATGGTATTATGCAGTTGAAAGTGATTGATTCTAATAAAATACAAATTTGATATGGTATTATGCAGTGGAAAGTGATTGATTCCAATAAAATACAAATTTGATATGGTATTATGCAGTGGAAAGTGATTGATTCCAATAAAATACAAATTTGATATGGTATTATGCAGTGGAAAGTGATTGATTCCAATAAAATACAAATTTGATATGGTATTATGCAGTGGAAAGTGATTGATTCCAATAAAATACAAATTTGATATGGTATTATGCAGTGGAAAGTGATTGATTCTAATAAAATACAAATTTGATATGGTATTATGCAGTGGAAAGTGATTGATTCCAATAAAATACAAATTTGATATGGTATTATGCAGTGGAAAGTGATTGATTCCAATAAAATACAAATTTGATATGGTATTATGCAGTGGAAAGTGATTGATTCCAATAAAATACAAATTTGATATGGTATTATGCAGTGGAAAGTGATTGATTCCAATAAAATACAAATTTGATATGGTATTATGCAGTGGAAAGTGATTGATTCTAATAAAATACAAATTTGATATGGTATTATGCAGTGGAAAGTGATTGATTCCAATAAAATACAAATTTGATATGGTATTATGCAGTGGAAAGTGATTGATTCTAATAAAATACAAATTTGATATGGTATTATGCAGTGGAAAGTGATTGATTCTAATAAAATACAAATTTGATATGGTATTATGCAGTGGAAAGTGATTGATTCCAATAAAATACAAATTTGATATGGTATTATGCAGTGGAAAGTGATTGATTCTAATAAAATTCAAATTTAATATGGTATTATGCAGTGTAAAGTGATTGATTCCAATAAAATACAAATTTGATATGGTATTATGCAGTGGAAAGTGATTGATTCCAATAAAATACAAATTTGATATGGTATTATGCAGTGTAAAGTGATTGATTCCAATAAAATACAAATTTGATATGGTATTATGCAGTGGAAAGTGATTGATTCCAATAAAATACAAATTTGATATGGTATTATGCAGTGGAAAGTGATTGATTCCAATAAAATACAAATTTGATATGGTATTATGCAGTGGAAAGTGATTGATTCTAATAAAATACAAATTTGATATGGTATTATTCAGTGGAAAGTGATTAATTCCAATAAAATACAAATTTGATATGGTATTATGCAGTGGAAAGTGATTGATTCCAATAAAATACAAATTTGATATGGTATTATGCAGTGGAAAGTGATTGATTCCAATAAAATACAAATTTGATATGGTATTATGCAGTGGAAAGTGATTGATTCCAATAAAATACAAATTTGATATGGTATTATGCAGTGGAAAGTGATTGATTCCAATAAAATACAAATTTGATATGGTATTATGCAGTGGAAAGTGATTGATTCCAATAAAATACAAATTTGATATGGTATTATGCAGTGAAAAGTGATTGATTCCAATAAAATACAAATTTGATATGGTATTATGCAGTGTAAAGTGATTGATTCCAATAAAATACAAATTTGATATTGTATTATGCAGTGGAAAGTGATTGATTCCAATAAAATACAAATTTGATATGGTATTATGCAGTGTAAAGTGATTGATTCCAATAAAATACAAATTTGATATGGTATTATGCAGTGGAAAGTGATTGATTCCAATAAAATACAAATTTGATATGGTATTATGCAGTGGAAAGTGATTGATTCCAATAAAATACAAATTTGATATTGTATTATGCAGGGGAAAGTGATTGATTCCAATAAAATACAAATTTGATATGGTATTATGCAGTGGAAAGTGATTGATTCTAATAAAATACAAATTTGATATGGTATTATGCAGTGGAAAGTGATTGATTCCAATAAAATACAAATTTGATATGGTATTATGCAGTGTAAAGTGATTGATTCCAATAAAATACAAATTTGATATGGTATTATGCAGTGGAAAGTGATTGATTCTAATAAAATACAAATTTGATATGGTATTATGTAGTGGAAAGTGATTGATTCCAATAAAATACAAATTTGATATGGTATTATGCAGTGGAAAGTGATTGATTCCAATAAAATACAAATTTGATATGGTATTATGCAGTGGAAAGTGATTGATTCCAATAAAATACAAATTTGATATGGTATTATGCAGTGGAAAGTGATTGATTCCAATAAAATACAAATTTGATATGGTATTATGCAGTGGCAAGTGATTGATTCCAATAAAATACAAATTTGATATGGTATTATGCAGTGGAAAGTGATTGATTCCAATAAAATACAAATTTGATATGGTATTATGCAGTGGAAAGTGATTGATTCCAATAAAATACAAATTTGATATGGTATTATGCAGTGGAAAGTGATTGATTCCAATAAAATACAAATTTGATATGGTATTATGCAGTGGAAAGTGATTGATTCCAATAAAATACAAATTTGATATGGTATTATGCAGTGGAAAGTGATTGATTCCAATAAAATACAAATTTGATATGGTATTATGCAGTGGCAAGTGATTGATTCCAATAAAATACAAATTTGATATGGTATTATGCAGTGGCAAGTGATTGATTCCAATAAAATACAAATTTGATATGGTATTATGCAGTGGAAAGTGATTGATTCCAATAAACTACAAATTTGATATGGTATTATGCAGTGTAAAGTGATTGATTCCAATAAAATACAAATTTGATATGGTATTATGCAGTGGAAAGTGATTGATTCTAATAAAATACAAATTTGATATGGTATTATGCAGTGGCAAGTGATTGATTCCAATAAAATACAAATTTGATATGGTATTATGCAGTGGAAAGTGATTGATTCCAATAAAATACAAATTTGATATGGTATTATGCAGTGGAAAGTGATTGATTCCAATAAAATACAAATTTGATATGGTATTATGCAGTGGAAAGTGATTGATTCCAATAAAATACAAATTTGATATGGTATTATGCAGTGGAAAGTGATTGATTCCAATAAAATACAAATTTGATATGGTATTATGCAGTGGAAAGTGATTTATTCCAATAAAATACAAATTTGATATGGTATTATGCAGTGGAAAGTGATTGATTCCAATAAAATACAAATTTGATATTGTATTATGCAGTGGAAAGTGATTGATTCTAATAAAATACAAATTTGATATGGTATTATGCAGTGGAAAGTGATTGATTCCAATAAAATACAAATTTGATATGGTATTATGCAGTGGAAAGTGATTGATTCCAATAAAATACAAATTTGATATGGTATTATGCAGTGGAAAGTGATTGATTCCAATAAAATACAAATTTGATATGGTATTATGCAGTGGAAAGTGATTGATTCCAATAAAATACAAATTTGATATGGTATTATGCAGTGGAAAGTGATTTATTCCAATAAAATACAAATTTGATATGGTATTATGCAGTGGAAAGTGATTGATTCCAATAAAATACAAATTTGATATTGTATTATGCAGTGGAAAGTGATTGATTCTAATAAAATACAAATTTGATATGGTATTATGCAGTGGAAAGTGATTGATTCCAATAAAATACAAATTTGATATGGTATTATGCAGTGGAAAGTGATTGATTCCAATAAAATACAAATTTGATATTGTATTATGCAGTGGAAAGTGATTGATTCTAATAAAATACAAATTTGATATGGTATTATGCAGTGGAAAGTGATTGATTCCAATAAAATCCAGGAAAGATTAAAAAAGATAGAAGTCTGTGAAAAGTTAGTATATATTCAGAAACATCATGCCACAAGTCAAGTTTCCTTAACATGCAGATAAAATATGAAGTGGTTAGTTCATCAGAAAAATTAAATATTTAATTTGATTATATTACAGACCATCTTTAAAAAAATAAAGCTTCTATCAAGACTTCAGAAATTGGCCACGTCACTCTCTCAATCGTATGTCTGGCGTCATTTACTCTTGAATTTTATAGACTTCCATTCTCACGAATCCTAGGTTATTTTCTGGCATGACAACCAGGTGACCTCTTCAAGATCGTTGTCTAGAACATGTTTACAACATAATGCCACATTTATTTATGTATGTATTTTATATGTATTTATTCATTTATGTATTTTTATTATGTATTTATTTATTTATGTATGTATTTATTTATTATGTATTTATGTATGTATTTATTTATGATGTATTTATGTATGTATTTATTTATGCATGTATGCATTTATTTATTATGTATTTGTTCATGTATGTATTTATTTATCATGTATTTAGTTATTATGTGTTTATTTATGTATGTATTTATAATGCATTTATTTATTACGTATTTATTTATGTATGTATTCATCTATGCATTTATAAATGTTTTTTCTACACATTTTGGTTAATAACCTTATTAGGTGAAGCTTTCATAATTAAATTAACTTGGAATAAAATCAGTTATCATCTGCTTGGTGCTTACATATAAATATTAATACTTCGTCGAGTTTGAATAAATTACCTCCCTTTGATTTTGCACATGCGCATTGGCAGCACACTTTTAATTTGTTGAACTTGTGTGTTCAATTGTTGTTTTTATATTTTTTCTTAGTTTTCTTCTTTGGCAATTAAAGTAAATGCATCGCAATAGAGTTGATTGCTTCTCTTTGATTTGTATGACCATGCTAACTAAGAAGGGGACCAACGTAATTATTATATCAATAATAAATGGGGCTTTAATTTATAGTTTTTATAGTTCATGTAATAATATTTAGACATGGGTGTGTAAAAATAGGGTTAGAATCGTAAATTTCCACATAAGGTTAAAATTAAATAGAGTGGAATTTTCCAATTAGAAGTCGAGTGAGGGTGACGTGTCACAGCAGTGATGTCACAGAGACAGGAAGCTGGTAATCTAACGTGGCAAATGGGCAGAGAAGATCTTTTTTTATTATTTAATCGGCGGAAAAAGCAGATGGGTGTAAGGTTGCTGTTTCTTCCCCCCTACGGGGGAGGAGTTGTGATGTTTTATGTGTGTACATGTATACTATAATGAAAAACAAACTCTAAAGACATTTTTGAAACCCAAGTGCATTTGTGATATTCTTTTTATTAATAACGTTTACAAGAAGCTATTGAGAAGAAGAAGAAGAAGAAGAAGAAGAAGAAGAAGAAGAAGAAGAAGAAGAAGAAGAAGAAGAAGAAGAAGAAGAAGAAGAAGAAGAAGAAGAAGAAGTGTTGCTCGAATAGATATATTGCCAGGGGGATTTAGGTAATAATGGCACATGTAAAAATAGCACAGCAAAATGACACAGTTAAAAATGGCATAAGTGGATAAATAGAAAAAATGATACATGATAAATATATAAGTGAAAATCTCACAATGAGTTTATCAAAATCTAGAATGTAATAAACAAAGGGAAAACATTAAAAAGTTTAAGAGGTCAATGTAGTTTGCTTGAAGCATTGTTTAGTGTGTAAAGATAATGTATAGAAGGCAATACAATGCAGAGGTGTAACGGATGCACATGAACTGAAGCAAATTAAGACATATAACAGTGGAATGTTATGCAGTTTCCACCATTTTATTAATACAATAAATATATTTTTTTATGTTATATTACAATCTTACTTGCGTCAGTGTGGTTTGATAGAAGTTCCATATAATATGATGTTTCGGGAAGAACATTTCCCTTTTTCAGATGTATGTTTAACTTTAATTCAAATGTGCATAGGAAAGCCGTTGCTAGTGAGGGTTATTCAGCAGAAAATGAAATGGATTTTAGATCAAATATATATTTTTTTAAATTGCTTCAAATCCATTGTTCGTCTTTAATTTTATTGGTGTCAATATCAATATTTTTATTTTTTTATTTCGTATATTTTATAAATTGAAAAATCAAGGTAATTTGGTCACACGAGGACCAATTAACTTTCAGGGCATATTAATTTTTACCAAACCTTTTAAGAACTACTTTCAGACCCTTGGGGATTCAAACAGCAGCCCCAGAGAGATTCCAGGCACCAACTAAGAAATACCTCCTTTCTCCTGCCACTGCTGCCACTTGAAGATATATTGCTCCAAGAAGACTTTCGGCAGCCAACCTTCTTTGTCACCACTCTTCTCTTCCTTTCTTCACTGTTTAAACTTTTGGCAACCTACAGCCAACGGTTTAGTTCACTCAAATAAATATATCTTGTTAATTATAGAAGGGTTTTGTTTACCTTTCATTTGACGAACCTTTTATTATACAAAATATTATTGGGGTTGCTCTTACAGTCCATGCCAAGACGAAGCCTCTATAAAGTTGATGCACTGTGAGGATTGAAGCACACTTCCAAACTGCGTTACATAGACCATTTGTGATCAGTCTTACTTACAAATAGAGAAAGATACTAAATTGCATGATCTGTAATTAAATGGGGTAAAACAAAAATGGTGGATTTTGGTAACACAGAATCTCTGGATTAATTTGACTCATTAATTTGCATTCCAGAATGAAACTAATTGCTAGAATTAGTCTCAGTAATATAATCTTAATAACTCGGCAATAATTGGCATGATAGTAGGTCACATGTTAATAGTAAACGGCCAAAAAATGAATTCTTTTGCATTTTGGGTTTTGCTTGGTGTTTATTGTTTTATGACATATCAACCTTTTTTGGGATTATTTAATTCCAAACCACAATACTGATTAAAAATCAACAAACAAATGTAAATTCTTATGACTTTTGATTGGCGAGTTTTTGTTGGTTGCATTGGTTTCCTCGATTCTTTCTAGAATCAGGTACCTACAGGAGGGACCATGTGAAGGTTGTCCACATGCATAAACGAAATTGGTGCTCTCAGATCGTCAGTCCACGTCGGTATCCACTTCATCACCGCCACCGCCCACAATACATATTGTAAATGATTCATTGGTTGGTTTCGGTTGTTTTATGACAGATTTTTGTTTATTATGCTTCAGAATTTTTGAGATGAGGATTGATAGTATGGCTTATTCGAACTACTGTACTCATCTTGGATGTCATTCTCATAACGTTTCGGTCGATGTAATCTCCGACCTTCTTCAGGTGTATCTTGTCGAACTCGAGAATCTTTATGTCGTAATTTCGAATGGAACCCTTTATTTAATTCATGGGGGTAGCTTGCTCTCGTTCCATCAGCCATGACCGGGTAGAAGTCTTAAGTAATTCGTAATTGTATCTTAGTATCGCCCGCACTGAGGATTGAACCTGTCAATTAGAACTGATTATTACTAAGCACTCTATCCGTTAGGCCATGGGTCCTTATGGATCCCTGTGGATTAAATAAAAGGTTCCGTTCAAAATTCCGTACAGATTCCCGAGTTTGAAAAGGTACACGTAAAGCAGGTTGGAGGTTACATCGGCCGAAACGTTGTGAGAATAACATCCAAGAGGAGAACAGTAGTTTGAAGAATCCAAATAATAGATTTTTGTTTGTTTGTTAAGCAGGTCGAACTTTTGCATAGAGTTCGCGAAGATCGGACCTACACTGAAAATGTTAGACCGTTCGTATTTTGTAAGGTGAGAAATTCAGAAAATAAGCAAGGAAGGAAATATTTATTTTCCCCCACTGTACATGTAAAAGTATAGGGACATAAAATCTTAACTAAAGAAGGGATTTTTAAAGTAGATAACAGAAAAAAAAAAATTGCGTTCCCTGAAAATTATGATAAAAAATTCTGGCAGAATCGAAACTCTGACTGATGAGATTAAAATTATTTGAAGACAATTACCAATTGGTAAATAACTTGAAAAAGAGTTTGCAATTATCATTTGTTGGATGATTTCTTTGTTTTAATGATTTTTTTAATTTTCTTGTGCGTTGTTGTTGACTTTTTGTGATTCTTACATAGAACATGTGATATTTAGTTGAGTTATTTACCCCTTAGCTATTTCCGTGAGCAAGTACAAACTATAGACTTGTTTTTCTACTTGCGTAGGTGGTCTTTCCAAGAGCTTTGTGTGAGTATGCAGGTTAGCATGTGTGCATATGTTTTTTTTATTGATACTTTGGGATGACGGATGGTATGTGTAGGGGGAGGAAATTGCTTCAAAAGTCATCCTAATTGTTTTTACTATCGGCAATCAGAAGAATAGGAGAGAGAGAGAGAGAGAGAGAGAGAGAGAGAGAGAGAGAGAGAGAGAGAGAGAGAGAGATTAGAATAGAAAAAAAAACAAGGATATATATAAAAAGAGTAATTGAGGGAAAGAGTGACAAAGATTGAGAAAAAGGAACATGCACACACACACATGTATATATATATATATCCCGGAAACAGTTTTTCATGGTAAACAACTGATGATCCCTTAAATAATGTTAAGACTAGCGTAAATTCTTAGAAGCAAACTAATATAGTAACTGCAAAAAGTAAATTGACTTACAAAAGTGATTTTCCACCGAACGACTTGGGACTAAAATGTTTCATTTTATTTTTATTTTTTATATAGTTTTAATGGTTGAGAAACTTCCGAGACTATATATATATGTGTGTGTGATAATATAAAAAATAATTATTTTATATAGTACAGATCAATTAAATAAAAAAAACAAAGGAATTTTGATTTGAAAATTAGTCGACAAATTTCAATTTTTCAATTAGAACTTAGTTGAAATTTTTCGATTTCTAGACTTCATCAAAAAAATATTACTGTGCGCGGTATTTTTGTTGTTGTACTCGTATTGCCAACAAAGATAATTGCGACAAACAGTTGCCATTCCAATTACCTCCCTTGAAAATAATTCAAAATATTTTAAGAAAAATTTTGGTAATTTATCCTTTTTATTATTAAATCATTTCAATTAATTACTGTTAATATTGACAAAACTATTACATATATATAGGGAAAATAGCCAACTAAAATTAGAAGTATATGACACCAAACAATAATTTATGATAAACAGTTTAAAAAATAATTATGCAAATTAGACGTAACAAAACTTCTGCTTGGATCTAGTATATATACGGTATTTCCGAAGATGAAAAAAACTTTCGCATTTATTCATTTATATATATATATATAGAATAATATTCTCCACAGAGAGTTACAAACAGACACAGCCGTTAAGGAAATATTTTAAATGATTTAAAATAATAACTAGATTTTTATAGAAGGCCTTTTTATAATAACAGTTTATTTTTGATATATGAATAATTTTTTTTAAAAACAAATTCTGCGGGATAGGCTTTTTTCGCTTCGTTAAACAACAAAACGATAATAATTCGGCAGTTAATTAAATGAAGGATATTTTCCCAAAATGTAAAATGACGTCCCAGACACTAGATGATTAATTTCTATAAGGAATAGGTTTAATAATAAATATTTTTAGAAACAGTATTTTGAATAAATAGTTTCTATATTAAGATTTTTTCTTGATGGAAGGGAGTTTTCTGCGGGATTGACATTCAACTCGTCGTGTGTTTATTTCGAAGGGTAATAAATCAACAATTGAAATAAGACTCTTTGAACTCGGACGAACATTTGTGTTGACTTTTCTTTGTGAGAAGTTGGATTTAGAATTCCCATACTATCATTGGATTGGAATGGTAACTTGTGAGCGGTATCTTGAATGATTTAGTTCTTTTGTTTTCTTGTGGGGGGGGGGGATTTATTCATCATTGTACCGGCTAACGTGAAAGTGTATTATCGCACATTGTTCCGGTTTTGTGGTTTTATTGAATGTATTTGGGACCGATTACTTGCTTGTTGGCTTGGTGGAAGAAATAATGCACAAGCTACTTTTCTAAGACTTTTCTAGGACTTTCTTTTCTTATCGTTGTTCTTCCTTGCTTTTTAAGTTTGACTTTTATTTTTATTTTTATTATTTTTTTCCTCTTCTCTTCTTAAGTGACCTCAACTATTACAACGCCACATTGTGTTTTGTCGGCAGTTGAAACCAGTATTCCAGACATTTAATTTCCCTGATGATCTGCCAAGCAAGTAACTGCTTGGTAGTGAAACACGTGTAGGAAAAAACATTTAATTTGAATAAATAGTATTTGTAAGAAAAAATATCTTTAATGGTGATCATTGGTGTCTTAAAAGGAATGCTTTGGTAAGCCTTCATAAAATCACATATAAATGCTCTGTACTCTGTAATCGAGTATCATCGAGCTTGTTTTTTATTGGAACAACCCCGGTCTTCACTGAATGATCTATTTTATAAGTGAAAAATCTAAATCTATATATATATGAATGTACGTTTGAGTTAAAGTGTGTGTGTGTGCGCGCGCCTTTGGATGTGTACAGATGTACGCAAAATCATTAAGCTGGAGCTGGAGTAGCTATCATGTAGACAAGATTAAAAGGAAGGAATATTTTTAATGAAAATAAAATAACTGAACTTTTCTAAAAAAAAAAAAACGTTGCCCCTCTCTCTCGCTTCCTCTCTCTCATATATATATATATATATATATATATATATATATATATATATATATATATATATATATATATATATATATAATTTGCCGATGATATCATTGTTACAAGCTACACGCCTCAAGAACTAGAAGGAATTCTTAACGACATTCACAACGATAGCCATTTAGTTGGCCTTAAAATACAGACTGGAAAAACCAAGGCCATGTAAAACAAATATGCCACAAAAGACCCAGTTATAGTGAACTGTGAGAATATTGATGAAGTTGACAACTGCATCTACTTAGGGAAGATGGTTAGAAGCGACGCTCATTTTATACGTGAAATTAAACAGCGAATTGCGCTTGGATGGACAGTTTTTTCCAAAGTAGACAACATCATGAAGAGTAGAAAGTCCACTATGAACATTAAACGGAAAGTGTTCAACGAATACATCAGGCCTGTTGTGACACATAGTAATGAAACATGGGCACTCAATAATGCAACAATAGAAAAGCTAAAAGTGGCACAACAAAAATAAGCAACTGTGAAAATAGTTTATGAAAAAAAACTCTGCATTTATTCATTTAGAATATAAAGAAAGAAGATATAGATAGATATCTTCTTCTTTCTTATATATATATATATATATATATATATATATATATATATATATATATATACACACACACTTGAAGTTGTGTAATGTAATGGTTACAGGTGCACACTGTAGGCTCAGCATGGCAGGTTCAAGTTCCATCGCAGCTGCTGCATGATTGACATTATTACCTTGAAGAAATGTATGAATCCATACATTCTCCCTCCAGCTACGGATTAAATAGTAGGGTAGACTAAACTGTCGAACCTTGGTTGTGCAACTAGTTTTGGAGAAGGAAAAGTCCGAAATAAACCAGTCTTTCTTTCCTTATCCCATCATTGTTTCCCGTCGTGGTGATGGTACACCTCTTGTTTAACTATATACTTTCCTGCACAGGAGGAAGGTATCCAATGTCTTTCGAGACTGGAAGAGCGCCAAGTATTATACACTCTGATTAAATTCTTTTTCAAATTCTTCATAGCAGACGTAATCTTGAAACGTGCAAAAATCCAGGTACTCCTACTTATTCCTTTCAATTGTAGATTATATAAGTAATTTACCTTCTTATATCGGATATTCCCATAAAATAGAAGGGAACAATACAATCTCCACTTTTTGTTAAAATCCCACGTGGGAGAAAAAAAACTGTTTACAAAACAAACCATAGATAAAGAAACAAAACTGGTTTTCAATGATTCTTTAATTCATGTGAATTGAATTTAAGGAAAAAAAGAAAAGAAAATCACATTTTAGACAGATTAATACATATATATATATATATATATATATATATATATATATATATATATATATATATATATATATATATATATAAAGTTATGAAAATCTATTTATGGCAATTAAGCTACACAGAGGCTCTCGCGTTTCATCCTTGGGAAGAATCTTCAGGCTAAAATGCATGGAGTTAGTTTTACCGGGTGTTTTTATATACACGACTAGCTAGTTAACCAATCAGATTCTTTGTTGTTCTCTTAGCCAATTGTTGGGCTTCTCACGAACAAAGGTCCGGTTAGTTTTACTTCCTATTTCTTATTCTATTGTTCTGTTTCCTATAGAGTGGCCTATTCCTGTTTCTTTGTTGTGTCAATATAATAGGTGACCTTATTTTAACACGTGGTTCCTTGCATTTCTATTTTACGTTTTAGTTATAAAATTTTATATGGATACATGAAATATATATATATATATATATATATATATATATATAATATTTGTTATTGTTTATTAGCTATGTACGTATACGTTTCGTCCTTTTTAATAATCGGGACTCATCAGCATAGAGATATGACTATTCACTACCGGTCATGCGATTCGAAACCCCGGATTACAAGTATTGTTCAACTCCAATCTGACATTTTAACCACATGGTCAATTTTAAATAGCGAATAAACGGTGATAATTTTAACACTTTATCGGCGGCTTAACGTCTAGAGCATTCTACTTTCTTAATGGAAGGAACGATGCATTTAAAACTAGTAACGCCATGTTGTGTTAATACTACACTTACAGTGATCTACTTAAGAGAGAGAGAAAGAGAGAGAGAGAGAGAGAGAGAGAGAGAGAGAGAGAGAGAAAAGAATGTAATAATAAAACAAATGTAAAGTTACATACTAGGTTTTAATATAAAATATTTATTTTATAATACTAGAATATATATATATATATATATATTATTATTATTTTTATTATTTCATGTATTCATATAAAATGTTATAAAAAGATATAATATTTTATATGTCGATTTTCAGTATTTACTTCAACAGTGCTCAATACGTGAGTAGAGCTAGGTAGTAAGTTATGAAAATATATTTATGGCGATTAAGCTACACAGAGGCTTCCGCGTTTCACCCCAGTAAAATTTTAGCCTGACGATTCCATATGGGGCTGAAACATAGCTTAATTGCCATAAATATATTTTCATAACTTACTATATATATATATATATATATATATATATATATATGATTATTTTTATTTATACAAAAATGTACATAATTTGCGACACTGGCATGTTATCCATCAACAACAGCTGTTAGAAACTGAGATCTCATCAGGCGGAAATAAAATCTGATCCTTCCCTTTGATCATATTTGATTATATATATATATATATATATATATATATATATATATATGTAGTACACATTAGAAAAAAACTATTCGCTCTCCGAGCAACAATTAATCTAGCTATGGCTTTCTTTACAGGAAAATAACGATAAAATTTTCATTTCACATTTTGCTAATTTAGTGAAAAACAAAAACATGATTATCGTGCTGTTATTTGATATATTCCAATGTTGAGGAAATTTACTGTGTGTGAACATAGTCACATTTTATAAATTAGGAAAAAAACACAAAAAGGTTATATCATATAGTCTTTTCGATATTCAAAGTCGAGTGATTTGATTTTGTATAGACATAAAATTAAAATGAATTCCCCATTAAAAACAGGTTTCATAATGAAATGAATAAACGAAAAAGTGAAACGTCAATTAGTAAAATAAAATAATTTGATATTCCTGAGTAATTTGAATCTATTTTTATTTTTGTAATTTAGAAAGATGAGAAGACGGGGGGGAGGCCTTTTCTTCTAGTAAACGTGCGTTAAATCCAGAGTTTATTATGTTAACGAAATTATTTCAAGTTGTTTGGGCGTATAAACGTACTCGTGCGTAAACTTAACCGGAAGTTGTCATTCGAATTTCAAAATAATCTAACCGGAAGTTATCATTTTAAATGATATTTTCATTAAATCGCTTGAACTACTACTACTACTACTACTACTACTACTACTACTACTACTACTACTACTACTACTAATGATAATAATAAGCAAAACTATTGTGCATATATAATAAAATAAGAGAACAAAATTACGAACGAATCGTACAGAATATTAATTTATGAGAAACTGTTTATAAAATTAGTATCCAAATGAAGCATGTGGATAGCTATGTTTTGGAAGTTTTCCGATCAGTATATATATATATATATATACATATATATATATATATATATATATATATATATATATATATATATATATATATATATATATATATATAGGGTATTTGAAAATATTTTGTTGTATCAGTGAATTAAATAAGCCTAAGGTGATTTGATATAAATATAGTTCAGATATTTGTCTTGGTTTTGAAAAGGCCAAGGCTATAGTAGGAGGAAAACAATCAGCAGGAAGAGAGTTCCACAAGTCTGCAGTTCTTGGAAAGAAGCTACTGGAATAGGAAGCTGTATTACAATGAGGTATCAAAACAGCGAATTGATGGAGGTTACTAGACCAACGAGTCTATCTATTTCTATATACTGCTAAAACTCTAAAATAGAGATAGGTGATAACCGAGCACAGTAGATGACATCCCAAAATGATGACGTCATCCATCAAATAAGAAAAAGCGGGGTAACCCTTATCTAGACGACATGTGACCCTTCGTCGTCCTTTCAAACAGAGGTGTAGATAACCATGCACAGTGGATGACGTCACTAAAGTGTGATGTCAGCCATTAAAAGATGGGGATAACCGTGCAAAATCGATAACGTCACAAAATAATGACGTCATCCATCAAACCAGGGAGAGAGAGAGAGAAAGACAGAGAGAGAAAGAGAGAGAGAGAGAGAGAGGGATCGTCTGCTAGATGAACCGTCTAGACCATTGGTGGTCTAGTACAGTACTAAAAGGTTTTGGATCTTGTTTGTTCAACTGGGGATCGCTTGTAAATTTGATATTCCCTAGAAACTTCCTGCTTTGGAGGAAGCCGGTTCGACCTGCCTATGGTGAATGCCGCTTTGTTCGTTCGTTTTTTGCTTGCCACCACCGGACACACGTCATCATTATTATCAATAAAGATATATATAACAGATATATAACAGCTTTAAAGGGTGGATGCCAGTGGCTAAAAGCAGTGTGACGTCATAACGGATCGGATGTTAGTTATCAAAAGCAGTGTGACATCATAAAGAATGAATGGACGTTGTCAAAAGCTGTGGATGTTTATGTTTGTTTGAAAGCAGCAGAATAACAATTACTGACCCATCGAGTCACAGGTAGTGGTCTAGTTTACTACTAATAATTAGATCCATTTATTTTACAGTGTGTTAGCTTATTTAGTTTTGTGTATCTAATTGCTTGTATTTAATTTGTAACTCTTTAGGCAAAAAAAAAAAAACGGCAGAAAAAGAATAGAAATTGATTAGCTATTATTATTTATTTATTTAAGATCTATTTCATTTTCAAACAAGAACAAAAAATAATATAAACAATTATTTTTTACTATTAATTTTGATTTTGATAAAAAAAAACATGTTTCACTGTAGAACCAAACCGACACTTACCGACATAAGAGCTCCAATTGCTGCCTGATTCTTGCTCAACACACTCATAATTATTTTACATCGACAAATCTAATTCAATTTTAATAATATTTTTTCGTTGATTTAAAAAGAAAAGTTTGATTGTATACGGATTACAATTATACACTCGAGAAGAGGAATTCTTCTTGTGTATTTCCGCGACGTCGTGACAGAAAACAACACTATGAAATCAAAAATAATCTATACAACGATATACAGAGTTTAGAGGTCGTTTCCGAAACAACGGGAAAAAAGACCCAGAAAGAGGATTTCCATGGAAATTAAGAAAGAAAACATCCACACCTCAGAAGTCTATCGGAAATGTCAAAGGAACTTCTTGGAGTGTCAGAACGAAAATATAGAAGTCACTTATTGTAAGAAAGACACAGAAGAATATGCACTTGAACGAAACAGTTTGGACTTTAAGAAAGGCATCCAATTAAAAATGATGGACTACAACGAAGTCTATTTCTCGAAATCAGAAGAAATTTACATCCATGAAAGTGCCACCCTATATGCTATGAACTTGCATCCGGACCAAAATTATTACCACCTCCCCAAAACAGATTTTGCTGATGTCCAATTCCGCAAGAGTAAAATCGAAGAGGAAATCGTAAAGAGGAACCAGTTCACAAATTCTTTGAATCACAAGAAAGGCAAGAGAAGATCGTACAATAATTTAGACTGTTATGTGACTTCCCATAATGATATCGAACAGCATGGAAATGCCAATATTCTTCCAAAGGGGACACAGCTCTTAAAACCTGGAAACAAATTGGTCGAACTTGTCGCTCAGGCGATAAACGATTCACCAAACGGCCTTCTCCAGGTTCATCAAATATACATGGCATTACAAAACAAATATCCATATTTTCGTTTTATGGACAAAATGGCTATAAGAAGTTGGCGCAGTTCCATTCGTCACGCTGTCTACCAAAAATGGTTCCGAAAAATTCATTTTAATACCGAGTCGATCAACAGAAAAGGGTGTTATTGGTCAATCAACTGGGAGTACAGTCCCAAAACCTGGACACTTTCTTTTAAACAGCTCCATTTCATGCAAGATTCGATGGAAATGCTATCCTCAGATAACCGATCAGTGATCATTGTCCCGGAGAAGGTGAATAAAGAATATGAGAATTCCTTCTCTTATGACATTCAATTTGATTCAACTGGAGAATTGCAGGATATCATTGACGTCACCCACGACTACGCCATAGAATACAGAGATGACCAGCATAATAAAGAAATGTCAGAACTTGTTCAGGATCCCGACCCCGTGCTGGTTCCATGGTCCGCTGAATCGCTGGCCTCAAGCAGTCCAGTGGAACCAAGGACTTTGCTTCCGAAGGATTCTCAAGTATCTCACGTCCCCATAACCTTGCAAATGGGGACTGGAGTTGACACCGAGATGTTGGACATAAGTCCTGATATTTGGTTACAACTATGTCTGCTCAGCTCGGAGTGGCAACAAAATGTTGAAGACCTAACACTTTCCTATTCGGACACTCTACCGATTTCCAATATTCAACACCCATGACTAATGAATTGAAAACTTAAAATTAGCATTAACTTATATTATTTATTATTTTGTTGTTATTATTTCAAATTATATATATATATATATATATATATAAACTGTATATATTGTATTTTGCATTTTACAAAAAATTTAAATTTCAGTATTTTGTCATTTTAAGTTACAAAATCTAAAGTTTGTATTCTTTGGGTTATTTGGACTATTAATCTCATCTTGATTGTTATTTTCACAACGTTTCGGCCGATGTAACCTCTGAACTTCTTCAGGTGCATCTTTTCGAACTCGGGAATGTTTATGTCAAACTCGGGAACTATACAAAATTTCAAACTGAACTCTTTTATTTAAGCCACAGTGATTGATTGTTCTTGTTCCGTCAGTAATTTTTATTCTAATTTTTAGTTATTATCGAATGAAGTGTGGATTGAACCTTTAAAGACTGTCACTTAGAACTGATTGTTACTCAACGCCCTTATCCATTCTGCCACGGGTCCATGTGGACAATTCTAGTATAAATTTGGGAAGATTTTAATCCTAATCTTGCTTTAGATGTGTAGTATTACTACTTATATATAATATGAAAAAATAAATTTCAGACAAAATGTAAAATTTGTTATGGAAATGTGGACAAACAAGGTAAGATCCTAGTGAAAATAAGGACGCAAAGCATTATTAGAGCAGGACCAAGATATTTCGGTTGAAAGATTCGACCATATTCGTTTTGTGATATTGCTTTTTTGAAAACAAAAAGAGTTCTTCGACCGAAATATCTTGGTCCTGCCCTAATGAGGCGTTTGTGCCCTTATTTTCACTAGCATGTTACCTTGTTTGTCCACATTTCCATAACCAATTTTACAAATATATATATATATATATATATATATATATATATATATAGTCTAAAGAAGCTTTAAGTCATTTTAAACAAAAGAAAAAAAAGAAAAAGGAAAATGCAGTTTAAATTCCCAGAGAAACTAACAAACATGTACAAAATCTGGCATGTCGGTGTTATTGTTTTGATCCTTCCCTCAGATGGTATTTGGGAAGGGAAGGATCAAATTCTAATTCTGCTTAATTAGATCTCAGCTTTTAACTGCTGTAGATTGATAACACCGACATGGCAAAGTTGCAGATTTTGTACATGTCTGTTTAAGTAAAAACAATCATATATATATATATATATATATATATATATATATATATATATATATATATATATATATAGTAAGTTATGAAAATATATTTATGGCAATTAAGCTACACAGAGGCTCCCGCATTTCATCCCCGGGGCGAATCTTCAGATTTTTAGCCTGAAGATTCCCCCCGGGGATGAAACGCGGGAGCCTCTGTGTAGCTTAATTGCCATAAATATATTTTCATAACTTACTACCTAGCTCTACTTATATATCGAGCACTGTTGAAGTAAATACTGAAAATTGATACATAAAAAATTATATCTCATTATAAAATTTTATGTGGATACATTAAATAGTAATATATATATATATATATATATATATATATATATATATATATATATATATATATATATATATATATATATATATTGGTGTTCTAACAACCAAGATGAGAATTGTAGTCCGAATAAACCGAAGAATAAAAATCATCAATCTTCATATAAAAAATTCCGAAACATAAAATTCATAACTTTAAATGATTTACCTGATTTTATCTCATACTAGCAAAAAACTACCCGCTCTCCAAGCAGCAATTAAGCCTTCTTTGCAGAAAAACAAAACAATGTTTATTGAACATTTTGGTAGATTATCCTTTTTTTTTCATTAAATCGCTTTAATTAATATTAGTAATAATAATGATAATATTAATATCCCCAAAATTATTGTGTATATATATATAAGAAAATAGAACAATAAAAATTACGAATGAATAACACAGAAAAATAATTGATTAGAAACTGTTGTGAAGTTGTTCCACCGTAAATAATAAATAAAGGAAGTCAAGTCGATGGTTGGTTTAACAAGTGTATTAACAAAGTAAGAAAGTGACTAGCTCTTGGCTAGACAGTTACAAGACTGTGTTTTGTCTTCTGGTGACTCGCACTATTTATAGTGACAACCGGTGTTGTTTCTCCTGTGTAAGAACGGCCGGTGTAACAGAAACTGTTTTCAAAATATGTATGCAAGTTAAGCATACCCATATCTTTGTTTCGATGTAAGCGAATTACTATATATACAGTATTTCAAAATATTATGTTGTATTATTAATTTAAATAAGCCTGACCCGTTTTCATGTTAATATACTTCGGATAAGTGGACGAAACTTTTGCGTTTATTTGTTTAGATAGATTGTTGATAATATCTTAATATCGGAAATTATGTATGGGGTTCGGCATTACTTTCAAGCAACCTATGTTGTGCTAAAATACTAGATACATATTATTTTGTTATCATCATACATGCTCCATCTTTTCCTTTCACCATAAATTTGAATTGCCTTTGGGTTTCAGAAGATTATTTCCTTTGCAGTGTCTCTATTTACTTGCCTCCTCACGAGGGCAGAGTTAGACAGAAGATCTGTTTTTAACGTGGGTAAAATCCAGCTCTCCGAAAAGGGCCACTCTGAATTAAGACGCAAATTTAAATTGCTTCAGTCTCGAAGGATTTCTCCTTTACTGACCAAGGACAGAAAAGATGAAGTGTAAGTATCAGAACAGATACAGTGTCTCCCTCTACTCACACCTCTAATATTACTCATCGCATTTCTCAAGTGGCAAGATGACCATCTTTTCTCTCCATGCATTGTGGACGGATAAACGACCATCTCAAACCCCAGCAGGTATACATATTTTTTTCACACAAATGCGAGATTAAAAGATAAGAGTTATCCACTCCTATGCATATTTCTGTTAAAAAGGTGTAGCCATTTTTATTTTTAGTTTAATTTTCGAGCTAACTATAATACACAGATAATATTTGTTAAGTATTGTTTTTATTCAAGAAAATTACATAAATCATGATTTTAGTACAAAATAAGGTGCTGGTGTATTTGATCGGTACCAAATTCCTGCCCTGTAAAACGTTAGATCACGTGATATTATTTTAGCCGGTGTCGTAAAGCGAATAAAAAGACCTCCTCTTTTCGGAAATTTATTTCTATTTTGGGCATGAGGGTGGGGAGGTCAACATATTGCCACTGTACGAATGTATGTCAAGGTTATCTGTCTGGCTGTGTTCCATTTTGCCACCTTTTCTTTCCTTTCAGCATCATCATCGATGTAATGAAGTCTAGAGGTGACGTCATACCGGTGTCACACCGGTGCCTTTGGCGTTTTTTTTTTAATCAGTACCTGCTTGGATTTTGAAGAGAGAAGTTCACTTTTCAAAGGTCTCCGTCTATTCAAAATGGACGTAAAATATTTGGATGATTTCTACTCGTTCTTAGAGCAAGAACGTTTTCATGTGAAGTTTTAGGGTATCTGAGCGACCCTATTTTTAAAGGAATATATTTTCCCTCGAAGGGATCAACCTTATGATAAATGTTTTTTTGTGTGTTGTGTAAAGACAAGCGTCTTTGAATTTAAAAAGAAAATTCCTAAATGCTGCCCTTTGGAGGTAGTACGTTTTCTGGAGAATTTCATTTGTGAAGTAATTTCAAGAACTTGGAGACCCTTGGAATGAAAAGTGTCGAAAGAAAGACAAAAAGGGACATTTAAAACGGACATTTCAGTGAAAAGAAAAAGAAAACTATTGCAAACTATGCCGAAGACTTTCTTCCTTCAACTGTTACGGTTCTGTATATTTTTATTTTTATTGTTTTAAGCCCTTTGAGACCCCTTTGTTAAATTGATATGAAGACTTCTTTAGTCATTATTATATGTTTTTATATGAACAAAAAAAGGAATTAATTTGTTTCCAGTTCGTTGTGCCAACGAACTTACCCCTATGTGTTTTTTCATGTCATAAGTTTTTTTAAATTTTATCTTGGTTACTAAGGGTTAATGTAATTAACCCAGCTTTGGGAATTAAAAGCAGCCAGCCCCATTTTAATGTTAATAAAACTCTATTTTAACTCAATCGAACCTCTTATTTTTTCTTTTCCCCTTGTCATGTTTTCTTTTAAACTGTGTTTTTAACCCCCTTTGTTACCAAGTAATTCGAATTTTTCTAACGACCGCGAAATTACGATACTCTCTAACATTAACCGCCCGCTTTTTTAAAAAATTCAATACGTACCCCCTATTTTAAAAAATAACATTAAACATTATTTTGTTTTTTTAATTGAAAGAAAATACGACGGACACGATGGAGGGGGGTTATTCAAAGAGCGCCCGGACTTTTCAGATCAATAAAATATTTAAAACATAAAAATATAAAAAGAACTAATTAAAACAAAAATACTGTTGTTGTTTTGTTTTAATTTATAAAATAGCGCACGGTTAACTTCATGTGACGATATTCCCCCTTTTCCACTAGGAAAAACTTATTTAAAAAAGTGCACAGTTAATGTTAGAGATAAGTGTCCTTTTATTAGCTTTACACTGGCTAAAATAATATCACGTGATCTAACGTTTTTCAGGTCAGGAATGTGGTACCGATCAAATACACCAGCACCCAAAATAAGTTGTTTCAGAGTAATACCATAACTCATTTCATTGTAAATATTTTCCAATCAATCATTAAGATATTACCAAATTGGCAGGAAAAACGAGTTGTCAGGTTTTTAAACAATTTGTATTTCATTTTTTTCTCACAGATTATTAATTAAAAAAAGATTTTTTTAGATGCTTATTTGGGATTAAAAAAGATTCATTAGTCTCCAAGACAAACATTTCATATGCTTTCACTCTAAGGAAATTAATAAAAATTAGTTTTTTTTTTTTTAATCTCTTTTCCAAGTTTTATTTATTTTTACTAAGAAGGCACCGCTTATCAAGGCATAAAAGTTAATGAGATGGATGGATTGTCAGTTGAATGAATATTATAAGAGGATTAAAAATGGTGAATGCAATGGCCAAAATGTGTATTCTTATGAGAGCGGTTTACAGCAAGTATTTGTTGACATTGGATTTCGAAGACAATCATGTTGTAGTCTTCAAGGAAGCAGTCTCGTGGTAATGTGTTCCAAATGATGGTAAGTTATTGGAAAGAAACTCTGTTCATGGAAGTTCGGTTTGATGCTAGTGTAGGGACGACAGGGTTGCCTCCCTTGAATAAGATTTCATTTCTCGAGAAATTCAGAGAAAGGGGATCAAGTCTCGTTCGTGATCCTGGAAAACACGTGATTTGGACCAGTTCTCGCGAGATTTCGACAACCCTTGGGATGTCCTTCCCTCTTCCTTGGCTGACTTCGTGGAATGAAGTCATGCTCTCGTCGGCTCTTCAAAAAGAACTCCAATGGTGTCGAATGTAAATAGACCCTTTTGTGTATTTCACACAACTCCTTATTTGCATAATGACTATGTGCATTCAATTGTTTTGGGACTTATAGTAAATGTTTATTTAATTTATCTTTGACCGTGCCAGCGTTTGTCAAAACAAACGTTAAATAAACGCACATGAGTTTAACTCACTTCTTTGAGTTTCCTTATTTGCCGGCACACGTGTGTTATGGATATTTATGTTTTTCCTGGTATTTACGGCCGGTTTTCTATAGACTAAGAATGCGACCCACTCAATCGAATACTAGGTACACAGGAAGAAAGGAAAGTTCTTTGCAGTTGTGGTAGAGAGTCGATTAGAGCTCAGTCAAACACCTTCCATGGAAATAACGATAGAGTAGAGAAAGACGTTGCTAGTCTTTCTCTGCTCTATCGTTATTTCCATGGAAAGTGCTCGACTGAGTTTCAATCTCTGGTGATTAATCGGAATGTCAGTGGCAAGTAGGTGTGAAAGGCTTAATTGCTGTCGGAAGGTGCATTTAAAGAATTATCAAAAGGAGGAAGAAAAATAAAAAATAATATTTAAATGTTCCTTGATATCCGGGTTGGTGAGACAGAGTTCTTTGAAGGTGACGCCAGGGTTGTATGTGAATAGGTGAAACTGCGAGTGAAGAATGAAAGAAATGTTGAATGTTCCCATTTACTTGTCTTCCCATGAGGACAAAGTTAGACACAAGGTCGGTTTTTAATGTGGGAAAAATCCAGCTCCCCCAAAAAGGGCACTCTGGATTGAAACAAAAGAAAAATTGTCTCAATCTAGAAGGATTTCTCCTTTACTGGGTAAACGTGGGTAAAATCGAGCTCTCCAAAAAGAGGTACTCTGAATTAAGACACACATTTAAATTGCTTCAGTCTCGAAGGATTTCTCCTTTACTGACCGATGACAGAATAGACTAAGTGTAGTATCAGAACAGATACTACACTTCAGTGTTAGGCTGATTAATAACTGGCTTTAGCCGTCTTTTTATAGTTTTGTTAAATTTACATCGGATCATGAAAACACTACTTCGTATTTAGCCGGCATACTTTTGATTAATTTAAAATATAAACTTCTTCTTCTTCTTCTTTTTTTTTTTTCTTCTTTAATATGTCTTTCCCACACCAGATGTGGTTTGCACTTTGGCCATGACAGTACGAAGCGAATTTCTCCATGACATTCTATCATTTACGTGAGTTTCGATGCGCCATTTTTGTTTTAACTGGATGATCTGCGTGGAACCACATGCGCACAAACTATTTTACTAAGTTTTTATTTGAACGTCGTAGAATGAACATCCGACGCTTTACGTCTCTACGAGAGAGAGAGAGGGGGGAGAGAGATGGGGAGAGATTCAGATAGAGAGAGATTCGGATAGATAGAGAGAGAGAGAGAGAAATAGATTCAGATAGATAGATAGATAGATAGATAGATAGATAGATAGACACACAGAGAGATTCAGATCGATAGATAGATAATAGATAGATAATAGATAGATAGATAGAGCGAGAGCAGTTTATACACACACACACACACATATATATATATATATATAGATATAGATAATAGATAGATAGATAGATAGATAGAAGGAGGGAGAGGGAGAGATAGAGGGGGAGGCAGTAAAAAGAAGAAAAAAACAAGACAAAGTCATTTATATTGTGGTTGTAATTGTTTTGCACTGAAACGAATGCATTGTGTTTGTATCAAATTAAAATTTAAAATTAAAGAAAAAATAATTCGTTAAAAAAGAAAGTTGAATTCTATGACACCAACAAAGGCAACGACAATTAAATGGTAATTGTTTAGCGAATCAGTGCTTTTCTCATCGTTGGGAAGAGAATTAGCTACACGGTATTTGAGGACATACATAATCTCTCTTTATATAAAGTTAGGCATGTGTATATGTTTATTTATTTATATGTATAGAATTCACTCCTAAAGTAATTAACCGATCATTATGAATTATGTAAACCAGCCGCAAGGGATAAGGGTTGGTAATGTGGGCTATATTTAGTTTAATTTAGTGTTATGCAAAGGGGGTGGAAACCCTTCGTGAATATTCGGAGACTTTCGATTTTTTGTGAAATTTTTACAATAGATATTAGACATGAATTAATAAGTATTTCCCAAATTTCAATTTCTATGGAGTTAAATAAACTCCAAGGGATTTTAGGGGGCATTATATGGGCACAACTCCCCATTTGAAAATTCAAATATTTCAGATTTGAATTAAATTTGACCCATAGTCATTAGACACCAATTAAGCCAGATTTCTTGAATAGACCTCTTAATTTTAAGCCTTAAATTGGAGATATTTTCTAAAATCAAAATTATGCAATGGACTTTGATCAAAATTGGTTTGGTTGTTTTGTTTTACGGCATATCAACCCTTTTCGTTATTTGTTTTTGTTTTATAAAATTTTTTTTTTTTTTTAAACAGATAACACCAACAATGGGGTGTAGACGTGTTTGAAATTTTCGCTCAACTTTGAAAATATGAAAGTACATATCTACCGGAGACTTCTCTGCTTACAATCTATTTTATAAATGTTAGTGGTTTGGCATCAGGCTAGCGACCTGTTCCTGTAAAATATTCTACAAAAACACTCAAAAGTATTCGAAATTCAAATTTTTATGAATGCGATGGATCACTTTGACTGCTTCATGTGTCTAAGGGCATGGGGGTACCTAAGTCAAATAACTCCTTTCAGGTTATTTAATGCCGAATCCGGTCATTTTGGTAAAAGTTCCTTATATCTTCAAATATTTATTTATGGTGTATGGTTTGGTTGTTTTGTTTTACAGCATATCAACCCTTTTCGAGTTATTTAATGCCGAATCCAGTCATTTTGGTAAAAGTTTTTATGCTTCAAGTTCTTTATATCTTCAAATATATATTCATGGTGTTTGGTGTGGTTGTTTTGTGGAGGAAAATTATTGTTTTTGTTTTTAGCTTTGCAGAACATGTTTGAGTTTTGCAAAGGGAAAGACAAAAACAATAACATTAGCGTTTGGTGCATTTTAAGTCAGGAAACCGGTATCTTCAGACAGCCTCATCTGGTAGCACCAGAGATCAAAATTAGAATAAGGATTCTAGACATGAGGTTTAGTAGAATTATATGTTGATTTTAATCTTCATGAGGGGGCATAAAAGTGGTGCAGAACAGTTCTGTTTGGGGAATCTGGGTATTCTTCGAGTTTGTTTTACTATAGTAGGAACATTATGTTTTCCATATTTCAAAATTATCAATGGCAGTCCCTATAGTTACACTACAAATAAAAAGGCACACGCTTATCATGACTATAAAGGCTGATTAAAAAAAGGCATACACTTATCATGACTATAAAGGCTGATTAAAAAAAGGCATACGCTTATCATGACTATAAAGGCTGATTAAAAAAAAGGCACACGCTTATCATGACTATAAAGGCTGATTAAAAAAAGGCACACGCTTATCATGACTATAAAGGCCGATTAAAAAAAAGGCACACACTTATCATGACTATAAAGGCTGATTAAAAAAAGGCACACGCTTATCATGGCTATAAAGGCTGATTAAAAAAAGGCACACGCTTATCATGACTATAAAGGCTGATTAAAAAAAGGCACCCGCTTATCATGACTATAAAGGCTGATTAAAAAAAAGGCACACACTTATCATGACTATAAAGGCTGATTAAAAAAAGGCACACACTTATCATGGCTATAAAGGCTGATTAAAAAAAAGGCACACGCTTATCATGACTATAAAGGCTGATTATCGCAATTTGGAAATAGAACTGTTTTTAAAAGTCGCTTCATCCTTCGTTTACAAAGTTTACAAAGAGTTAATGGTTTAAGATGCAAAGGTATCACGATTATCAAAAACATAAAAGACATTCTAGACACTGATAGCATTAGAACATCAGCAAGTACAGCACACCATTGGTGGTAATCCTACAAAATCCATGGCACTGATAGCATTAGAACACCTAGTAGAGGAAAATCACGTAATGAGAGCTAATAGGTTCAGGGAATGCAGAAATGGAAATTTTCATAATCACATGACCCCTAACATTTAGCTCCCTAGCTCATCAGATCACAATCCTTAGGACTACTATGTATAGAACATAGTTCTGAAAGGGGTTGATGAGCACCCTTATTATACTAGATAAGACATCAGCACAAGCCACGAGTAAGAAAATTCTTAATATCAGCTCCCGAGAGTGCTCTATTCGTTTACAAAAATACGTTAAATTATATCTAATGGTACCCAGCGATTTCCCTTATCAGGGTGCTCAACCCACGAATGTGTGGGAGCATATGTAGTCATCTGCAGACAGACTGTTTCGCAGTATCACAGCTCTTCAATGAGGCTAGACAGGCAAGTGCTTCAAGCTGAGATTGAAAGGATCATGTTTTTTTTACAGTTGGAGAATCTACCCATTAAGACATCAGTACAGATCACGAGGAAGAGAATTCTTAATGTTTATATAAATGTTTATATATACTGCCGAGAGTGCTCTATTTATTTACAAAGAGATTTGCATTATCATTAATGGTCGCCAGCGATTCACTTACCAGAACGCTCAATCCACGAATGGGTGGGGGCATATGTAGTTATCCACAGTAATACCTGTATTAATAAAGCTATCAGACAAGATTTTGTGCTTATGTGTGTGTGTGTGTTTCTCGCATATACACAACTTTGATAAATACATATTGAATTATAAAGAAATGCAGACCCACTTTTAAAGCATTGCAAATATTTGAATTATATTTGAAAACGGTTGAAAGCCAAACAAACGATGTGATTTTTTCAAAAATAAGTTATTTATTTATTTTAAAACTTGAATTTTCAACATAAAACGTCATAATCAAAAGTAATGAACATTTATTTTCGTTTTAGTGACATATTAGTCACTTAATAATGGTAAATCCCTTTGTTGCGATTAACAATTATAGTTCAAATGTCGATATTGTGAGGTTATGCTGGCGACGTGTGTTGAGATAAGGTGATACAATCACACTTTTGAAGCATTGCAGATATTTGAATTATATTTGTAAACGGTTGAAATCCAAACAACAATATGATTTTTTTTAAATAAATACTTTATCTATTTTAAAACTTGAATTTTCGCTTTTATGGCTGCGTGTGAGATGTGGTCAGCAACGAAACATCAAAATGACATGATCCTGGCTGCAGTGCGTTGGATGGAGAAAATTGTCGGTCTCATTGTAAAGGTTTCCATGGGAAATTGTGTCACACAACAACGTCCGAAATGGTGTGGCCACATTGGCCATCGTAAGTCATCCAAAAAGCTCCAAAGTGTGTCCCACATTGATGTCGACAGCCCAAGGCTGCTCGATAGGCAGCCTAAGACATGGAGGAGATCAGCCGACCTGCTCTAGCGGGTGGCACAAGCAAAATGGCAACAGACAGAAGTTGGAAGTTATTCACAAAACGTCTAACCTCAATATAAGACACAAAGATTAAAAAAATGAAAATAATTAATATATAAATATATTAATGGAATATTTATTGGAATCAACAATAAAATAAAGGAAAACTAAAACGAATTTTAAACAATCTTATTTAAATAATGTAAACATAACTATACTTAGAATTGTTTTTCTCTAAGCTCTCTGCCTGCCAATATGTCTTCACACAGGCCACGCAAGGTAAATACATCTGAGTGTGTGTCTATTTACACATCTTAGCATCAATTTTGAATGGTTTGTTGGGATAAGTGATTATTTTACCTCACAATTACTAATTGAGGTCTCAAACATAACTATCATCAGAACGAATAATAGAAGCAACTAAAACCAAATACAATTTACACATTTATTTACAGTTGACAACAACATAAAAAACCATAAACGTAACATCATACAAAACATTAAGGACATTAATTTCTACTCACAGGTAGCAGCAGTTTTATACGTATCAAGATAGGTTAAAGATTTCTGGACAAACTAGATATTTTTAATTCTGTAGAACGTTTGTGAGACACGTTCAATATGATGAATTCCCTTTTTATTCTCTAACCCCTCTCAGGCAAAACTAAGGGAAACAACCCAGCGGTGCCCAGCACTGGTGTACCTTGAAGATCGTTTTCCTTCAGGTTGATCCGAAAGCAAATTAGGGGCAGATTTGAAATCACTTTTGTTCTCTGGTTTGAAAATAATGTAAATATAATCTATACTATATTCAAGGGTTGTCTGTTTTTCTGTTTATAATTTCGGGTACACAATTGAAAACAAAGCCCTATAACTAAAGTCAAACATAAAATTTCTCATGCAAAATTTCACGGAGTGATTAACGTTGATATTCATTTTGTATTAAGAGGTTTTACAATAATATCAAGGTGTCTGTATACACATGTTAAACATTGCGTCTACATCAACTAGTACATCAACTTTGAGGATTTTAGTTTGCAGACAAATTTTATCAAAGAGACAAGATGTAGTGGTCAGCAAGGGATCAGGCAGTTAACGTTTGAGGGCATCGTTCGTTCTTCCGCCGGAACAACAGCCAGAGGAAATGATGTCTAACAAAATAAGAACAAGCGCGTAAAGTTAGGAGTTAAGCTTTGGAAGTCAAAGTGAGCAGACCTAAGATAATGACTTAAGAATCAGCACGGGGCAACCCCCAACTTTCTCGATTTAAGGCAATTACACATTTATTTACCGGTGACAACATATAATAAACCGTAAACGTAACATTATACAAAACATTAAAGGCATTAGTTTCTACTCACAAGGCTGGGGGTGATGTTTATGAAATCCCCTAACTTTCTTCTCCGCTACACCAGCATTGGTGTAGACAATTTCGTGTGAATGTTTTTTTCCTTCATGTGCCGATTATAGACTAGGAGTCCACAGTCTAGGAGTATTAAACACGAGCCTGGACGCCGGGACACAAGGAAAGCACAGGTACGATTTTATTTAATACTAAATTAATTTAGCTGTGACATGCAGAGTGTTAGACCTCCTCTTGGAGGGGAGATAATCCAACACACGTCATACATCCATAAACAACTGAGACACCGTTATACTTTATTTAAAAAAAAGCCCTATAACAAGAATAAACACAACTTTTCCAAGGTAAGATTTTACGAGCAGTACAATGGTTCAATAGTGAACTTGGTTTTGATGAATTTCTGATAAAATCTACTATAAGAATAGTGGAGTGTTTGAGTTTATTCATCCGCTTCCCACTGCAACAAGGTCAGACATGAAGTCAGTTTAACATCTCCTCCAGTTAAGGGGCACTCTAGACGAGTGCAAAATTTGCCATGATCAAACTTGTTGGGCGCCTCAAGCGATTGGAGATATACCAATCCCCTCTCTTAAAGGATGAGGTAATGCCTGGGTTGGATCACCTCTTAGGACCAAACAGAAACAGCATTCTGATCCATAGGTCGGTCCCTCAGCAAGCCAGACACCTGTGCCAGAGAGGGTTAAGCAGGAGCAGATACTACGGTTTGATCATTACAACAAGTTCTGAGTAGCTGGCCAAAATGAGGTGTTTGAGTGCTTAGAATAATAGAGCAAAACATGTTTTTAACTTTTGTATTTTTTATTTTTTTTAAATAGCAACTTTATATGCTACGTCTGTTTTCCCTTAAACCTTCACAACTAATATATTTAGAAAAAGAAAGAACATAGCTTGAGTAAGTGTTTTTCATACCAGTCGAGGATATGCCCATGACAATCAGTCTGACAATGGCTTTGTTGCTGTCGGTCTGAGGTATGGCCCTGTTAAGTTCTAGGAGATCCACCCTCCCACATTTTACCTTATCTCTGAGAAGGGGTTAGTCTACTGCTAATCGCCCGAGGCGCCTCTACTGTGGCAAATGCCGACGGGGCTGCTCAGGCATTTTTGTAGAACAGAGGGAACTTCATCTAGTGTACTGTCTTTTCGAAACTTCACCTGTATCCAACCTCCTACAGATGAGGTAAATAAACATATATTAATTCATCATATTCCTATGAAAGTTTTATCCAAGAAATTATAGTTGTGACAGGACCAGAGTTATGTCCCTTGGATATAAAATTATTTCTTGGCAAGAGTGATCACCCTTGGTAAAAAAGCTTACACTCTCAAATCTTGTGAACACCAGATTTTTGTTTGGGAAGCTATCGCGCCACAAGGGGTTGAGAAATAAGACTGGTTTTCATTCTCATTTGCTCATTGGACACACTACAGACAGCACAAGCTTCAGGACACGTCTCCTAAGAGAAAGGACGCTATGAGAAAATGTAAGTTTTCACATGAATAATTTGTGCATTTTTATTGAATGGGAACAATAGTATTTATGTCATCATCATATCATATTCGGATTAACGTCCGTTTTACATTACTGGCAAGCGTTGAACGGCTTTAAGAAATTGATTTCCAAAGTAACATATCTCTGGCCAGATCTTCATTTATCCCTTTTCCCTCAAGTCCATTTTTATCACTTCTCATGTTTTCCTTGGCCTTCTCCTGTGAACTGAACCTGCTACCTCAACTGTTCTACTAACCCAAGAACTCTCATCCATTCTTTCAACATGACCATACCATCGAAGTCTACTCTTCTGCACACATTTCCCTATACTGTCCAGATTTAATCTTCTTCTGAGCTCATTAGAACTAAGCCTGCCTTTAAGACTCACATTACACATCCATTGTATTATTCTCATATCATTTCTCTCCATGCAATGCATATCCTCAACCTTCACTGGCCAGGTATCATGTCCATGCATCATCACACTGCGTACAGATTCCTGATAGACTCTTCCTTTGGTCAACAGTTGTAACGCTTTGTATGTAATATTATGTCGTATTTGTTTTGTTTAATGTCTTTATAGTTTGTTGTAGGCAAACTATTAATAAATGAAATGTTCTTATCAACCATAGCCTTTTAAATGTTTCATTCATTGGTCATCAGTTTCTTGATGAGTAAAACTTCAGTTTTGGTACATTCCGAGTGATGATGCCTTCTCTTTTATACTTTCTTTCTCTCTTTCTTCATAATATTTGTTTTCCTCTTCCTTTATTTCGCCTTCCATGATGCCATTTTCTGCTATCTGCTTCTAGTTCTACCACCATTACTCCTACTTTCTCTCTCTTCTCTTTCTCTTTCTCTCTCTCCTCTCCCTTCTCTCTTCTCTCTCTTTCTCTCCCTCTCTCTTCTCTCTCTCTACCTCTCTCTCTTCTCTCCCTCTCTTCTCTCTTTCCCTCTCTTCTCTCTTTCCCTCTCTCTTCTCTCTCTTCTCTCTCACAAATATTTGTTTGTCCCTTTCTTTATTTCCAATGATGCTCTTTGTTGCTATTTGCTTCTCCTCTTACCACCATCACTCCTACTCTTTCCTTCTCTCTCTCTCTCTCTCTCTCTCTCTTTCTGTATCTCCCTCTCCAATCTTTTCAATACTTTCTTCCTCCATCCATCGCATCAACGACACCTACTCTCAAGTTAATGGTTCCTTTACGTTTTAGGCTTCTCCCCCCCACTCTCTCTATCTGTCTGTCTGTCTCTCGCTCTCTCTCTCCCATCTTTTCAACACTTTCTTCCTCCACCCATCGCATCATGGATACCTCCTACTCTCATGCTTCCTTTACATTTTATGCCTTTCTCTCAGGCCACTTCACCTCCTCCCCCTCTCTCTCTCTCTCTGTATCTCTCTCTCTCTCTCTCTCTCTGTCTCTCTCTCTCTCTGTCTCTCTCTCTCTGTATCTCTCTCCCATCTTTTCAACTTTCTCCCTCCACCCATGGCATCATCGACACCTCCTACTCTCAAGTTTATGTTTCCTTTACATTTTATGCCTCTCCACCTCCAGGTCATCCCTTCTCTCTCTCTCTCTCTCTCTCTCTTTGGTTCACGCCTTCTTTCTTTCTCATAGCAACTTAATCTGATAATTAGTGTCAGTTTTCTTGAAACTTTGCAGTGCACGTAAAATACTGTCAAGTGGAGCTTATTATTACAATGCCCCAAGCATTGCCCTCAGCAGAAAGGAAACAATATACAAGACTTACTGAACTGGAATATCAGACTAGAAAAGCCAGCCTGGTTTTTGTCTTTTTTTAAATGTAGAAATACTAGCTGAAGTACTTGTCTAGGGTTGATCCTGAGTATGACATTTGTATGTGTCTTTGTTTCTTTTTGCTTATATCTTCACCTCTGTTGTACTTCTCTTTATCTTTTTTCCGGTTGCCACGAAGGTAAAGTTAAACACAACGTTGTTTTTTATTTATGGAGGAATATCCAGCTCCTCAAAACGATGCATTCTGGATGGGACAAAAATTAAAATTCTCCCAGTTAAGAAAGATTTATTTTCTTCTGACTGAGGGAAGAACAGATGCTACACTTTAATCCTGGCAAAAAGGCCAGAAGTACCTACGATACACGTCTCCGACTCAAACTCTGTTGTCTGAAGTCCCCATCGTTGACCCTTGTTTCAATTAATCAGCAAGGTTATATACACTTTGGGAAGGAGCCAAAATTTGCATATGCAGGACATTGTCTCCCGAGAATCACGCTGAATATGAAATCGTTTTTTATTTTCTTATAAATTCTTATTTCAAAAGCAGCCATGTTTTTCTTTCAAGAGTATTTACATGCGAGATACAGAAGAGACGTTGCTAGTCTCTCTTTGCTCTATCGTTATTTCCATAGAAGGTGCTCGACTGAGCTCCGATTTTTGCTTTCTTCTTGTTAAACATTCACAGTAAAAACTCAACTCTCTACCACAACGGATGAGACTTTCCTTTCTTTTTCCATGTGCTTAGCATCAGGCAGAATTTCCATGGATAGAGCTTCTTTGCAAGGATTCTTGCCTGTGGAGTACATTAACTGCGGGACTGCTTCTCTGCAGATTACAACTTGGTCGTCTTCAAATCAAATGTCAACAAATCCTTGTCTTAAACTGCCCCATAAGTAATCAAATGAAATTCACACCCTTCATCAATGTTAGTACTCTTATAGTGTTCCTCATCTTTCAGTTGACTCATTCCGTCTCATTTAACCTGAACCATGAGTGGCTCTTGGCCTTGATAAGCGGTGGTAATCATTGTGTCTCATTCAACTTTATCCTCGAGTGACTCTTTGCCTTGATAAACGGTGACAATCATTCCATCTCATTCAATCTCATCCTCGAGTGGCTCTTGGCCTTGCTAAACAGTGACAATCATTCCATCTTATTCAACTTTATCCTCGAGTTGCTCTTGGCCTTGATAAGCGGTGGTAATCATTGTGTCTCATTCAACTTTATCCTCGAGTGGCTATTTGCCTTGATAAGCAGTGGCAATCATTCTGTCTCATTCAACTTTATCCTCGAGTGGGTCTTTGCCTTGATAAGTGTTGGCAATTATTCCGTCTCATTCAACTTTATCCTCGAGTGGGTCTTTGCCTTGATAAGCAGTGGCAATCATTCCGTCTCATTCAACCGTATCCTTGAATTTATCCTGAGCACAACACTAAACAGCCTCAGACACCTTTCGACAAAGAGTACGACTCCACTCACTCCACCCTACCACTCCTGTTACTTCAGATTACCTCTAACGAATAACGAGACTTGTTCTGTATTTTTCAGGCAATGCCCTTTACCTTGCATTGCCACAGTGAAAGTCAAATGAAATGCATTTTGGCAGAAGTTATCGAGCGAACAGATCGTCTGGGATTTTCTTCTTTTTTTAATATCCTCTTATCGGAATGACTCTGCACATTACATGTGTCTGAAACAGATCTTTCTTCTGTATGCAAGTCTGATTGATTAGACTGATTGTTCATTATAAAAAGGCTGCTTTTTCATTGTTACACGATTTCTTCAGTGAATAACAGGCAACAAAATCATAATATTTTAGAGAGACTGAAGATATGTACAGAAACAAGTTCTTTTAAGAATATATATATATATATATATATATATATATATATATATATATATATATATATATATATATATATATATATATACTAGCAAATATATGCTCACTCCGGTCGCATATTTTTGCTAGGCTGAGAGGATATCATGATGAACGAACTACATACACTGACCCTCAAAGGAGGAGGTAATGCCTGGTACGATGGTACCATTACAATAGACCATCTACTACAATACCCCCTCTAAAATAGAGGAGGTATAACCTGGGAGGATCTTCCTTATAAAAGGAGAAAGAACAACAGAAAAGATACTACACTACCCACGCCCCATCAAAAAAAAGGAGAAGGTAGTACCTGGGAAGATGGTCTCATGACAACATAACAGATACTACATTAACCTTCCTTCGAAGGAGGATGTAATAGCTGGGAGGATTACCCCCACACCCTTAAAAAGGAGGAGGTAATTCCTGGAAGGGCGGTCTTATGACAACAGAACCGATACTACACACACCATTCCATTAAAAGATAATACAATACTAGATTGAATCAGTTTTGTATACTATATATGAAGGGCTTGGCTGAAAAAATTCAAAGAATATGTAATCCATATATCAGGACAGTATTCAGGATGGAGCAACTTAACTCTCCGAAAACATCTTGTGTGAGTCAAGCACCTTATAGAAAAGTCATGTTCAAGAACTGTGTGTATGCAATTTCATGTAAGTGTAGAAAATTGTACAAAGGTAAGATGTGTTGCCCACTAAAAGTAAGGCTAGAAGAACACCGGAAAACCGTAATGCATGAAGACATTGAAAAGTCGGCTATGGCTGACCACATATGGACAGAAAAGGGAAACCATCTACCCTTATGGGATGGAGTAAAAATTATAGACAGAGAAGAATTGCGGAGAGTAAGACGACTCAAAAAAGAAGCGCATATGTTGGGCTACAATGAATTTCTAAGTAGACCTAGCATAGAATTTAATACAATATGGGAACCATTAATTATAAATAATAGATTAGAATAGCATTAAAAAATGCCTATATATATATATATATATATATATATATATATATATATAGTAAATTATGAAAATATATTTATGGCAATTGAGCTACACAGAGGCTTCCGCATTTCATCCCTGGAGGGAATCGTCAGGCTAAAATGCATGGAGTTAGTTTTGCCGGGTGTTTTTATAGACACATCTAGCTAGTTAACCAAGCAGATTCTTTGTTGTTCTGTTAGCCAATCTTTGGGCTTCACAAACAAAGGTTCGGTTTATTTTACTTCCTATTTCCTATTCTATTGTTCTGTTTTCTATAGAATGACTCATCCATGTTTCTTTGTTGTGTCAATATAATGGGTGACCTTATTTTAACACGTGCTTGCTTGTATTTCTATTTTAGGTTTTAAGGTTTTTAGGTTTAGTTTTTTATTTTTTTATTTATATTATGTATTGTTAGCCTAAGGTAAATTTTATTCTGTGCAGGCAGTTGTTTGCTATTTCACTTCTAGAGTTCAATAAGTTTTGGGGGTCTTTAAAGTTTAGGATTTCAAATTTCTCATTCAGACATAATCTACACGGGTCGTCTAAATTTCTACATGTACTGACCTGTCATATTATTTTCCATTCAATTATTGGTGAGCGTCCGTTTTCTTTGAGCTCCCAATAATGATTTGCTAGTGCTCTTTTAATTCGGCATTCCTTGTTTTTAAATGTGCTGTTGTGGTCGTAATATCTGGTTTTAAAATATAGGGAGGTCATACCCACGTAGTACTTCTTGTTATTCAGTCTTTCTTTGGCAAATACATATATATATACATATATAGTAATTAATAGTAATATATAGTGATAAGTAGTAAGACTATACATTTAAAACAAGAATAGGTTTAAGGCTCCTAAAATTCATACTAAAACTGTCCGGAAGGACCTGTGGCGTAACAGATATAAGTGCTAAGTAATAATCAGTTCTAAGTGACAATCTTCTTGAGGCTGAAGATTCAGACTACAATTCTCTTTACTTAAGACGTTTATCTGGTCAAGGCTGAGGGAACATAAGCAAGCTACACTGTGTATTAAATAAAGGGTTCTGTTCAAAATTCCGTACAAATTACTGAGTTCGACAAAAAGATTCCCATGTTCGACAAGATGCACCTGAAGAAGGTCAGAGATTACATCGACTGAAACGTTGTGAGAATAACATCCAAGATGAGAACTGTAGTCCGAATAATACAAATAATAGAAATTATCAATCCTAATCTAACAAATTCCGAAACATTAATGTCAATTTGAGTATTCATACAGACTGCAAAAACTTCTCTGAATGCTATGGAATACTCAGCCTTTTATGAACAACATCTGAACTTTTGAGTACTTTGAATATTACTTTTTTCCAATTTTTTTACCGCAACAACATTTTTATTGGGGTTGATGGCCCTAATTTAGGAACCATTTTAGTCAAAAAAAAAGTTTTTTTTATATGTATGTATTAATTTTCAAAGTTTAATGTTACCGGTAATGCTTAAATTGGCAATTTTTATCTTATGATGAAAATAATTTTTCTTTGAAAATCTATGGATTAAGGATAATGAGATCCCTCCCTGTTTTTGAACTTCTGGTGATTTAATAAATATTGTAATTGTACAACTTTTATTTTCATCATTCAATTTCTCTCTCTCTCTCTCTCTCTATATATATATATATATATCATAATAAATTTAAATTAATATAAGCTACCTCATCCATGGACATACGACATGATATGCTACTCTCGCCAGTGCATCGTTCCATCCGTCACCAGAGTTCCCAGAGGAGAAATGGAGGCCACAGTTTTCTGTTGGTTGCCAATCAGACACAGTGGCTATAGTCACCAGATAACCACCAGATACTGATCAGACGCATCTCTGGGTTTGCTAGTTAACCCCTAACAGGGGCGTGTATTACTGGACGCCAAAACATGTCAGGTAGAAGTCTTAAATAATTCGTAATTGTATTCTTAGTATCGCCTGCACTGAGGATTGAACTTTCAACCCCCAGAAGACTGTCACTTAGAACTAATTATTATTTGACACTTTATACGTTACGCCACAGGTTTTTGCGACAGAAAGCCTCCCAATCATGAATTACTTAAGACTTCTACTCAGTCATGGCTGACGGAACGAGAGCAAGCTACCCCCATGGACTAAATAGAGGGGTCCGTCTGAAATTCCGTACAGATTCCCGAGTTCTATATAAGGATTTCCGAGTTCAACAAGATACACCTGAAGAAAGTCGGAGGTTACATTGGCCGAAACATTGTGGGAATAACATCCAAGATGAGAATAGTAATCTGAATAATCAAAATGATGCAAAAGTGTTTATATCTATCACTAATTGTATTTGTCTGTCTGAAGCCGAAACTCTACTATTACTTCTATTAATGTAATATCTTTCAATCGTCCGAATAATCCAAATAATATAAACAACTCCTTTGTTTACTTCAACTTGTCTGTCTAAACATGCAAACACTTACGTTTCGGAATTTTTTAGATGAGGATTGATAATTTAGTGTTATTTCGCTTTTCATTCAACAAATAAAAACATCTTGCATCGTTTTTTCCTCTTTTTCTCCCTTTATATCACCGTTGATGGAGAAAATTATATTCTTTGAGAAGGAATTAAAATTACTGAAAACATTTCAGAGTTTGGTTCAAAATTTCGTACAGTTTTCCACATTCAACATAAAGATTTGCGAGTTCAACAAAACACAACTGAAGAAGGTTACATGTTACATCGGATGAGAATAACATTGAGATGAGCACCGTTCTACATACAGACACTTGTTCCATATGTTCCAAACAATGCCTTTCACCTCAAATTGCCACTGAAAAAGTAAAAAGAAAAGCATTTTTTGAAGAATTTATTGAGTGAAGAGATTGTTTGGAATTTTTTTTAATATCTTCTTACTGAAATGACTTCACACATTAAACATGTCTGAGCCAAATCTTCTTTGCGTGCAATTCCTATTGACTAGACGATTCTTCATTATGCAACAACAAAAAAATATGTTCAAAGCGCTTACATTCTGTGTTTATCGACTAAGAAATCCCTCTTCTTCAGTTGCAAAAAAAAGCTGATGCTGCTTTTCCTTTTTTTTTCTCACTTTCAGGAATCACCATAAGAATGGATCCCATCGACAAAGTTACCAAAGAGCAAAAAACAAATAAAAATTTGATTGTTTTTCTTAAATAAACAAAAGGCTAAATAGATCTGCTGACAGCCAATGGTTGCACTGTAATTGTCTGTCAGCAAATGGACTCTGACGTCAGAAGTTGGATACCAGCTGAAACTAATGACGCCAGCATGGTGTGTTCACATCCATAGTATTAATTTCACTATGGATCTTGACTACCTTTACGTGGTCACTCTTGTGATTCTAAAAAGAACCGGAAAAACCAATAACAACAAAACAGAGTCAAAATGTCAAAAGCATACAAATTATATTGTTTTCTTTACTCTGACAGCCAACATGAAAAATAGAAAAATACAGGCTATGAAATTTTCCTTAAAGTTTAATTTGATTTATATGTTTTAAGGCAGTTCAACCCTTTTGTGGTTATTTGATATCAAAACACAACATAAAGAATTCACTGTATACGATTAGCTGAACACGATTTGCTACTGTTAGATGCATGATGGTCGTCTATCTCCCTGGAATACGAAGAGTGACGAGCAGATATTTCAATTTTAGTAAATGTGAGCAATACTTTAGATTGAAAGAAACTGAAAAGAGAACTTAGTATTTATTTTCGTTACCTTCACCTTTTATATTATTCTTAGTTATTATTACTTCTAGTAAGGACTGAACCTTCAACCGCCAAAATACTATCACTTAGAACTTGCTGTTAACGAACACTCATACCTGTTACACCAAGTGTCCATGACTAACTAAGAACATCATAAAAATTAACACTTCTACCCAGCCATGGCTGATGGAACGAGAACAATCTACCTCTGTGGATTAAATAAAGAGTTCAGTTTCAAATTCTCATTGTGGTGGTCTCTACCATACATGGTAAGTTACGAATCTAAGACAGAGTTTCTTTATATTTAACCACGTGGAAACCTGTTCAGCATGGTGAGCTCCACTCTCTCTTCACCAGTAATCTGGGTCTCTCTGTCAAAGGAGAAATCACACACCGGTGTCATTAGCAACCGGGGTCATTCTCCTCTGTTTGCCTACAGAACAATCTTCTGAAGGTCAAGGTGATGAAACGATAAAACATGGTTAACAATAAGAGCATTTATTTGGTGTGCGAGGTGCAAGAAAAGACGATGTACACATATATATAAATGATATACATATCTCTAAATAAATATATGCAAAGGTTTTTTCCCTTTATCACTCCTATAATATAATCAAAAAGGGTTACTGCTATTTAAATCAATAATACAACACAAATTCTTACTGTTCTCTATATATAGTGCAGATAAACGATTAAGAGAGAGCCTTTTGACTGCCTAATTATTTTTAAACCGTTCATAATTAATTAATGTTTGATATTATTAATTTGGAATTGCACTGGCTTATGTTTGCTTTCTATATGCAAGAGTTTCGTCTATATTAACAGTAATTAGTTAAAGTTATTTTATAAATAAATTGGAAAATACCTTAAGTTTAAACGACTTGCGCTCGCTAACAACCTTATTGAAGGTTGTGGCTCGTTACCAGTGAGGCAGAAACAAGAAGAAAAAAGGGGGAGGGAAGGGAGAGTCTGGCTGTCTCGCTCGCTCGTTGGTTCGTTCTCTCTCTTTCTCTCTCTTTCTCTCTGTCCCCTTTCTCTTGCCCTCTTTTTCAGTTTTTACATTTTCTGTAAAAAATAAAAAAATAACGTTTTTTTATTAGTTAAGTTAATGCCTAATTTATAAATTTTAACAACAAACTTAATGTTTAATGTTTACAAAGACCTTTTCACTATTCTCATTGACAAATGAAAACAAAAGTTTAGTAGCACTGTGATCTGGCCAAATTACAAAAAATGTTTTTTCCTTTATACTCCTATATTATAATCAAAACGATTACTGTTATTTAAATCAATAATACAACACAAATTCTTGCTATTAAATGTGTGCTTAATTAATTGCTTCCTGGAGGGCGGGTAGGTTTTGCTAGTATATATATCTAATCTAATTCTCTAATTCTATCTTCTTCTATCTATCTTCTATCTAATCTAATATATACAGTTAAGTCGATTTTTACCCTGTACCTTCTTGAAGAATAGAAACATAACCACATGGATCACAGGCTACTAAACTCACCACTATATTACGCTTATTCACTCGAGCGTGTTTTAATAAATGTGTCATTATTTTTCTCCAGTTAACACTAAATACTACTTTTGGCCCACCATCTTCGACTCTCCTCAAAGCGTACTCCATATAGGTGATAGCAAAAACTTTTCCCCCTAACAATTTAGTACTGCCACTATCCTTATTGACACCGGGAAGTAATAAACAACGTCTACTTTTCAAAAATTGTCCGTTATTATTTACTATTTGCCGGCTATTAATTTACTACATAATACAACACCTTACACTCACATTTAATGGATGCTCACATTAATTTTGTTGATTTTCGAGAATATCGGATGACGTTACTTTTACTTATTACGTATAGATTTATACTCATTCCGTTTTTTAGAGAATACAATTAACGAACATAGTTGCCGTATTTCATCATTCAACATGGTGGCTACAATTTCTTCAGTGACTCGACTTCCAAATTAGGTCCATATACGCCAAGATACTCCACACACTATCATAAAGTTGACATTTCTTGAATCCTACACCTTTCACACGCATAATATCCAAAAATTGAAAAAAAAACCCATCGATTTCTTGGTATAGAAATGCCTCAAAACACGTGACTAGTGGACCATAGATTTGGGCGCCTTATGGCGAATCGTACACTAAAATGCATGCCAGCTACCGGCCGGCTTCGTTTACATGACCTATTTTTTCGTAGATGTTCTCCTCGCGTTCGTGGCTGAGACGTTAGCAGCGTAGATCCAAGACCGACTGGTTTATGGTTCAATCTCAGTCGTCTCACACAATGTTTTTTTGTGTTTTTTTACATTTTAAACTTTGTCCCACGAGGGAAGGGGGGGAGGAGGAAGGAATATGGGCCGGATTTATTGTAGTAATTTGAAAAGAAATCAATGTAATATGTAGTACTTTAACTATTGTGAATATCATCATTTCTCTTCGAACACACATGGTTTATTAGTGCTCAGTAGCTCTCATTAATTGTATTTGTATGTTTCAGTAGTGCTCAGAAGGCATGCTCACTCCTCCTCTGGAGTGCATTCCCACTTTCCGACCTTGTGTCACATTCTACTGTGTGGGACGTAGATAAATAGCAGGCATGCTCATAACTTGTTTTTTTTCTTTTTTCTATTTTATTTTGTTTCTTAAAAAAAACAGGGAATTTCTATACAAAGATAACGGGGAGATTGAATTTAATAGGGCTCTGTAGGCCTCTTCAGTTTTACATAGAGCGGGTGTTTAATCCAAAAGAAAAATTCTGGTACCATAGGATGGACAGGAAGACTCCTACAACCGCGTCTCCTTCTTTTCATCATTCCTTTCTTCCTCCTTCCACCCTGCAACAATTCCAAAATGTGACCTATTTGCGTTCGATCGGATGTTGACAAATTTGAATTCATTCTTTTATATTTCTCCTAGGCAACGCCGGGGGACGGATCCAGCTATTATAATATATATATATATATATATATATATATATATATATATATATATATATATATATATATATATAGGGGGGGGGGCGATTCAAAACATTTTCTAAATCAAATTCTAAATCAAGAGCATATACCAATGTTTTTTTTACTACTATTTTACTAATACGTCATCATTTATCAAGGCCAAAGACCACTCAGGGGTAAGAGTTAATGTGATGGATGCATTGTCGGTTTAATGATGAAGAATATTATGAGAGGATTGAAAATGATTAATTGAATGAACAAAGATCTCAGCTTATAATGAATTCAATGTTATGGTAAATCTGTAGACGCAGCACAAGTCTTACAGATTTTTTAATGTTTTGTTTTGCATCTCGAGATTTCCTGACTATAAGACCGGGAGTTTCTTGTGTCTTCCACATAATTTCGTATTTTTGCAATCGCATTTTTTTCTATCTCTTTCAGTTGCATTGATATCCCCCTACCGCACCTCACCCCCGCCGTATCTCTCGTTGCCATCATCTAACGTGTCGGGGATTGCAATCTGAATTTTTTAAAATCTAAAATATACGAGTTCTAGGGAAACAATTTTTTTTTCTATTTACCAACAAAATAAAAATAATGGAAACTTTGTGCATTCCTGTTCATGGATTTTTACCGGTAACCAAATTTCTCAAAAATATTACATCATATTGTCAGATTAAAAAAAAAAATGTTATTTTATAACATTGAGAATAATTGTTGTATATAAATACTAGTAGGAAGACCCGATGTTGCTCGGGATCGAATGAGGATCACTATTATGTACTTTTTCACTATGCTCACAAAATAATATTACTTTCTTTGTTTTTACTGTCCCCTCCGTTTCGCCCCCTAATATAGTCGAAAGAAACTGTAATATTGGAAATCTTTCTGAATGAATGTCTTATACATATGGTTTAAATTTCATTAAAATCGGATATATGTATTATTTGAAGTTTAAAGGGGTTCTGTCCTCATGGGCCATTTAGAGGTGGGGGCACATAGTATCCGGCACATAGAGGGTAACGTAGAGATTAAGGAACACTTCCATTGTCTTCTCCAAAGAATTTTATACATATGATATAAATTTCATCAGTTCGCCCCCCACTCTCCTATAGTTCCCTTAGGTTAGGAGGCACTTAGAGATTCGAGATCAATTGCATTGCCTTCTCCAGAAACTGTTATACATATGATTTAAATTTCATAAAAATTGATATATTTGAAGTTTTAAAGGAGTTATGTCCTCATAGCCCCTTTAGGGGTGAAAGACATTTGGGAACACTTCCATTGTCTTCTCCGGTAAATTTTACATAAGAATACACTTTTAGATTTTATGTAGATTCTCTAACCTTTCTTTCTATAGAGAACACACAAATATCACACACAGACATTGAGTTTTGTATATAGATAAGATATATATAAATTAAGATATTTATCGACAAAACCAAGTCCCTGTAAGAACCAAAATTGGAATTTATCTAAATAAAATTACGCTTCTTACTATCTTAGTGCACTCGGGGATAGATTTAATTCCCAACAGATTCTGTGATGTTTCAAATGACAACAGAGTAAATTCGATGTCTAATTTGTAATGCGTCAATTTTTTGGCGTGACTGTATTTTATTTTATTCTTTAATTCAGCATCGATCGAGGCTATGTGTACATGTTGTATCTGATTATCGAAGGAGGATTTCTCGTGTTTCTCTCATCATGTACTCATTTTATTATTGCTCTATCAGGTACTTTTTGTTATTTCTCTATTGTGTACTCTTTTTGTTATTTCTCTATCATGTACTTTTTTATTATTTCTCTATCATGTACTTTTTTATTATTTCTCTATCATGTACTTTTTTATTATTTTTCGGTCATGTACTTTTTTATTATTTCTCTATCATGTACTTTTTTATTATTTCTCTATCATGTACTCCTTTTGTTATTTCTCTATAATGTACTCTTTTATTATTTCTCTATTATGTACCTTTTTGTTATTTCTCTATTATGTACTTTTTTATTATTTCTCTATAATGTACTCCTTTTGTTATTTCTCTATCATGTACTCTTTTTGTTATTTCTCTATAATGTACTCCTTTTGTTATTTCTCTATTATGTACCTTTTTGTTATTTCTCTATCATGTACTTTTTATTATTTCTCTATCATGTACTCCTTTTGTTATTTCTCTATCATGTACTCCTTTTGTTATTTCTCTATCATGTACTCTTTTTGTTATTTCTCTATCATGTACTTTTTTTATTATTTCTCTATCATGTACTCTTTTTGTTATTTCTCTATCATATACTTTTTTATTATTTCTCTATCATGTACTTTTTTAATTATGTCTCTATCATGTTCTCCTTTTGTGATTTCTCTATCATGTACTTTTTTATTATTTCTCTATCATGTACTTTTTTATTATTTCTCTATCATGTACTTTTTTTATTATTTCTCTATCATGTACTTTTGAAATTATTTCTCTACCATGTACTCTTTTTATCATTTGCAGTTCAATCATGGCATTCATGTTATTTAGACACTTTCTTTTTTATCTTCTTCTCTACGCTCTCACTACGGTCAACGTTTTCATAGATTTGCAACAGCCCTTAAATGCATTAATAACCACTTTGAATGTTCTTTTGTCATCATTATCAACTGCTTCTCCTTCCACGTTTTCCATCTCTTTTCTCACAGAAGAGACAGTGCTAGTTTTTCTCTACTCTATCGTTATTTCCATGTAAAGTGCTCGACTGAGCTTCAATCTCCGGTGGTTCCTCCTTGTAAAATTTTCACAGCAAAAACTCGTCTAGCTGCCACCATTGCAAAACACTTTCCTTTCATCCTTGTGTGCATAACATGAAATGGGATTCCAATGAGCAGATTTTCTTACCAAGAACTTCTCAACTGTGGAACACGTTACCACAAGATTGCTTCCCTGAGAGCTACAATATGTCCCTCTTCAAATATAATGTTAATAAACAATTGTTTTAAATCGTCTTCATAAATCATTTACCCTTATTTTCTTGGCTCTTAGTCTTGATATGTGGTGATTCATCAGTAAAATAAGTCAGAGTTTTGTAGATTTGTTGCTCCCTTGACACTCGGCAAAAGCTTTCCCCAGATCCACAAAAGGTTCTTCTTCTTATCAAGGTACTTCTCTTGCATTTGTCTCAGGATAAATATCGCAACAGTGATATTTTGCCCAGTCATAAAACCAAACTGTATTTCATATAAGCTTATCTGACTTCTTTTTTACTGCTCGGTTATTCTCACTTTCAGGATTTGAGCCATCAATTTTAAGCCTCTGTAATTACCTCTATCTAGTGCTTCCCCTTTACCTTAGTAACTATTCACAATTAGACTAAGTTCCCAGTTTTTCGGGATAACCTCTTTTATGATCTGATTTGTCACATCTGTCATAATCTCAATGCCTTTTTTACTCGCAGGTTTCAATATTTCAGCAACAACACCTGAGAATTTCCAGCCTTGTCCTTCTTTATCTTACTTACAGCTTCTTGTACCATTTCTTTCTCAATTCTTATAGCTGGACCAGATACTGCTTCTACAACTTCTAGATTTTCTCGGTTCCATGAAAACTCAGTATTCAACAATTTCTCATCGTGCCATTTCCAAGCATTCCTCTTGTCCTGTACAATTTTTTGTTAACATTCGATTGTCATTTCGAATGCACTTCTTTCCAACAATATCAATATTTGTCTTTATCATCTGTTTGACTGTCCTGAATACTTGACTCTTTTGTGTCATCCATTTGTAGTATATCTGGAAACTTGGTTTTCTCAGCCTCCTTTTTGGCTTTGTCTATTGCTCTTCTTGCATCCCTCTTTGCCACTAGATAAACCTCCTTATTCACTAAACCTTTTATCCACTAACTCCTTGGTTTTTTTCTTTTTAATGTAGAGTAGGTTTTTTTTTAAATGGTGTAAGTCAACGACGAGGACAACATTCTATTTATGACGTTATATTCGATTTCGGAACAATTCATTTTTATGTGAGTAATGTATAAATCTTTGACACTCAGATAATTACCATCTTATTTGTTAAAATGGTTGTGGAAAGTGATAACATGCATAAAAACGAAAGTAAAGTTGTATTATTATATAGATTTTTATTTCTTTATTTGTTTTTAATTACTTGTTCAGGTCATTTTGACTTTTATCTTCACCTCCAATTTATTTGATAAAGTTGAATACTGTAATTGAGGGGGACGAGTTGTCTGCCCTTTCCACAATCTAGTTGAGGGAAGGTGATGTCAGACCCGGGTGAGAGTAAAGATGACTTCTGTTTTTCACCTCTCTCTCTCTCTCTCTCTCTCTCTCTCTCTCTCTCTCTCTCTCTCTCTCCCCCTCCTAGTTTCAGCGAAGACAGACACGTTTGCCATGACTGGTGTTTAGACCGCTGAGTGGTGTGTATCCCCTATCTGGGGTACTTAACTCAACACACGTCCTTTTTTTTTGGTTGTTGTTGTTTAACTGTCGTCTGCCATAAATCTTTTTTTTCAGCTTCCAATTCGAAAAACACTTTTTTTTTTCTCTGCTTCGGCAAAAGTCGGTTTAGTTTGATTCAAATTCTGTAGAAGTACCAAAAATTCTATTAGAAGTTTAAAATTAGAGTTAGAGCTACATGTCAGGGTGTGATGTCATGGGCAGGAAGTCCGAAATAAGACATGGCGAAAAAAGGGAAAAACTTTCTCTTTGATCGATGAGCTCAGAGGATTTGGTCGCCTTTTTTTAAACTCTGTCTTTGTTCTCAGGTGGGTGAAAAAAGGTAGTAAGGAGGACATTTATGGTAGGTGGTGGAGAGGGGCCAGAGAAAGGGGTAAAGGAAATGAATGTATGATACTGTAACGGAATCGACTTAAATTAAATAAATCAATAACACATTTTGTACAAATTAAATTATATACATTTTATTTACAAACATCAGAAGGTATAGAGGATTTAAAAGTTTGTATGGTGATAGAGTTGAGTAGAGTTTATTTTGGTTGAAATAAACTCAGCAAGCATCAGGCTTCTGCTGATTGTGTGAGTATGAACAATTCAAGTTGTGTTTGTGTTTTCTCCCACACATTGTTTTAAGTAGTGCTTATTTAATGTGAAGAGTGCATGTGTTGTTCAAACTGCTAAGCGTCGTATGTTATGACGATTGATTGAATACTGGACTCAACTTTTAAATCTTAGATACCTTCTAATGTTTGAAAAGATTCTTGTGTCCACAATTAGAATGTAGAGGTGGTATTGACCTCTTATAATATAAAAAAGAAAGATAAAGTCGATCCATACAAAAATACATTATGTTTTATTGGCGGCAGACAACGAATTTAGAGAATTGGCCAAAATATACTACAGTCACTGGTAAGGAACAGTCTCGTGCGAACCCTGAAATGAGGGGCATCTTGTTAACAGTGGTTAGGCGAAGGAAGTGCGCAGTGGAAGATTTCCAGGCAGACTGTGTGGATTATTTCTTGAGCTTAGCTATAATATCAATTAGATGACCCCCAGCACATAGTGTCAGTATCTAACGTCTATTTTTTTAAAGGTGTAAAAAGGGTATATTTTCTGTGGTTTTTTTTTTGATCGGCTGAAATAAAATCTCTGTATTAAGACTCTTATCCAATTAAAAGTTGATATGTTTACAAAAAATATTTCTTTGCTGTAGATTCTGCTGATGATTGAACAACGTTCGACAACAATGTAAATTTCAATTGTCTGTTTTTTATCATCAGCAGCAGCAGCAGTAGAAGGAGCAGCAGAAAGGATTTGTCAACCGAAAACAAAATGGTGGCTCAGTAAGAAAAATCGGATTCAAAATAAGAATTTGCATTTCTACTCCAGCTTCTCTATTTTCAGCATCAGGAAGTAACATATCCTGAAAATCATCTCAACTTTTCTGAAAGAGATAGAAATAGAAGACCTTTGTCTTATTTTTATAGCTAAGATTATATTCTAATTTTGACAGTTTAAGTCTCTGAAGACGCAATAATGGAAAAGTGTTTGTTTCTCCGAGAAATACTGCCTATCTTTGTTTGAAGAGGTCAATACCACCTTTGCATTTCTCAGAGCCACAAAAAAACAACAAAAAGATCAATGGCGCTGCCATTTTGTAAACATAATAATGAAAACAAATAGTCCAACAGTAATGTTTACAGATTTATTTCGCTTTACATCTTGTTTGATTTATTTATAACAGCCATATTAAAAATTCAACACAGGAGTTGTTGTTTTTTTTCAGCATTTAGCGTTTGCGATTCAACTTGTTATAACTTATTGATTTTTTTGTAACCTAACAGACCCACATAACATTTAAGCTGACAAATTAAACTTTCCTTCTAAACAGCCAATTTTCATTTGTTATTGTTGTATTCTCTTATTGGCAATATAAAACAGTCTTTTCTATAAATACTATTATGGCATGTGTTCTTCAGAATTGTATGATCTATTCCCTGATTCCTTTTGTTCCAGCTCGTTTGACTCGTTGGTTTAGTAGCCTCCATCAATTTGCTGTTTTGATACCTCAATATAATACAGATTCCTATTCCAGTAGCTTCTTTCCAAAAATTGTAGGCTTGTGGAACTCTCTTCCTTCTGACTGTTTTCCTCCTACCTAATTTGGTCTTTTCAAGACTAAGCCCAATAGCATGTCCTGTCTTTGTGATAAGCATATTTCGTTCTTGTTAGCTCCTTACATCAAGTGGCTTCATGCTTTGTCTGGAGCGATTTCCATAAAACAAAAATAGTAATAATAATAATGTACTGCTTATCTTTGGTTTAGAAGCACAAACAAAATAATCTAATATATTAAGTTATCTTGTCGGATTTTCAAAGTTAAACCCAAGTAGCATTTAAGTTGCTTACTCATGGCTTGTGACAGATGGCTGAATGGATAGAAGCGCCGACTTTCGACTAGACGGTCAAGTTTTGATCTCGAAGTAAAGCACTTGCCTTTCTAGCCACACTGAAGAGTTGTGATACAGCGAAACAGTCTTTCTGTGCATGCATAAATATAATTTCGGTAAGGTTTTGTTCATAGGAGTTAATCCAGGGAATCCTTATATGATAGTGCTGAATAACAAGTAGAGCTATATATTTAGTATAAATTTTCATTTATACAAACATTTTGTCTATATACTTGCAGACATGTTTCAGCTCCAGCTGGATATCAACCAAGCTTCTTCGGGCCAAGTTTTTAGTATGAAAGCAAAGAGGAGAACAAAAAACAAAATGCTGTATATAAAAATGCATATTAATAGGTTACTTTTCTTGTCTTCTAAAGTAGATTATCTCCCCTTGTCTGTTGCATTAATAAATTACCTCCCTTGACTTCTAAAATAACCCCATTTGATTAGGCGAGACAGTTCTCTTTGACCAATCATCAAGCACTTAGTTTTTGTGGCATGAAGGTGAAAAGCTACATTCTTGCTCTCTTTTTAATGTAGTCTTCTTTCAGACAGGACACATTTATAGAGTTGTCCTTGTGACGTTAAAAAGAACACTCTTTCAAAAATGTTGTTATACTTAAATGCATAGCATGCCGTCATACTAAACGGACATATAAGCACAGTATCAGATAAGTTCTTTCTCAAATGATGTCATACTTAAACAGACAGTATCAGATGAGTTAGTCTTTTAAATAAGCCACAAACACACTTTGTTTGCAATACATTTCTTGTATTATAATTTCAAAATATATAATATTGTGTATTATTCTTCATTACGTTTCCATTTCAGTTTATCTTTTACCCGATTTTTGCAAAGAAGAACAAAATTCTCACATTTTGCAAACAAAGAATTAACATTTCAAATCAATTTTCAAATCATAAATAAAATAAAGATTTTTTCTGCTTATGTATGTCCTGCATGAATTAAGACCCCATGATATTATAGAAAACACCCTCATACAAAATTACTAGCTCACTTGGATTCATCGTAAAATTTTACTCCAGAAAAATTGTATTTGATCTTGGTATATGCCTTTGTTTTCAATTGCATCCACGAACAAAGTGACAGAGAATTATTTAAAAACTAAACTTCTTTCACATATGCTGTCTTACTTAAACGGACAGTATGAGATAATTTGTGTTTTTTAATTAAATTGCAAACACACTTTGTTTGCAATACATTTCTTGTAGTGTAGTTATTTATCTACCTCTCACAAGGTAAGATGTGACACAAGGTCGGGAAAGTGGGATTAGATAAGCCAGCGCTCGAGATGGGAGCAATCTGCCCATTTAAAAATTGCCTGGGCAGCCCCGTCGGCATTCCCAGGTAGGGGCGCCTCAGGCGATTAGCAATAAACTAACCCCTTCTCAAAGGGTGAGAAGGCAAAGCCTGGGAGGGTGCACCTCCTAGAACTGCACAGGACCGACGTGCAGTATCCATCGGAACAGATACTACACTTTGATCCTGGCCAAAAGGCCAACAAACAAAAGTTTGTACATTTCTGCCTCGTGTATTCTTTTTCATTACATTTCCATTTCAGCTTATCTTTCACCTCATTTTACAAATAAGGAACCAAATTCGCACATTATGCAAACAAAGAACTAATATTTCACAACATTATGATATATCCGTATCTGCAATTGAACAATTTTCTACTGCAAAAAACATGTGTGATAAAACTTTATTTCAATTTCATTTATATCCAGAGATAATATATACTTCTGGAAGTGCGCCTGTGTTATGAAGGGTTTATAATGAAGCAGATCCCTAACCACATTTCTTCTGACCCATCATTGTAGCAGAGAGAAATCAAAGACTGCTAGGATAAGCGGATCAAAATAAATAAAAATACATAAAACTTTAATATCATTAATGCAACTCAGGAAGAACACAACTTGAAATGGAATATGGTCATTTTATAATTCGCAAACAAAAATAAAATATACATCATGTAAAGCATATAGTAAATTATCATTTTGAAAAGTTTTGTAAAATTATATATTCTATTTCATCAAGTTTAGCAACGCGTGGGTAGAGAAATTAAATTAATTATCGGCACACATGAAACGAGGGTGTGAAAATATTAGGTAAACACGAAAAATCGCCAATTATATTTTAGGGAAGATTTTTTTTCTTGCCAAATAATAATTTGTTTTAAATAATTTGTTCAATTATTAACAAATAATATAATCAAACCATTTTTTATAATTGAAATTCTTTTAATTTTTTTAGTTTTGCAAATATTTTCTAACAGATAATCAAATCAAACCTTTTTATAATTGGACTGTTTTTTTATTTTGAAAATTTTTTTTTTAAATAGTTTTATTATAAATTATTAACGAAATATGATTATATTACAAAGTAACAAACAATTATTAACAAATATATATGGTTTTGTATGTAAGACGTATATGTAAATGATGATTCTTCACTGAAGTATGGAAATAAAGAATTAAAGGAACCGATGTAAATTATGTCTTTCGATTGCTTTTTGCATGGATTTTGGAATTGAATTAATATAATATATGATATAATATATATATATATATATATATATATATATATATATATATATATATATATTCAAATTTAGATTAAATAGGAAAGAGCGTAAGCTCGAAACGCCGGCGTATGTCGGTATGAATAATTTAATATTTCTTTGTAAATATTGTTATAAAGCCCCTTTAAGAGATTAAAGTTGAGCACTGTTCGGAGATATTAAAAACAAACTGTCACTTAGCTATAAGCAAGGTTCTGATTACGTTTGTCGAACCCTCTAGATAGTCTAATGTTTACAGTCTGCTGTACTTAGGCATAAATATAACTTAATTTCTTCTGTATCACATGATAATGTCCGATGGCTGCGAGGATAGAGTGAAAGCATACAGAATCTTGGGTGCACTCTGTGAACCGGGTTCGCGCTTTGTGACCATCTGAAATTGTCACTTCTTACACTGATGAGAGCGTAAGCCCGAAACGCAGGCATATGTAGGTATAAATAATTTAATATTTCTTTGTAAATATTGTTATATATATAATATTTGTTTAGTAATATATTCATGGCAAGTAAGCTACACAGAAAACTTTGTTTTATTCCATTTTTATACTACTAAGTTCTACTCATGTATTGAGCACTGTTAAAGTAGATACTGATACAAGAATATATATATAATATATTATTTTATAATGTAAGTATATGTATGATTATATACGTAACGAACATGTTCTAATTCTGACAAATGGATACCAGATAGTAATTGGGATAAAGAGATATAAAGTTATGATTGGTTGAACGAGATCATGTGAAGAGAGGCTACTTTTGAAATAATCATTTGAGTCAGTTGGTAGGATGCAGAGTTTCTTTCTCCCAGTCACCTAGAAGGCAAATGTGTCTACAGTGTGGGATTCTGGGAAGCTACGAAGCAATTCACAAATGGACTGAGGACTGTAATGAAGTTAAGTTAATTGTAGGTTTTATATATTATTTTTTTTGTGTGTGTGTTCATCGGTTCAGCCATTGGTCCCGAGAGAGATTCCAACCGATTAGGAGAACCAGTTACTCCAACTCAGATTATCATGACGGATTATCCAAGAAGACTATGGAATCGGATAAGTCGAGTTCAAATCTTGCAGGATGGATTATGTTCATTCAAGCACTGTTAGGAAAACACATAATTTCTACAGCTATGGGAAAACAGCAACTTGTGTTATAATAATAGTTAAATCATTATAAAAAATGTTAAATTATGTTAAATTATTTAAATAAATTAAAAAAATGTTGTTAACCTTCATCATCATCATCATCATCATCATCATCAGCAGCAGCAGCAGCAGCAGCAGCAGCAGCAGCAGTTTAGCATCTGTTTTACATGCTGGCATGTGTTGGACGGCTTTTAGAAATTGACTTACAAACTAACCTATCTCTGACCAGGTCTTTATGTATCCCTCTTTCTCTCAAATCCATCCTTATCACTTCCTCCCATGTTTTTCCTTGGTCTTACCATGTCAACTGACCCTGCTATCTGAACAGTTCTACATCTACTAACCCAAGAACACTCATCCATTCTTTTCAATATGACCAAACCAACAAAGTATTCTGTTCTGCACACATATCACTATACTGTCCAGATCTAATCTTCCTCTTAGGTCATCAGATCTAAGCCTGTCTTTAAGAAACATTACACATCCATCGTATCATTCTCATATCATTTCTCTCCATGCAACACATATCATCAACTCTCACTGATCAGGTTTCACTTCTATACATCATCACACTTCGTACACATGCCTGATATATTTTTCCCTTGGTTCACAGCAGTAACGCTTTGTTGGTAAGAACCCCTCTTATCATTTCTCAACTTAGCTGGAATTTCACTGAACTTCTTTTGTATCCAATGCTTATAAGTATCACAATTAAATTGATTAATTAAATTGTCATTAATAAAATTTACAATTTTTAAAAAACATATTCAATTTCTTTTATAAACTTTGTTCATAGAACGAGCGTTTAGATTACAATGTAGGAGCCAAAGTTATCTGTAAGAGAGGTAATTGGTTTTGACAAAAGAGAGCGTTGTAATCAAGTGATCGAAAATCCCAAACGAGGCTACTACCTGTTTTGCCACGACTTTTAAGCAGTTAGACTCTCTGCTTTAATTCTTGGCCTTTTGTCTAAGATCAAAGTGTAGTATCTGTTCTCAGTTGCAACACTTTCATTTTACCTTAAGTCCAGTGATCAGCTACCGGGACTTTGGCCAGGTTTAAAGCTTTTTATTATTGACCAAGCCCCCTTTTGGGGCTTTTTGTCACTTTCTTCTCCCCCTCTTGGGGATTTTTCCTTCTTCTTTTTGTCGCCCCTCTTGGGCAATATTAATTGTTTACTGTTTCTCTTTTTTTCAGCGTTCTACTGAGATGCGCACTTAAGCAGCTGGCAGGTGTTCGGGGAGACCCACGAACCGATCTCACGGTCGGTGATGGTCTCCTCGGCTCCGAATCGGCGGGTGCTGTGCCTCAGTAGGATCGGATTATGATGGAAGCCACCCAGGCTTCACAAACCGGAGTTGTCACCGGGGCTGACAACAACCAGGGTGTGACCGCCGAGGGCACCCTTTTGGACCTCGTCAGCGGCAATCCAGTCTTGGCGGGGAGCACACCCGAGTGCGCCCAGGGTATGTTGGAGAGGGCCGCACCGAGCGGCACTCTGGTTGAGTTGAGGGAGAGCACACCCGAGTGCTTTCCAGTACCTATATGGGATATGCTCATGTCGGGGGTTAGCATACCCGAGTGCGCCCAAGTTCGTGCAGTTGCAAGGGTTGCCGCAGCAGCCAGTAGCTCATGTGAGCTTAGTTTCGGGGATTTTAACCATCCCGTCGGCACTAGTCTCCCGAGAAATATCCCTTTTGATTTCGAGAGATGTAATCGTAGGGGCAATAAGGCGCAGGCTCTTAAAAAATGCCAGTCCCTAGACTTAGAGATAGCCCAAAAATTATATAGGCCAGGGTTGTTTCTTGGGTGCTCCTCAGGGGATTCGTCTTCAGAAGAAGAAAGTCAAGTAACAGGAAAAGCAAGAAAGAGGACCTTAAAAGCATCACCGGATGCGTGGCCTGCTTTGAGTAGCTCTAGTTCCCAGATCCCAGCAGGGCAGAAGACCTCAACCATAAATGCTCCTCAGGTCCAAAGAAAAATAACAAAATGGGGGCCCCAGAACCAGAAAACCCCAGAGCATTATAAAGAACTCTTCAGGGACAAATATAAAGACCTTACGGAGGGAAATAAAATCAAACTCATCCCTGGTACCCTGGAGAGTGTCAGAGCTAGAATAGTGACTCTGGTGACCACAGACATCAAGTTAAAGGGGCTCACTGGTGTCCCTAAAGATCGAATGTATCAGATGCTGGGGGACTTAAATATACCAGCCACATATATCTTGAAAAAATCATATGCAGCGTGGGATATTCTGCTCCCTACCCCGGAACAGGCAGAGAAAGTATCAAGAAATGATATCTTGTGGAAAGGGCTGAGGATCAAAACTGAGTACCTGGAGAGAAGGCGGACGACTGTTAAGATACTTGGCGTCCCATTTTGCATTGGCGCAGATCATCTGGGTGCCATTATGTCTCAATATGGAGATATAGAGGCGGTTCTTCCGGTCCGTGGCCCCCCAAATATTCTCCGGGGGAATATATCTTTAAAATGAGGCTTAATTACGCCAGTTTCCTCGCGATACCAGCGCAACTCGATGTGAAGCATGGACAATGTCGCTAATCGTCGAGGGGAGGAAACCACATTGCTGGCAATGCCTGACGCTGGGGCATATGGCGAAAGATTGCCCCAAAAGGATCGCAGCGAAATCCTCTGCGTCTGGGCCTTCAACATCCAAAACAGTGCCAGCAAAAATCAAAGTGGCAACTGAAGTAGAAGTTGTAGCCACAACTAAAGTGCCGACTTCAACGGAAGGAACAACGGATGAAAACCCCATGCCAACATCTGAGGAAACAACTAAGGAGGTTCCCTCGGGTTGGAACAAAGTGGTTTCTAAAAAGAGTGATAGGGCCAAAGTTAGTCATAACCTAGCCCAACCCGAAATGTCGCCAACACCAGTAGTCAAGAGAAAACTTTCGGAGCACTCTTCAGAATCGGAGGAAGACCAAATAGAGGAGGAGAGAATGGCAGTGGCAAGTGTCGAGGAGCCTAAAAAGGACCCGAAAGCGAAAAAGAAAAAAGAGGCCCTAAACGAGGCAGAGAAAGAAAAGATGGAAGAAGGCTCAGTAGATCCTGACACTAGGAATACCCAACCTGCAACTCCCCAACCTCCAACACCCACAGTATTGGTTGAGGAGAGTACCCCTCCCCTTTCTAACAACCCTTGTGAGGGATCATCTCCAGAAAAGGAGAAAATTGCGGAGAAACCTGTGGCAGAAGCAGCTCCAGAGAAGCAGGTAGAAGTCAACGAGGAGGTGAAACCCACAACTTCTACTCAGCCGGTCATCAGACGGGAAAGAACAAAGAAACTCCCTTTCTTGCCCAGGGAAAAAATTTGTATAGCCGATGCCTTCCAGGTTCAGTCGGACTTGAACGGGAGACAGAGGAGATATTTGAAGCAACTGGAGGCGTTTACCCATGTTGATGGGAAACAAGTTCAAAATCCCCTGAACTTTCAGGATGCACCCAAAATTACTACTTTCCTAAGGCAGGACAAGGGCAGTAGAGCAAGGGCCCTTTGGAGGATGGTAGAGGAGGGACAGGTGGCATTTCCGGGATTTAATCTTATAGATGAGGAGCACCCGGCATTAAAAAAACTGGCTTCAAAATGTCCGGGGAGGGTCCCCATTTATGTTCATCCCTCATTTTTTCGGGCCTTGAAGCTAAACTTTCCCCTGGACGTGGGAGGTCTGGCTCGAGACGGACGGATTTCGTCCGAACTGCTGACCGGCAGTCTTGGTCAGACCTTTGGCGTCCTCACTCCCGAGGACTTTAGGCCCATTTGCGACATCTAATAAAGGATAATGGCTTTAAACCTGGCCACATTGAATGTGAGGGGCATGAGATCTCGAAGCAAGGCTGTTCGCGTGCTAAGGGATCTCGTGGCCCTTAAGGTAGATATAGCTGCGATCGAGGAGACCCACTTCGTTTCGTATGGGGATTGTGATGTGCTGACTGACGACTACGATGTCATCTCAGCATATGGCAATGTCCGTAATTGTGGTGTCTCTTTGCTAGTGAGTCGCACTCTGTCTGCGACAGTGAGCGTTGTTCATACGGATGCGGTAGGTCGGCTGGTCGTAGTCGATGTTGCCATTGAAAACAGTAAGTTTCGGATCATTGCGGTTTATGCGCCCAACATTGCTGGTGAGAGGGTCTCCTTTTATCGACGGTTGGAAACGTTTCTCGGGGGTCCGGAGCGAGTAGTTTTAATGGGGGATTGGAACACCGTCCTTGACCCCAAGATAGATAAGGTTGGGGGGAATAGAGGGTCGGGGTGGTGTGAAAGCAGTCTGTCTGACTTGATGGCCTCATGCGATCTTGTCGACAGGTTTCGCATTGATCACCCAGGGCGGGAGATGTGGACGTGGCATACTAGCGCGGCCTTCTGTCCGAGTACTTACTTGGACAGAATGTTAGTTAGAAGAGGCGACATAGATTTTATATCTTGTCCCACGTTCACTTGGTTATGTCATTCGGACCATAAATTGGTTATGGCCCGTTTGAGTTTAAGTGATAGGCCTAGGTTAGCTGGGTACTGGAAGTTGAATACCTCCTTACTGGAGATACCCGACTTCCGGGACAAGCTAACATTACTACTTCAGCAGGGTTTAGTGGGGGCGGTTATCGGGAGTAGTTTGTGGGTTAGCACTAAGGCTCATGTTAGATGCTTTTGTGTCCGTTACAGCCAGCGCCTCACTCGAGATAGGGCTAGGATGCAAAAGCGCGTAGAGGATAAAATGACCCGGGTGGTGGCTGGGGGGGATCCCCTAGAGATAGCTTTAATTAAGGGGGACTTCAATCGCTTGGCTAGCGAGCGATATGAAGGTCAAGTAGTTCGCGCTGGGTTAAAGAAAGTCTCTAACGAAGCTGTGAATGTTGACGCTGTTGAGCGTAAGGCTGCTTTACGTTGTGGCTCCGATGGGTACATTCGGAAGGTGAATAACCTGGAAGGACATACCCTGGTATCAACTCGTGAGATTTGCGAGGGGTTCCGCGAGCATTTGGAGGATCGCTTCACCCAACTACCCAGACTCCGCGGCCAGGAGTTTGACAGCTATTTGGCTGACTCGCCCCGCCTAGAGGCGGCCCGAGCAGCTAGCTGTGATAGGGGACGTTACAGAGGGTGAGATCATTACTGCGTTGAAGCAGGTCAGCTTGAACAAATCTCCAGGACTCGATGGTCTGCCATACGAAGTTTACTTGAGGCTGTCGCCCATGTTTGTTCCTCTTCTGAAGGATGTGTTTAACCACTGCTTTGCTCAGGGCTCGATCCCTGGGCAGGTTACCAAAGGAGTGGCCACATTGTTGAAGAAGGGGGTCCGACATGGAGTGGGGGATTTCGATAGTTATAGGCCCATAACTGTGCTAAACACAGAGTTAAAGATTTTGGCCCGTGTTCTTGCGAATCGTTTGCAGCTTGTTATTGCTGACTTGATCGAGCCTGAGCAGAACTATGCTGTGAAGGGGAGGTCAATTCAAAACAATTTGCATCTGGTTCGCACGATCCTAGAGGGTATAGAAGACAACACTGAAGCCGCGCTGATCAATTTAGATCAGTCCAAGGCTTTCGATAGGGTCGACCATGGTTTCTTGGAATCTGTTCTAGAGGCTGCCGGTTTTAATCCGAACTTCCGCAAGTGGGTCTCTATTCTGTATCGTCTGCCGACGGTAGCGGTGCAGGTAAACGGTAGGCTTTCAGAGCCGTTCGTGGTTTCTCGTTCGGTGCGTCAGGGTTGTCCGCTGTCGCCCCTGCTTTATGTCCTGGCGTTGGAGCCCTTCCTTTGCAAATTAAGGGATGGGGCGGCTACACCAGTCCTGCGCGGAATCGCTATCCCTCCTCACTATGCGTGAGTCAGGGTTTCCGCGTATGCCGATGATGTCACCGTTTTTGTGTCTAGCCGTGAAGCGGTGACTAAGGCGCTCACTCGGTACGAAGAAGTAACAGGGGCCATTGTCAACCGCAGCAAGTCCAACGGCCTGCGGTTGGCTGCCTGGAGTGGAGAGACCGCACTCCCAGGTGATTTCAGTTGGACCGATGGCCCGGTTCGGATCCTTGGCGTTTGGTTCGGACTGGGTCTCCAGTTGGAAAAGAATTGGTCGGAAGTACAGGCAAAGGTCGAATCGTCTGTGAGGGCTTGGATTCGAAGGAAACTTTCCTTGAAGGGGAGAGCGGAGGCGTGCGCCACTTACGTCTTTCCTCTCATCCTTTACCGGCTGTCTGTACTTCCTCTGCCTGCGGACCGCCTTCTTGCTTTCACGCGCTTGCTCTTTTCACTTCTGTGGAAGGGGTGGAAAGCATACATCCGCAGACAGGTCTGTACGCAACGTCCGTGTGATGGAGGCTTGGGGATGCCTGACTTGGCAAGTCATAGACATGCCGAGAGACTGGCTTTCCTTTGACGGCATTGCCGGAGTCCAGTGACCTTGCCCAGTCTAGGAAGAGACTATATCGGGATTTAGTGGAGGGGTCCGCTTCGGATCCGCTTGGGAGGTGGCTTGGATTGTCGAGTGAGGAGGCTCGCTCCCAGTGGAGTTGGGCGCCAGGCCAGAGTTATTTCAACAATTCTGAGTATTCCCTGACCTGGCGACTGGTTCGAAATGCACTGCCCCTCTATGGCAGATTACGCAGGGATGGCATAAGGAACGTCCCGCGCTGTGAGGACAATGAGGAAGAAACGGCCGAGCACGCCTTCTTCACTTGCAGCAAAGTTCGTCGTCTCTGGGAGTATGTCAGAGAGGTAACGGCTCGCATCGACGCCGAGCAGCCGATGGTACTTGATGTAGCATACGTCATCAACAACGTAGCACCGCCATGGTCTAGGGAGAAAAGAATGTTTTTTCTGTCGATCCTAGCCACAGCGAGGTTAGTGACGTGGGTTGCATGTCTAGATGAGGTTCATGGGGTTGGGTCTGTTTCGGATCGTGATCTGGTTGTTTACTTTAAGCATCAGCTTGAAGTGAAAATCAGATGCGATTGGAAACGAATACATCGCATGGAGTTCAATAGAAGATGGATGCGCAACACTAGTTTGTGCATCCGACGAGGGTCCAGGTTTGAATACATTTTCCCGCCTTAGCATGGCGCAGACGGTACTGGGTCCTACGGAACCCAGCCCAGTATAAAACAAAATGTTTTTTATTAGCCTAGTCGAATCATAAGCTAGTAGGAATAAATGATGTCCTGTCTCGATTTTGTTTTTGCCGGCACTAGAGAGCTTCCAAAGATGCCCTCTCCACATATTTATTTTGTCCCGGCTGATGAAACCCTTGGCAATATTATCTTGGAAGACGCCATCCATTCCCATACCCAGATCCTGATTTATTTATTTTCAGAACGGCTCACTTTATTCCCACACCCAATTAGGGGTCGACCTGCTTGTTTTCGGCCTCGAGCCGGAAAACAGTGGGCGGTCCAAACTTAGCAAGAGGGTAAGGAGGGTCCTACTAACCACCCCTTATCATTTTATTTGGTTCTTTATTTTTCTTTCTTTTTGGGTGTTTGTAATGTGTATCTCACCCCCACGTTATTTCATGTTTTCATGTTTCATTTTGGGGATATTTTAAGTAGGGTTAAGCCATAGAGTGACTGCAAATTTTTTAGTGCAAATGTCTAGCTTAGGGTAGATTAGGTTTTTTGTCATTGTGCATTGTTTTTGCTTTTTGTCAAATAAAAAATGTCTTTGTTTTGTCTTTGATTTGAAATAAAAAATGTCAAACTGTTGTTTTAAATGTCACAATGACCCCCGACCCCCACCTCCCCCTTCCACAGTGGGCTTTTATGCCTAAGGTGGTATGCATTCTGGGAATGTAATTTTAACTCTAGGATTATTTTTATTATCATTCATTATTATTTTCATTATTTCATCTCAATTATTATGGGTGTCTATTATTATTACTATTATTATTACTACTACTAATCCTGTTATACTTAACAAATATATTTATTCAATTTATTAATTTATTAATGGTAAGCTAATAAACTCTAGACAAAATATAAAGATAATATAAATTTAGAATTGGCGACACATTTGATCACCACCCAACCACCACACCAATTACAAGCGTCTGATCGGTTTGTCCGCACGCACGCATACAATAATACATTTATCCACTCGGCTTGAAAATAACTGTCGTTTTTTTTTACACTTGAATCGTGCATGTCCACCTCCACCCTCCTATTCTCTATGTTCTATTTCCTATCTCTTCTCTCTCAGTCTGAATCAACAGACGTTTTCTTTTCCTTTTTCTTCTCCTTCTTTTCCTCTATGTGTCTACCTTCCTATCACTTTTCCCTACATTATATGCCTCTCTTTCCACCTTATTTTTTAAATTTATTTTATTTATTTATTTATTTGTCCTGTTTGTTTCCGATTTTAGATTTTTTAGATTTTTTAGATTTTTTAGATTTTTTAGATTTTTTGATTTTTTGTTTTTTGCTTTTTGTTCTTAGATTTTTTAGATTTTTATTTTTTAATTTTTAACGGCCCCAATTTTTGAAATTTTGAATTTCTTTTCTTCTCCTTCTCTTTCTTTATCTCTCCATTTCATTCTCTCCAAATATGATCTGAGGTTAAGATCGGATTCTAACTCTGCCTGATGAGATCTCAGTTTATAGTAACTGTTGATCGATAACATCGACATGCCAGTGTCGCAGATTTTGTACATGTCTGTGTAAATAAAATTATCATATATAAAGCTCTATTTTGATATTGAGCACTTTTTATAAACCCGGTTAAAATTCTCTGGATTACCACCCTGTGGATATTTTTTACCTGGATTATTACCATTATTATATATATATATATATATATTGTTATTATTAATTAATTATATAATCATGTAACCGATCATAAGGAACCTACGGTTTCATGGCTACCTTTAGGTTTCTTACATTCTTACTCCAGTCATTGAGCACTCTGGTCAATTTTTCTAGTGGCACTAGAAATTTACTAATGGTAGGTATTATTTGACAGAGATCACAACGTGAACGCTTCTACAGTGATTTCCAGTATTATTTGATAATTATATTTTATTATTGTCTTCTTCTTCTTCTTCTTCTTCTTCTTCTTCTCCTCCTCCTCCGCCTCCTCTTCTTCCTCTTCTACTACTACTACTACTACTACTACTACTACTACTACTACTATTAACAATAATAATACTTCAGTAACAATAATAATAAAACTAATAATAACACTAATAATAACAATAACAATAATAATAAAAATAATAATACATTCTTTCATTCCTAGAAGACAAACAAAGACAACACTAGAATAACCAAGAGTAGAACTCTAATTCTGACTGCACAGAAAAAAATATTGCAGTCTCATAAGGTTAGCTTTAGTGATTGCAAAAAAATGTATTCAGTCTTGTCTGCTCAAGAAATAGAATAAAATGCAACTTAAAACATAACCAAATGAAAACTAGAAGAAGAAAAAGAAATACAATATAAAAAATATGGAAGTCGAGAATAAAAAAAGAATGTTCCTAATTTCTTAGGAGTCAATCTTCATTGTAGTAACTTGTAAGCATTTTTTAAAATTCATGACAAAGAATAAGAAGCAAGAAACTCTAAGCCAAGTTATGCAGGTAGTAATTTCAATTTCAAACGGACTTTCTTTTTGATAACAATGGATTATGCACTCACATCACAAGTAAAATACAACTTCTGATATATAAAGTAAAGCTAATCTGTTTCTCTCATCTTTTTAGTTAATAGCCTTCTTCCTTCAAAATCAATATTTGATTCTAAATCGCCAGTCTTTTTTGTGGAACATTAGTCCATATTGTTGTTAACAAAAATTGTTAAATAATGTATTGCAATCTTATTTATTTCAAGAAATAACTTATCCACCTCAGAAATTTTAAAATGGACGCCAACTTGAATAATAACCTAGATAGCAGTAGCAGCAGCAGAAGATGCAGCAGGACCCCTCTAAATTCCAACCCTTCTTCACCGTGGTAGGAGCGGTGGCAACGTATTAGTGTCAGAGCTAACCGGCTAACTGGGCTCTGGTCAAAATCCAGGAAGAGTCGACATCAGGATCTGTCGTCCTCTAGTCGTCTCTACCTCTGCGTGTAGCAAACAAAGACGTGTCAGGTGGTGCAGAACCACAAATCAATGGAGTGAAAGTTGCAACGTTGCTTCTATGCTATTCCTTTGTGTGTTCTGAGCCAAACCATCACCAACTTCGCATGCAACCGCTGAGCCTTGCTCCTCTCTGTGTTGGGGGTGAAAATCTGTAAACTTACAGGTTAACGAATATGCAGACCAGACAATTCTGAGGCACGATCTCCTCCCCCCTCTCCTCCTCCTCATCCTCCTCCTCATCCTCCTCCCCAACAACAATAACAGCAACAGCACCAGTCAGTACAGATATTAAATGCTTAGTATTACAAGCTTCTCTTTGACATCTGCATTTCTCCGTCTATTTCACAGTCTTACTCTAAGACATATTCTTTTGTTTTTTATTTATTCTTTTTTTTTATCTCCCTCCCACAGCGGTAAGATGTTACACAAGGTCGGAAAGTGGGATTGAAAAGCCAGCACCCTAGAGGATGAGAACTCTGGCCTACAAAAAATGCTTGGGCTGCCCCGTCAGCATTCCCTGGTACGGGCGCCTCAGGCGATTAGCAATAAGCTAACCTCTTCTCAAAGGATTAGAAGGCAAAGCCTGGGAGGATGGACCTCCTAGAACTGCACATCACAAACCCTAAGACCGGCGAAATCAAGGCCCAAAGGCCAAGACGGTACCGGTCTAAGGAGTGTAGCATCCATCAGAACAGATACTACACTGTGATCTCAGCCGAAAGGCCAAACATATCATTTCAAAGACATTTAGCTTCATCTCATATCCTGCCCGTACTGTCCATGTTTCATTTGCATATACATCAATAGGAACTATCAATGCATCGTAACGTCCAGAGGTGTTGATATGTTCTCCCTGTTTCTTTTAGTCATCCAAATGCAGCAGTTGATATTCCTATTCTTCTTCTAAGGTAAGATGAAGATTCTGGAATCACTGAGCCATGAAACACAAAATCGTTAGGGTTTTATTTCATCCGTTCTGTTGTTTATTGAGATATTATCACCAGAAGCAGAAATGATTTTGCATTTGCCTGGATTCACATTCACATTCACATTCAGCTCCCATTTCTTGCAAAAGGTTTCAAGCAAAATGCTCCAACTTATCAAAGACCACAGCAACGCCCCCTAAAGTCCAACCATTCTTCACCATTGTAGGGAAATGACAACGTTGCAATGTCAGAGTTATGCTGTCTGGAACTCTGGTTTCTGGCAGAGCCACCCATGGCGAACAGGTATGGAATCAAGCATTTGTAGGGCTACAACCCAGCTAATAAGGCTCTGGTGAAAATCCGGGAAGAGTTAGCATCAGGATCTGTCGTCCTCTGGTCGTTTTTGCCTCTGCATGTGACAGGCAAAGGTGTGTCAGGTGCGGAACCGCAAATCAATGGAGTGAAAGTGGCAACGTTACTTCTGCGCTATTTCTTTGGGTGTTCTGGCCAAACCTTCCCTGACTTTGCATGCAACCGCTGAACCTTACTGCTTTTAGTATCCGGAATAACAACCTGCAATCTTGCAGCTTAACGAATAACTGCAACTAACGAGGGGAATTTCATACAGCCCAGACAATCCTGAGACACAATATTTGTGAGCTTTATGCAGAAGTCCGACTTGCTTAATAAATAAAACAACAGACATCATAAAGAATATCATGAAAATGTTATTCAAGAATGTTATGTAAAGTTAATGTCATTGGGTGACTCCCCAAAATATGCCACCCATGAAAACGTCTGTAAAAAACTTAATAATTTAATCATGAATTAATATATCAGGTTTATGAAGAATGATCATTCTAAGGAAGATTAAAAATGACTTGGACAGCTCTGTAGATATGCACTTGGCGGCATGTTTAGTGTTGCATGTTTAGTGGGTTGCATGTTGGCAGTGAATGCGAATAACAGATCAGCTACAGGTGAGAGATGTTTGGCCAAAAGAAGAGGGGGCCACATAAGAAATTGAAAATATCTCTGATTGTGAATTCCGTCACCCAGAAATTGTTTTTTGTTTGAAAAAAAATAAGTGCCTCATTAAACGAGGGTTCATGCTGACAATTCAATAAAAGACAGAATCAATGGCGACTGTGCAAGAAAAGACAGAATCAATGGTGACTGTGCAAGAAAAGACAGAATCAATGGTGACTGTGCAAGAAAAGACAGAATCAATGGTGACTGTGCAAGAAAAGACAGAATCAATGGTGACTGTGCAAGAAAAGACAGAATCAATGGTGACTGTGCAAGAAAAGACAGAATCAATGGTGACTGTGCAAGAAAAGACAGAATCAATGGTGACTGTGCAAGAGAAGACAGAATCAATGGTGACTGTGCAAGAAAAGACAGAATCAATGGTGACTGTGCAAGAAAAGACAGAATCAATGGTGACTGTGCAAGAAAAGACAGAATCAATGGTGACTGTGCAAGAAAAGACAGAATCAATGGTGACTGTGCAAGAAAAGACAGAATCAATGGTGACTGTGCAAGAAAAGACAGAATCAATGGTGACTGTGCAAGAAAAGACAGAATCAATGGTGACTGTGCAAGAAAAGACAGAATCAATGGTGACTGTGCAAGAAAAGACAGAATCAATGGTGGCTGTGCAAGAAAAGACAGAATCAATGGTGACTGTGCAAGAAAAGACAGAATCAATGGTGACTGTGCAAGAAAAGACAGAATCAATGGTGACTGTGCAAGAAAAGACAGAATCAATGGTGACTGTGCAAGAGAAGACAGAATCAATGGTGACTGTGCAAGAAAAGACAGAATCAATGGTGACTGTGCAAGAAAAGACAGAATCAATGGTGACTGTGCAAGAAAAGACAGAATCAATGGTGACTGTGCAAGAAAAGACAGAATCAATGGTGACTGTGCAAGAAAAGACAGAATCAATGGTGACTGTGCAAGAAAAGACAGAATCAATGGTGACTGTGCAAGAAAAGACAGAATCAATGGCGACTGTGCAAGAAAAGACAGAATCAATGGTGACTGTGCAAGAAAAGACAGAATCAATGGTGGCTGTGCAAGAAAAGACAGAATCAATGGTGACTGTGCAAGAAAAGACAGAATCAATGGTGACTGTGCAAGAAAAGACAGAATCAATGGTGACTGTGCAAGAAAAGACAGAATCAATGGTGACTGTGCAAGAAAAGACAGAATCAATGGTGACTGTGCAAGAAAAGACAGAATCAATGGTGACTGTGCAAGAAAAGACAGAATCAATGGTGACTGTGCAAGAAAAGACAGAATCAATGGTGACTGTGCAAGAAAAGACAGAATCAATGGTGACTGTGCAAGAAAAGACAGAATCAATGGTGACTGTGCAAGAAAAGACAGAATCAATGGCGACTGTGCAAGTATGTTTCAAGCAAAAATTTCGATGTCATCAATATTCAGAACAAAAAACTCATGTATAGGTGAATCTACAAATTCAGTGCCCATGAAACAATCAAAAACCTGAACACTAAGGGTAACAAAGCCACTCATTAAATACAAAGAGAGGAGTATGTCACAATTATCGACAATTTTTGCCTGTCATATCCAGGTGTACTTGTAAAACGGAGGTACATATTTGGAGGGTTTTAATACCAGGCTGCAGAATCAAAGGTGACTTGGCAGTAATTATCATCTCCTACACTGAAGATTGCATAGGCATGAAACACATGTGTTTGTAGGTAAATATAAAAAATACTTATATAAAAAATATTGATGTATAAATATAGATATAGTTTACAATATAAATACAACTGATCCCTGACATTTGAAGCATATAATTGAAAGTCGATAAAACAAAGACTAAAACTTGGTGAACAAGCTAAGCATCAATTGAAGTTTATTTGTACTAAATATGATTCTATTGCAGAAAGGATTGTGGATTTTATTATTTCATGTGGGGATGTGACCTCTTCTCCTTCATACAACTCCTTTCTTATAGCAGAAACATTACTAGTCACTCTCTTCGCTATTGTTATTTCCATGAAAGGTGTTCGACTGAGCGCCAATCTTTGGTTTCTCCTTGTGAGACATTCACAGCAACGAAAAAAAACAAAAAATAAAACAAGTATGCTTCAGTTGCCATGTAGGGAAAGAGTGGTATAAATTTACACAGAAGAGGATAGAGTAGCCCAACACCTGTCCAAATTCACCTTGAATTCACCTTAAAAAGATCGTCAGTTGAACAATGATCGCCACGACGAGAGGCTTGGAAATAATGGATGGAATCGGCAGAAAATATTACTTTAGAGGAATTGATTATCCAACAAGAGGGCTCAACAAGCATTTGTTTACATCAGACTTGAAGACGACCATGCTGTAGTCGGTTGGTAAGCAGACTTGTGGTATCTTGTTCCACAGATGGGATGTTCTAGGAAAGAAACTTTGTTCATGGAAGCTTATTTCCTTTGGTTCCGTAATAATGTAACAAATTAAATAAAAAACACACCAACATGGCTCATGCCCTTTGATGATTTATTCTTTTACTGCACTGCAAAGTTATATATTCCCATTGCTTGCCTAACCCTAACCCTAACCAAATGTATTCATAAACTGAATGTATTCATAAACTGCATAGATTATTTTTTTTCAATTAATTAATATGATTATTTATAACTTTGTTTTTTCATTGATATTCTAAATAAAGTTTAATTAATTCACAAGTTTATTTATCTGTTATGTGGTAAGCTTGTCTACCTATTTCAGAAATGAATGGACTTACCCAAACATAATAAATACAGTGGCAGCTTTTGGCGGCATTTATTTGTCGTCCAGTGGCGACATTGGGCACATGCCAGTCAAAGATCCGATTTCGACAATCAGCCTGATGGAAACTGGGCCATTTTGGTGGCCTTTTATCTGTCGGGATGATGCATTCATCCTGGGTAGTCCTAGGAGGTCCACCTCTCTTTGGGGTGAAGTGAGTTTATTGCTTACTGCTTGAGGCGCCCCGACCGGGGAATGCCAACAGGGCTTCCCAGACACTTTTTAAAAGGCCAGAGTGCTCCTTCTTTAGGAGAGCTGACTTGATTCTCCCCACCTTCCGGCCTTGTGTCATATCTTCCTGCGGTGAGAAGGAAGTAAATACTGCTATTGGTGGTAGTTCTGGCCCCAGAATCATGACGCATACTTTTGTAAAATACCTTTATTAATACAATCTTGTTAATTATACTACTGTGTTTGTTGTGAAATTACTGGCCTGAAAGCTCACAACATTATTTAAATTACTTTTTTCAATTAATTTCAAGAATTTAGTCCTTTATTTTTGATTTTAATATTTTTATTGTTTAAATTCAAGGGTATATTTGTAACGTTATGTGACAGTACTAAGCCGTTTATAACGTTTGATGAGGGATTCTTTTGACTCCATTAGATGGCCTGTAATCGTCTTGTTGACAGAAGACAACAGTAGTCTCTCGTTGGCACATTGTAAGTAGTTGGCTTAATGGATAGTAATGTCTACTGGTAAAGGTGGCCGTAGTGATGATGTATCAGCAGACGTTTCTGTGTCTTTCTCTTTCCTTTGGTTCCGTAATAAGGTAACAAAAGAAAACACCAACAACATGGCTCATGCTCTTTGATGGGTTATTTTTTTACTGCACTGTAAAGTTACATATTACATAAGCATCTCATCGCCCGCTCCTCAGGTGGGGTGGGAGTGGGATCCAATCAGCTCACCTACTAAAGAGAAAGACTTTTCTCTCTTCATTGCTACATATCACCTCAAACTTCCTGTCCATGATTTCATATCCTGGCATGTAACCCTAATTCTAATCTTTTATCCTCTAATGGAATTTTTCTAATTTTCTGATTACTCTAACCATATGTGGAAAATTCCGTTTTTAACATTATTTTTTACACAACTACATCCAATCTTGCTACAGGTATATATCTAAATTCATGAAAAATAAAATCGGATATTTAATGATGATGATGATGATCATCATCATCATCATCATCATCATCATCATCATCATCGGCTTTACTTCTGTTTTATATGTTGGCATGCGTTGGACATAATCTATCACTGGCCAGGTCTTTAGTTATCCCTGTTCTTCTCAGGTCCATTTTCCATTAATATGATAAGCAAACTAGAATTATTCATATTAAAAGAGGACGTTCATTAATAGTATTATTCGGATTACTGTTCTCATCTTGGATTTTATTCTCACAACTTAAATATAAAAGCTGTTATGAAGGAGAATATGTGATTTAGACTCGTCTGACGAACAAAGGCATAGAAATACTGGCTACACCAAGTAGTAGTAGTCTTACTGACAACAGTTCGACATTTTATGGCTAAAATAAAAACTATCCATTCCTTTTCCTATTTCTTATTTATTTTTATGTTTTCCTGTAGACAAGGTAAATAAACCTCATTGTTAACCATCAATAAACTCTGTTGTGAAATCAATTGATTCCGTTCCCAGACGGCTAGAGAAGCTGGTGGTGAATGCTGGCGTCCATATTAAATTTTAAATAAGACTCCATACTATACTCTTTTTTATATTCATTGCTTGTAGGAATAATATTTCAGTAATAAATTATAAGCACTTAACAATAGGGAGTTACTTTCCAATCACATTGTATTTCAGCATTAAATGGCCCAAAAGGGTTGATATGCAGTAAAACTGAATAATCAAACCAATTAATGAATCCTTTACAGTAGGTATTGTGTCTCAGCATTAAATAACCCCTAAAGGGTTGATATGCCGTAAAGCAGAAAAATGGAATCAAACCATGTATCTTGAAGGGTTGTAGTCATCCTTTTGTAGCATTATCTACCATTTTCTACACATTTACACATACATTCACCAGAGGACGTTTCAGACCGAATTATTTTCGTTTTTGCAATGGTAGAGAGTGCTATAATCCGGAATATAAAAAGGGACACACAAGAAAAGTCATCCTCTTTCTTCGGGTCTGGCCTCTGATGACCACACTCACTAGTGCATGTGCACTACGCGCACACATTTCATGGTATGTAAGACATTTCCCTCAACTTCCACACACAAACACATCCGTACACATCCTTTTCAGATTTTATTGTACACATTTTTATGGACACAATCTCAAAGTGATCCCTGTCAGGTTTGTGAGGAATAAATGTTTTTTGCATACATTATCGCTTCTGTGTGGCTTCTTTGTTTCATTAATACATACTTGTATTATAACATGTATAAGGAAGAGACGCTGCCCAGATGTCAGCTAAGTCCCTCACTTTTTAAAAAAAATATGTGTATTTTTCTAAGGAATAGGCCAAATTATTTGGTTCGACAATATTGGTGAATTTCTAACTTATCTCAGAAAAAGAAATTTGTCCAAAGATTACCAGAAATCTCTGTTGGTCTTTGCTGAAAAGATCATAGAAGCTAAGAAGATTAACGTCTGGTACTTTGGTTAGAATCCAGGAAAGAACTGATTACTTTCACATTGCTATGGGATTTCCATAGGATACGAAGAACAAGGAAAAGTAATGGTTGTGCTAAGTCTTGTGAAAGACTCATAAAATATCTCTCAGAATTGACCGGCTCTTCTACTTTGCACAAACCTCAAAGGTCAAGTAGATCCGTTCAGATAAAGACTAAAGGCTAGCTCAAAAGCGATAAGATCTTTAGGATGTTTAATCCAGTGTGTTTTTTATGCTTGACCTTTAAGAACTTATGAGCAAAATCAATGGTATGATTTTTAGATGTGTCCATACATTGCTATAAGAGCCTCCGTCTAGCGGTTCGTCTGTTGGTCAGTCTGCCATGCTTGAGTTTGAAGTAACATTTTGATCAGCTTGTCATTCTTAAGCTTGAAATATCATTTTCATTGGTCTGTTATACTTGTGAGAAATATCATTTTGATCAGCCTGTCATGCTTATGTTTTAAATAGAATTTTCATCGACTTGTTACAACTAAGTTTGAAATAGCATTTTTGTTGCTCTTTTACACTTGTTTGAAATAGAATTTTTAACAGCCTGTCATGCTTAAGTTTGAAATATGATTTTTCGTTGGTCTGTTACACTTAAGTTTGAAATATCCTTTTGATTGGCTTGTCATATTTAAGTTTAAAATAAGATTTTCGTTTATCGGTTACACTTATATTTGAAATAGCATTTTTATTGATCTGTTACATTTAGTTGAAATAGAATTTTCGTTGGTCCGCCATGTTTAAGTTTGAAATAGCGTTTTCGTCAACCTGTCACACTTAATTTTGAAATAGTATTTTCATCGGCCTGTCACATTTCAGTTTGAAATAGTATTTTCGTCGGCCTGTAATGTTTATGATTGAAATAGTATTTTAGCCAACCCTTCAGACTTAAGTTTGAAATAACATTTTTGTTGGTCTGTCATTATTAACTTTGAAATAGCATTTTCGTTGGTCTGTCATTATTAACTTTGAAATAACATTTTCATTGGTATGTCACGATTAAGTTTGAAATCGCATTTTTATCACTTATCATCCCGATTGAAAGGATGGATCTTAAGAATATTTGTTCTCGTTCATAGATAGAAAACATTCTTATCAAATTTTAGACTTTCACCAAAACTATGTATAAAATTAGCAACTTGTGTGCATTTAATCGTATACAAGAAATCGTTTACAATAAGTGTTGTGATTCAGCATTAAATAACCTAAAAAGGCTTGATATACATAACATATGTTGCTAAGGTCTCTGGAAAAATGGTTGGATCATTCTACCCCTCTAGAAAGTGCCTCACTCCTAACGCAATCCTCTACCTGTATAAAAGCCAGACACGTCTTAAGATGGAGTACTGTTGTCTTATTTGGGGAGGTGCCGCTCGGAGCACTTTTTCTTGCTTTGACAGAGTACGCAACCGACTTTGTAATCTAGTGGAGAATGATCTCTTCTCTTCTCTACATCCTCTTTCACACAGAAGACATGTTGCTAGCCTCTCTACTGTATCGTTATGTTCATGGTAGGTGCTAGATTGAGTTTCAATCCTTAGTAACCCCCCCCCCCTGTAAAACATTCACAGCAAAAACTCGCCTAGCTAGAACTACAGCAAAGAACTTTCTTTTCTCCCCCTCTCTCTCTCTTTCTCTCTCTCTCTCTTTCTCTTCCCCCCTCTCTTTCTCTCTCTCTCTCTCTCTCTCTCTCTCTCTCTCTCTCTGTCTTTCTCTGTACTAAAATCCAAATGGGACTTCCATGAACAAAGTTTCTTTCATTGAACGTCCCATCTGTGGAACAAGATACCATGAGTCTGCTTCCAAACCAACTACAGCATGATCGTCTTCAAGTCTAATGTAAACAAATACTTGTTGATCCAAACTCTTGGATAATCAATTCCTCCTAAGTAATCTGCTACCCATTCCACTCATTGTGTCCAATCCTCTCATGGTGGCGATCATCGTCCAACTGACGATTTCTTTAACCTTTATCCTCGAGTGGCCCCTGAACCTTGATATGTGGTCATCCATTAATAAAAATATATATATATATGCCATAAAACAGACAAACCAAACCAAACCCCCCAAAATGTTGCCTCCTTGTGTGACTAAAGAGTTAACATATACTCAGTGTATATTTCGTTTCTTCGCCTTCCCGATTTTAGAATCGATAACATTATTTGTACACTAGATGGAGTCTCTTGAAATTCCACGGTTGCTTTCTTCATTCATCTGTATAATTTACTACATCTTGGCGCATCTTTTGTGGGTGCCCGCGGAGACTACGACACATTAGCTTGGAGGATTTGCTCAAGCACTACAATTACCTAGCATAGATGTGATCCTAAAGACAAATTAGTTGCCCAGCTACACTCATTATTGTATTACAAGCTAGACCTGTGAAAATTCCACGGTTGCTCTCTTCATTTATCTGCATAACTTACTCATAATGACAATATTTCTCTTGAAATGAAAAAATGTCTGTCAGGGTCCAGAATATTAAGAAATAATTGTCAATTTTTTATTCCGTAAAAATAATTGTCATTCTCAGCTAAGTATTCTTTCAATAAATAAAACGAATAAAATTTCCCATTTGTGGAACACGTTGCTACAAAGAGAAGAAGATGATCATCTTCAAATCAAATGTCAATAAACACTTGCAATAAACCGTCCTCATAAGTCATCATTTCAATCCTCTCATAATATTCTTCATCATTTAACTGACAATATATCCACCCCCACTAATCCTTATCGTGAAATGGCTTCTAGCCTTGTAGCATTACCTACCTTTTTCTACACACTTACACAGACATTCACCAGGGGTCGTTTCAGACATACATATTCTTTATTTATTTATTGAGAGTTTTAACAATTTAAATATTTTAAAAACAATAAATATTCTCTTTCTTCTTACCGTGAAAATAATTATCACCTAATTTTTTTCAAATATATAAAACGAATGTAATTTTTTTAATTTATTTAAAATTGTAACAAAAAAATAAAAATCATGCAAATGTTTTAGTAGAATACGACAGCAGGATTTTATTTATGACAATATATTCGATTTTAGGACAATTCATTTTAAAATGAGTAAAATCTTAATTCTTGACGCACAGCAACACCAGTTACTCTCCAATTATTTTTTAGCTTTCATCTTTGTCGATCAGACAATCTAATTTTTAAAAATGTGTGCGGAAAGTACAAGGGTATTATTATACAGATTATATTGAACTTGATAAATGTTTAGAGGTATCATTTTCAATCGGTTAGGAGTAATATAGTTTGGTTTCGACGTTTTGAATGAAATCAGTGTGGTTTTATTTGCTTCTTGTGAGATTCTACAAACGTGTCATTAAAATCAATGATATGATGTTTTATATTATGTAGCTCTTCTCGAACCAATTCTTGTTCCAAGCTGATTATTCTGATGGCGGCTCATCATGTAAACAGTTGGAGTCTTGTTGTGTAGATAACGTGTAGCAGTAGTTCGTTCTCTGTCCTCTTATTTTTGGTTGCAGTTCTGCCCTAATGAATGTTGATTAATAACAGCGGTTGTAAATAATGACAGCACAAAATCATTTGTAGTTTAACAATCTATTCAGGGTTTTTTATTTTTATTTTCCAGTATATCTACGTAATACCTCCAACTCATCCCCATTGGGGAATGGGAGCAGCTATCTGAAAACACGACAACTCTTTCTCTCTTGCAGTTCAGAAGAAAAGAGGAAAATCTTCTACGTATCTCTGGTAACTTCTTGTCTGGTGTGTACTCCTAACTCTAAACTTTTCACTTCTAATGGAATTTTTCACTATTCCAACCTTATGTGAGAAAAATACCGTTTTTAATATTATTTGTATACATCTGTATCTAATTATTACTTCATTTATAGTGACATTTTCAAAACAGGGTCCAGAATGAAGACACAAACTCCGGATTAAGTAAAACAAAGTATATTGAAGAAAGTATTAATACAACATATAAAGAGAGTGATTGAATATCTATCGGACTGCCAGTATTAGACTGGGGTAGTTTCAACACCGAGAGGCATGTGCTCACGGTATTTATAGTGATGCGGAGGGTTCATGTAGTCCGTAAAAGTAGGTACCATAATGATAATAGAGGGGACTGAAAAAAATGCACATACAATATATATATATATATATATATATATATATATATATATATATACAGTGGTCTCTCGCTATAGCAAGCTCTACTTTTCACAATAAGTATAAGTTGCTTATCTTGAAATGTTTATTGAAAATGACATCGGCGACAGAAAAGTTTTTAAGTATAGAGTTAGAAATACAGTATGTATTTAAGTAAACTCCCATCTGTGGAACACATTACTAAGAGACTGCTTCCCTACTAAATACAACAGGGTCGTTTTTAAGTTCAATGTTAACAAACGACCCGTCCTCTAAAGTAATAAAATGTTGTCCTCTCCATTAATCATTTTCAACCCTCTCATAGTATAGTTCAGCATCCAACTGACAATATTATTAACCCTTGTCTTCGAGTGACTTTTGGCCTTGGTAAGTGGTGACTCATTAGTATAAAAAAGTAATGTTCCATTAAGTTTTCAAAACATAGTAGTAAATCTATAGAAAGAATGCAATAATGAGCTTAAATTTAGAGCAAGCGTACATTGCATTGTTAGTCCCATGATCAAAATTAAAGATGACGATGAGAAAAGCAGCCGTGTATAAAAGTATAGGAGTATTAAATGAGTAGGATGATGGAAAAAAGCCAATATTTTTGTATGATTAAAGGGAAAATTATTTTAATTTTATTTATTCAATTTAAAAATAAAATGTAATGAGTAATAATCTAGCTTTGTGAATGTAAAGCGCACGAATGTAAAGACATCATCTCCATTAAAAATAACCAACACTTGTAAATATCTGGAATTACGTTCGCAAAGGTTTTGCAGTTTTGTCGTAAACGTTTTCTTTTCAGCTTCTGTAATCTTGAATTTTTTTTTAATGTATTAATTGTTTGTGTGTAAGTAAATATTACTGAATGAATTTTGTTTTAATCCCCTTTTGAAGGCGATATAATTTTCTCAATCGTGTTACCGGTGCATAGAAATATGTATATTCCAAAATGAAATATCGAAATCGGTAAATGGATTTAAAATAAAAACAATTCTTTTTAAGAACAAAATCAGAAGGAGATTGAATCTTTTTAGCAGAATAGATTTAAGTATCTAGTTTGTAAAAACTAAACCTCTTGATGATAAACTTTGAGAATCCGACTAACTTAAATTTATATATATATATATATATATATATATATATATATATATATATATTTAATTTTCTTATCTTTCTGTTTTTGCTGCGGATGGGGCATCCTACCGGATGCCAGACATTTACCGGCTATTTCACACACTCCAGCTTAGAGATCTTTTTAAGATTCTAACCGTCCCTTTAAGCGCAATTGTTTGTATTTCTCTTGCACTCGGTTCACTGGGTATACTCGCCAGATAGCTTTTGAAATTCTTTTTCATTAGTCCTGTTGCTCCTATAATTACTGGGATGATGGAGATCTTCCTAAGATTCCAGTTTCTTTTCATGTCGTACATTAAACCTTGGTATTTCGTAATCTTTTCCCTTTCAGCTCTGTTTAATCCTGCATCATTAGGGGCACTGACTTCAACTAGGCTTGCTACTTATATATATGTGTGTGTGTGTGTTTGCAAATAACATGTAAATACAATAAATGACATCTACAATAACATTTATTTATTTATCTTAGATGTTATTTATCATGGTTACTAGTTTCATATATATATATATATATATATATATATATATATATATATATATATATATATATATATATATATATATATATACCAAAAGTAAAACTTTTAGTAGATGGAACCTATTGTGAAGAGGTTTAGCTCAATATACGAGATAGAGCAATTGTAGAGATAGAAGAAAAAAGAGTGATAAATATGAATACACCTTGCATTGAACAATTGAAATTTGAAATAAATTTTGACAATCGTCGCATATTTATCACTCTTTTTTCTTCTATCTCTCTCTCTCTCTCTCTCTCTCTCTCTCTATATATATATATATATATATATATATATATATATATATATATATATATATATATTCAGGGTTTATATCTCATATTTATATTTATTTTTCTTATATTTATTTTTAATGGGGGGGGGTGCTTATCTTTTAGTATTAAACTGTTATTTTAATTGTAGTTTATTAGCTAAGGGGAGGGGCTAAGGGAGGACTTCGTCTTTAATGGAGGAGGCGGTTATCCTTATCATTGGAAAATGCTGTCCTAAGGGGGTATCAAATCATGCTAATGGCTATTATAGACTTGCTATCACCGTAATATATGTGATGGTAAAATAAAAAGATTCAAACACAACCGACACACAGAGGCCCCCTGGTAGACTAAAAATATATATATAAAAATATAAAAATAGCATATAAACCCTTTAATAGCAGTAATACACCCCCACACGATAGATTAATAACAGTCGGCCACACCAAAACTTAATCCACTCACCGATCAATAAATTAAACTACACACCATAACCCCTAAATATAAATACGTCATAGAAACAGACAAACATACAGCATCCGTAATCAACAATTAAATTATTTCTAAATAAAACTAAGTTACGATTAAGATGCATACAGTCATATAGACCTCCTTCGTTTACTTAGTACTTTCCCCAAAATGGAACTCTTGAGCACCTTCACCGGACGATGAAACCGGTGATTGTGGATTTCCATTTTTGCAGTTTTTAAGTTGTGGTGGAGGATCAGGGCGGTTTCTTCGACAAAAGATCCTCTTAGAGATGCATTTTGAATTTTGAGAATACATCAATTATTGGCTAAGATATGACGTTTTTTCTTTTCTTTCCAAAAAGTGTCAAATTTATCTCGAACATTCTGTATAATATAACTTTTATTTATACAAACATTTTGGCTACATATTTGTAGAAATGTTTCAGCTATAACCTTATAAAGACTTAGCTTCTTCAGATCAAGTTATTAGTATGTAGACAAAGAGACAGACTCTTTTTTTGCTTTCATATGAACAACTTTGTCTGAAGAAGCAATAGCCTGGTTATAGCAAAAACATGTCTGAAAATATGTAGCCAAAATGTTTTTATAAATTAAAATTTATACTATCTCTATTTATATAAAGTTAGGTATGTGTATATGTTTGTATATTTCTATATATAGGATTCACTCCTAAACAAATTAATCGATCATTATGAATTTTAGACCTGCTAAGCGTAAGGGTGTATAATGTGGGCTATACTAAGTTTAATTTAGTTTTATGCAAACGGGGACGAAAAGGGAGTGAAAGCCGTCTGTGAAAATTCAAATACCTCTGATTTTGGTAGAAATTTTAACAATAGGTATTAGACATCAATTAATAAATATTCCCTAAATTTCAGTTTCTTTGCAGTATTTGAATGAATGTTTAAAGGGCATAAAATGGACAAAACCTCCCATTTGAAAATGAATTTTTTTCAAATTTGCATTAAATTTAATCCATAGTCATTAGACACCAATTAAGTAAGATTCCCTGAATCACAATTCATCTTGAAGACCACTTAAGCTTAAGTCTTAAATTTGAGACATTTGGTAGAATCAAAATCATGTAATGAATTTTGATCAAAATTGGAATACGGATTTTAGACATAAGGATAAGTAGCATTATATCTTGATTCTAATCTTCGTAAGGGAACATAAAAGTGGTACACAACTGTTCTGTTCGAGGAATTCATTTTATCCGTCTTGAGACGGTTAGTCTTCTAGTATATATATATATATATATATATATATATATATATATATATATATATATATATATATATATATATATATATATATACGAAATCGGTAAACATAATAAATAACATCTATGATAACTAATAAATAAATGTTAAAAAAACTGTGTTGGTCTGAATAATCTAAGCCGTTACAAGGCTACAGCTGAAACATGTCTGCATATATGTAGCAAAAATGTTTATACAAATAAAAAATCATACTATATATATATATATATATATATATATATATATATAAACTGTTTTGGAAACGATCGTACGCCATAATGGACTTGATGTTCTAATTCTTGGAACAATAGTAATGTTCTAATTCATTATATATATATATATATATATATATATATATATATATATATATATATATATATATATATATATATATGGGAAATGAAAAAGGAAAAACCAAAAGATGTTTTTTTATGTATTCATCAACATTTCGTTTTTATTTGTAAGACTTCCTCAGGATGATAATTTTAAGAAAAATATCATGCAAGTACATGAAAATATTGGGTTGACATAATCGGGTAAATGAAAAGAAGTAGTAGCCACTACTAGGAGCGCAGGACTGAGGTCCGGGCTGAGAGAAGTCGGTGGCAGGGAATTAAATTAATGTGGATGACTGTGAGTGAAAAAGTGGAAGGGTGGGGAACTCTTTCCCCACCCCTCCACTTTTCACTCACAGGCATCCGTATTAATTTCATTCACTCCCACCCTTCCACTTTTTCACTCACAACTATCCACATTAATTTAATTCCCTGCCACCGACTTCTCTCAGCCCGGACCTCGATCCTGCGCTCCCAGTAGTGGCTACTACTTCTTCTCATTTACCCATCATGTCAACTCAATATTTTCATGTACTTGTATGACATTTTTCTTAAAGTTATCATCCTGAGGAAGTCTTACAAATAAAGACGAAACGTTGATGAATACATAAAAAAACATTTTTTGGTTTTTCCTTTTTCATTTCGCATTACATCGGATTACCCTCATCCTTCTTTTCTCATATATATATATATGTAATACTTTGGTTTTATATCGAAAAAGTGGTGTATATATATATATATATATATATATATATATATATAGGTACACAAAATTAATTCTTTTGCTTACAAAAAAGATGCGGCACACCCAAACAAAAGAAAAGAAAAGAGTGTCAAGTAAAGGTCGATCAGGCGTTTGTTCGAGAGAAGCTCAGTCATTGGCCAATAAAAACATTAACCTGTGAGAGAGAAACAATAACAAACCACTGAATATTACTTAGATATATAAAATCAATCAATAACAAAAATCCGTGCCCTTCGCTTGATGTGTCCTTACAGGGATGAAATATGGACGCCTCTGTGTAGCTTAATTGCAATAGATATATTTTTATATTACTATTATTAAGCTCTACTCATGTATTGAGCACTGTAAGTAAATACTGAAAATCTATACACAATATATCATATTACCTTATAACCTTATAATATTATATGTGTATATACATGAAATAATAAATAACACACACACACACACACACACACACACATATATATATATATATATATATATATATATATATATATATATATGAGGGAGTAAATAAGAAATAAAATGTCAGGCAAAATGTAAAATTGGTTATGGAAATGTGGACAAACAAGGTAACAATCTAGTGAAAATAAGGACAGGAACTCATACATATAGTCTTGGTCCAGCTATATTGATGTGTTTGTGTCCTTATTTCCACTAGATTGTTACCTTGTTTGTCCACATTTCCATAACTAATTTAACACACACACACACACACAGATATATATATATATATATATATACATACACACACACAATAAGTAACATTTAAACATGGAGTAAATGACATAATCACCACCATACGAACGGCAAAACAGAGATGGGCAGGTCACCTCTCGAGATATACAGACAACAGGTGGACATATAGAGTGCCACAATGAACCCCAAGGACAAAAGACCTAGAGGAAGGCCAAAAACCTGGTACAGAGACGACCTCGACAGCAAAGTAGGTCCTACTTTGCCACACCTAGCTAGGGATAAAACAATGTTGAAAAAAAAACAAGATGATGATGATGATGATGATGATGATGAAACACCTGATAACAAATAAATAAGTGTTAAAATAATATGTTGACCTGAAAAAGCTAAGCCTTTACAAGGTTATAGCTGAAATATGTCTGCAAATGTGTAGCCAAAATGTTTGTATAAGTAAAATAATTCATACTATATATATATATATATATATATATATATATATATATATATATATACATACCAAATACATACATGCATATAAAATTAATTCTTGTTTTTTATGTGCTTTACTACTTGATAGACTTAACCTGGCTTCAAATATTGATATATATGTTCATTCTTTAACTTATATAAAAAAGAAAGATATAAGAAGCCGTTCTTTAAACAGCCTGAAAAACTGAAATCCCGTTCGTGTACTGGCTTTAATAGTCTCATATGTGCTTTGCGAGACGATAGACTTAGTCTGGCTTGCCTGGTGAAAGACCTCAAATATTGATTAAGTATTACAGATGGTCAGTTGACATTTGAGATATGTGTGCAAAGCAAGGTATTTTTTTGTTGTTTTTCCCCAGATTGTAAGGTACATCGGTTAGCAAGTGGCAACAGGCGGGAAAGTCTGGAACGTCACTGTGTGAAACGAATGCAAAAACACCTGATGATTTCTGTAACATTAACGGCTGTAATTTGATCGGCAATAAATTGAAGCCATGCAGAACTTTTCCAAGACAATTAATAACGTATAAAGTTACCCGAGAAGGGAGAATAAATTAATGGGAATCAAATAAATATTTTTATTCTTTTTTCATTCTTACCTCCATTAAGTGATATAAAGCCCCACCCCCAACCGCCACAGCGTTAGGGTTCGTGTGTATCTATGGCAGCGAATTGGATATTACAGAGTTGATTACTAATTACAGAAGTGGTGTGGTGTTGTGGTTATAAGCACAGACTTTGAGCTCGGCATGCCGAGTTTAATCTCCCTCTGAGGTCATCAGATCTAAGCCTGTTTTTAAGACTCACCATTCATCGTATCATTCTCATATCATTTCTCTCCATGCAACGTATGTCATTAGCCCTCACTGGCCAGGTTTCACTTTTATTCATCATCACACTTCGTACACATACCTAATAGACTCTTCTCTTGATCGACTATGGTAACGCTCTGCTGGTTCTCAATGTGAGAAAACATAAGTTTTTTGGATTTTGTTCTACTATTGAGTCACCACTTATCAAGGCCTTGGGCCACTCGAGGATTAGGATTAATGTGATGTAATGATTATTAGCCAATAGATGAGTAAACACTATGGGAGTACTAACATTCATCACTGCTATGAACTGCATTTAATTACATACTTATGGGACGTTTAGGACAAGAATTTGTTGACATTGGATTTGAAGATGGCCAGGATTTAATCTTCAGGGAAACAGTTCTGCAGTAATGTGTTCCACAGGCAGGAAGCCCTTGTGAAGAAGCTCTGTCCATAGAAACTCTGCCTCATGTTAGGGACATGGAGGGAGAAGGGAAATTCTTTTTCTTTTGTGGTAGCAATACGAGTTCTTACTGCGAATGTGTCGTACAAGATGGAACCAAAGATTGGAGCTCAGTCGAGCAACTTTTATGGAAATAACGATATAGTAGAGAGAGACTAGCAAGGGAGGATAAGAGATCATCCCCCACTAGGTTTTGTAGTCGATTTTATAGCAAGAAAGGTTGCTCTGTGTTGCACCTCTCCAGACGTGGCTACAGTATTCAATGTTTGAACGTTTCTGAGTCTTATATAGGTAGAGAATTACATCTGGAGTTAAGTACTTTCTGGAGCGGTAGAATGATCCAACCATTTTTCCAGCGACTTTAGAAACAGACAGGATATACGTCTTTCATTTTAGGTCTGGAGTGAAAGTCAGTCCTAAAAGCTTATCAAATCTGAAATGAAGTGGTATTTTGTGAAAATATTTTGAAATAAATTGGATGAAAACGATTCTGTAGATCAACAATAATAATTATTTACTACATAAATAACAACTAAAAAGAAATTATTTTGAAATGAAGTAGTATTTAATTGTCTGTTGGTGAGCGAACGTTTCCCATTTGTAGTCCCATTATCATCTGGTGAAATTCCAAATGAAAATAACTTCCAAAATGCGTTTTTGATCAAGGGAGATAACTCTAGGTTAAAGAGTAATTCCCTTTTAAACACTTTTTTCCTAGATGGAATCTGTTCCATCTAACACCTCCTTTTAAGCCTTGTGTTATTAATATTTTTGTTGTGGCCTGATCTGCATTGGATTTGCAGAGTTTTGGATACGAATTGACTTCCTAGGTAAAATCTTTAATTAATCTCTAAGTTCTTCCTTCTGCATGCCTAGAGTGCTTTGTTGAGGTAACTGAATTGTGTCCAATTTTATCTTCAGTGGAAAAGTATTATTTTGAGTGTTTTGCATGTTAGTTTCTGTGAGATATGAGGGTCATAACTGATTTGCATGTCGAACCTAAACAAAAGACTGTACACTGATATCATAAATAATATTTCCGGTTTGACGCAAGATGTAACCTTGTGTCCACTTCTTTTTGCTATTCCGATAGTCTTTTGCTAAGACTTTTTGTCCTGGTTTGAATGTGCAACTTACTGCTTCATGACGTTGGTTGAACTGCTGTTCCATTTGTATATTTCTCCTGTGAGAAGTTTATGTAGCATGATAGAATGGCATGAGGAGGTATTTAATTGCCTGTTGCATAGTGAACGTTTTCTATTTGTAGTTTCATTATCGTCTGGTGAAAATCCAAGGGCAGATAATTCATGTTTGGAAAATGCTTTTTTGATCAAGGAAGATAATTTTAGAGTAAAGAGTTATTCCTCTTTAAGCACCATTTTTCCTAGATGGAATCTGTTCCATCTAACAAACACAAGGAGTTTCCTCAAGGAGATAGCCATTCATTTAAACTGGGACAAAGCAGGGATTAAAGCGTTGGTGGTGAAAAGAGAGCTGCTTGATTTTAGTGGTTTTAATAGTAACTAGCCACTTTTTTCTCCATTGCGCTACATGCTCTAGGTCTGAAGAGAGAGAATCGGTGAGATCTTGATTACCAGTGTTCTTCGAGGTGCTTCCAGAGACAGTTGTGTCGTTAGCATATATATAAACAAATGATCTTAGAATATTATTTGGTAGATCAGTAATGAAGATCAGGAAGAGTCATGGTTCCAGAATAGATGCTGAGTTACACTTGCATTGATTCTCTGTGATTCCGACCTCTGCCCATCAAAAAAATTACTTTTATAAATCTATTTGAGAGAAAAAATTCAATGGTGGCAAAAACATTGCCAGATATTCCATTGCGAGCAAGTTTGTAAAGCAATTCTTCAATCCTTGGTACCCCCTCTATAAAACATTCACAGCAAGAATTCGTCTATCTACAACCACAGTAAATAACTTTCCTTTCTCTCTCTTCTTATCAAGAACCAAACGAAATTTCTATGAACAAAGTTTCTTTCTAAAACATTACATTTGTGGAACAAGGTACCACGAGTCTGCTTCCCAACTGACTACAACATGGTCGTCTTATAATCTAATGTGAACAAATACGTGTTTAGCCGTCCCCTTGGATATTTAATTATTCTTAAGTAATCTTCTGCCCATCCCACCCATTTAGTAGAGGCGATTATAGTCCAACTCTCGATCTCTTTATGCTCGAGTGGCCCCGTGCCTTGATAAGTGGTGACACATCAGTAAATTAAAAAAAAACAAAAAAAAAACATGAAGCAGCTTGCACAAGTCCACAATGCTGTATGATTTGATCTTATCAGTAATGGAACGTCAAAGAACGTTTGACAAGATGAATAATTTAAAGTCACACACAGTAAGCACTAAACAGCCTGCTTGCTCTATGGAGTTTGAATTCTCTGTAGTTAATCCTAGTGACATGGATAGAATTGGGCAGAGTACATTGCATGCTCTTCCTGGACTGTATCCTGAGCACTGCACATATCCCTACCTATATAAGTTTGTGGGCCTTATCAAGGTAGATCTGTAAAACAAATATCAACTTTGCAGCTGTTATTTTTTTGGGAATAATTTAGATGAGGATTGATAAGTTGTATTATTTGTATTATCCGGACTACTGTTCTCATCTTGGATGTTATTCTCACAACATTTCGGCCGATGTAACCTTCGACCTTCTTCAGGTGTGTCTGGCTTAACTTGAGAATATGTACGTCGAACTCAGGAATTTGTATGGAATTTCGAACGAGGGTAGCTTGCTCTCGTTCTGTCAGCCATAACCAGGTAGAAGTCTTAAATAATTTGTAATTGTATTCTCAATATCGCCCGTACTAAAGACCCGTGGTGCAACGGATGTAAGTGTTAAGCAATGATCAGTTCTAAGTGAAAGTTTTCTGGAGGTTGAAGGTTCAATCCTCAGTACAGGCAATGCTAAGAATACAATTACGAATTACTTAAGACTTCTACTCGATCAGAGCTGACGGAACGAGAGAAACCTGCTCCTGTGAATTAAATAAAGGGTTCTGTTCGAAATTATGTACAGATTCTAGAGTTACATCGGCCGAAACGTTCTGAAAATAACATCCAAGATGAAAACAATAGTCCAAATAATCCAAATTATCCAATTCTGTAGCTGCTCAGCTGAGAATTCTATAGGTGCACATACAAACATATAAACACATACATAAGAGCATTGTATTTTATTTATATAGAAGGCACGAAAAAGAACCCATCAAGACCGTATATGAAGACTATTTCAGAGAGCAGGTGTTAAGGTTTTCTGTCACAGACAAAAAACGGCAAGATAAGGTAATTGCTGACGAGTAAAAACATCCGGCCGAATATGGCTAACTGTAAAAAAAACTAAAAAATTGTATGTGAAAGGTTTCTTCTCTGGCGTCATTTTCTTTACCAAGTTCTTCCTTCTGTCTTCGACAAACACATATGCATGCAACCCGTGTCTTCTTTATCAATGTGTGTCTGTAAACCAAATCTCACCTTTGTAGCTGCTTAGCTGAGAAAGCTATAGGCGTAAATACAAATACACCAACATATATACAGACGTCATATTTTATTTATATATTGGTATTCTCTTTTTATTTTCCTTTCTTACAGAATGACACTCCCCAAATGACACTTGTGGATCGCCAATAAAGTTCACAATCCTTTCTGCAACCCATTCATATTTGGTAAAAATAAAATTGAGTCTATGCCTGACTTGCCCACCAAGTTTCAGTCATGAATGTCTAACAGTATTTGTTTTATTCCCATTCAATATCGCCATGTAATGCCAGACATGATCAATACTGGGCGCTACCTAGTGGTCATAAAGAAGTTTTGAGTAGACAAAGGATTGGTGTGAGAGATGAACAGTAGTTTCAACAGGATTGGGCAGTTCCCCACACTTCAAATAACTCACTGGCATTGATGCAGGGGGCACTTTGGTAATCGCCTCATCATTAGATGTGATCCTGAATGAACGTCACACTCATTAGACCATGACCTCCCAGATTTTTAGCTGCAGGGTTATCTCAAAGATAATGTCTATCAAAACAATCCCCAGACTGCTCTTGAACTGAAGAGGTTTGGTTTGGTTTGTTTTACGGCATATCAACCAACAATTAGTTATTTAATACTGAATCAAGTTGTCAGATAGAATCCTATAGGTAGGATAATTATTTATTTTTTATTGATTTATTTTGAAAAATATTTTTAGGTTAGTCTAATTTCTTTAATGAAGTTTAAGGTGTTGGTCAGATTAGTGTTTTTGAACAGGTTCATTAGGTTATTGGAATTGTAGTATTATATCCGGCTTTGTTGGAGATCGTGACAGTCTATGAGTATATGCTTAACGGTATATAATTCTTGACATGAAACACACACTGGAAACTCTTAAAATCCAGTAAATGTTTATGAGTAGTATATGTATGCCCCATACAGTCTGGCTACTACAACCTCTTCTCTTCTTGCCTTTCTATATATAGCCTAGATGCCATTCATCAAGAGTTAGTTAAATCTTGCGTAATTTGTTTCTTTAACATTCATTCCAAGATTGTTGCCATTTTTCTTGGATGATCCTTTTTATAGAAGGTCGAAGATCAGTGTATGGCATCTTAGTATTGGAAGGTACTACGTTCAGTGATTCTTTTGCTGCTCTATCTGCTTTTTTCATTACCATGAATACCGATATGGCTCGTATCCAGCATGATTTGATTTTAGCAATAGATGGACGTGATCTTGTTTAACAGTTTAGTGATTAAAAGGTTATCCATATTTTTGGTTTTTAGTAGCCGGAAAAGATAATGAATTTATTAGTCCTACAATTTTGTATCATTTTCAGAGCTAAGAGTTTGGCTACAGCTTCGGCACTGAATATTGATTCTTTGTCAGGAACTAAAGAGGACCATCACAGCCAGAATGAGAGCAGTGCCAAAAGAAAAGTGTAACATAAACATTTCTTTCCTCTAGCAGAGAGAGAGCAGCCCTGTGAGGTGGTTTGGTCACATGAGGACCAATCAGACTCCAGAGCGTATTAATTTCTACTAAACCTTTGAAGGACTACATCCAGACCCTTTGGGACTTGCAGAGCAAACACAGAGAGCTTCCAGGCACCAATGAAGAAAGACATCAACCTTCTCTCTCCTCCCTCTAACAACTTGAAATCTGAGCGAGGCTATCTCCACTGGAAGATATACTGCTCGAAAATACTTGAGGTGGCCGATCTTTCTTACTTTATAATTACTTTCTTCACTGTGACACTGTTTTAAATTTCGGCAACCTACATCCAACGGTGTGGGTCACTTAAATAAATGCATATATTGTTGTTTATAGAAGGGTTTTATTTTGCTTTAATTTGGCGATCTTTTTCTTAGAGATTATAGGAGTTGGTCTTACAGTTTATTTCAAGATTAGCTCCTATACCTTAACCCTAATCTTAACGGCCTAAAATACGTAGAAAAATCAGTTTGGAGACGGGAGTGATTCTATAAAAAAATTAGCTCCTATAGGAGTGTGTGTCTAGTGGTGTTTGGAGTAGTGACCTCTTATTTTATTTATATTGATTTAAAGAATGTAATTTTTAAGATTACCTTTTTATTAACCTCCTTGAGATAGTGGTTTTAATTAAAAACTGAACAACCTGGCATAGATGAGTACTTCAGCTAGTGATTGATATTTAAAAATTCCCTCGTATTCTATCGATATGTCTTACTTTTTCAAACATCTTTTCTGCTTCTTCTTTTAGAAATACATTCAATCGATATACGCATTTTGTGACTTTTACGGCTTTAAGATTTTCCGTAGCACCTCACCTGTTTGACAGAGAGAAAGCTGTCTGCCATAAAGTCTACGTGGAGGAGAAGATGGGGATGTATTCGTAAATGTCAATTTAAGTCGTCATGTGTCATTTGAAATAAAAATTTGGATTGTAAACTTTACTATTACTGATGAACAATTTTCAAAAGGACTGGATATGAGTTCTTTGCAACATCTGCATAGCAATGACGTTGGGGAAGTTGAAATGCTAGAGCATGAAGGAGGTGTCGTATAATCATTATTGTTGAAACGAAAGGCTGCTGGTGTACTTTCTTATATTAACTATTCAATTAATTTGAAGAATAAGTCGTAGGTGGATTTATTCAGCCACACGTCGACAATTTAGTAACAATTAATTTCCATCGCTGGTATATCACATTACTTGCAAAATGATCACCCAGTTGAAAGATCAGGGAAAAGAGAAAAAGAGGAAGAGGTTTAATTATGTGTTAAGTGCATTGCTTAATGATATCATTTTGTTAGACCATTTTAAAATGTGTTCTCAGTTTGGTTGCTTCTTCCAAATTCTGAGAGCTGCACCTACCGCTCTCTCTATCGCATATATGATGTCATATATGCCTAAATATTATTGATTTTCTTTTCCTGCAATGTTTATGTACCATAATCCTAGTGACCCCTTTATGACCTCTGTTTGAAACGTTCCCCTTTTTCCAACATGGCTGCCATGTTTATTTCAGAAATATATACCAGCTAATATATCTACCAGTAAACGTATCTCACCAATATTTAGCAAACTGCAAATCACCACTTTAAACCACAATACTAATAATAAATGGTTTCTTGCTACAAGATATTATCCTCAGTTATGTTATTCTCCCTTCCTTAAGTGTTTTCGGTTTTTCAACATCCATACACTTTCTGCAAGATTACCCAATTTAAGTCGATATGACTACATGCTGCAATTCCTTCTGATATGCTTAATGTTTTTTGAGGAAATTCCATCAACCTTGCATATGTGACGTCATGTCTACCAACTATATTCACTTCCTGTTCTCACGACCTTGATGTATCATAATCCTAGTGACTCATTTGTGACCCCCGTCTGAAACGTATTCTGTTTTCTAACATAACCGTAATATATATCTCAGCTAATGTGTACTAGCTAATATTTACTAGCAAACTTACCCACATCAACATTTAAAAGAGACTGTGAGATACTAAGCTGTATTTGGCCGAGCAGATCATGTGATAGATAAAAGAATTTTGAAATAGTGAAACAGTTAAGTAAAAGGAGTTAACAGGCCATGAAAACGCTCTTCATGGCCACCTGAAAAAAGAAATGACATTTGCGAGGAACATACAGTGCAACCAAACGGATGGTGATTGTTCTTGAATTAATAAATGAAAATTTAAAATATTCTAAGACGTCTATAGTCATCAATTCATCTCAAGGCAGATTACAACTATGAAGAAAAAGCTTGTAAAATCTATAGAGCTAAAAGTAAATTCTCTTTACTATGCTACTGTATCAAAATGTTAGATGTTTGACCATAAATATTACGAGTGATTGTTCACTCACAAAAACAAGTGGCATGTCCTGGAGTTCGAGTGACAATAAGTGGTACTGGTACAACTTTTAAACCAGACAAAACCGACTTTTTGTTCGGCATCTTCCGTCCATTTACGTAAACAATCAGAAGATGCTGAAGAGCTTAGCCAATCAGAACGCTTGAAGAACAGGCGACAAATTTACCTGTAAATTGAGTAGCTCTTAATATTCCTGGCAGGCAGGTGATAATTCAAGAAAAATGATTTAACTGAAAATAAATTTCATAGCTGTAGTCCTAACCCTAACCTAAATAAAATGCAGAATAAATTCTGTAAAAATTATTGTTGCATTGATTATGTTAAAAAAAACACACACAATTTATCGAAAAAAAAGTTTAACTTTTAACTTTTCCCTAAAATATAAAAAAAAATTCATTGATTTTCTTCGTCTGAAAATAAATAAATTGTAATAAAAAATATACGGTGAGTGTTTTTCTTTCATTATTTTTTTTCATGTTGAAAATCAGCATCGTTTTGATTTTGATGCCTGTTTGTTTTGATTCAGCTTTTTCCGTCTGTTTATGTATTTCGGCATCGGCAAAAGTCGGTTTTGTCTAGTTCAAAAGCTGTACCAGTACCAAATAAGTTTCCCCAGATTTCCAGTACTCTCTGCCTCTTTTGATCACCATTGTAAATCACTTTTCATTCTCGCACCAGCCTTTTGCTATTGAGTTATCGCTGATAACCTAATGGTTTTCTCTAGAAACAGAATAAGCCTCCTCAAGATTCAATTATTCTCTGCGCCTTTCTACTGATGGTCTGGATAGTGCATCTCCTTATTGGTCTTTTCATTCTCTCGGACCCTTCATGAACATTTTGTATGTTACCAACAGATGTTGGTGTCACAGCGTTTTTTAAGGGGGGAGATAGGAGGGGGGTCAGATTATGTGTTTTTTCTTACAAATCTATCCTGTAGTTTCAGTTCCCTTGGTTTCGTGTAATGTTCTTTGTATATTTCTAGTTATGTTTACGAAGTGCTATTCCACATTACCTGCTGTTGGTCAGTGGCAGCTGGCTATAGGGGCTGGCTTCCACACTCGAGGATTTTTCAATATCCCAGCTGTTTTTACCATTGCTGTTCTTTGTATGGTGTAAGTTCTTCCTTTGATACCCATGTCTTATAATAAATCGTCCATGTAGCCGCTTTTCTTCCAATTTAGTTTTCCTGTTTCGCTGCTCTCCAATTTTTTTATATTTGGTGTTGATATGCTAAAACATGTCACACCCACTACCACTATTTATTCTATTTTTGTTTTATTCGAAAATTCATAAACTGTGACATATCTCTTACGACGTTATTCCTGTAAACCTAAAAATTATAATGCGTATTTTAGTTCATGTATACGGGTTTATGTGTGGGCCTTAAAATGTGGCATGTTTTACACCTTTTATGTATGGTGTGTGTGTTTCAACTGTTATACGTGTGTGGGGTACAATCGTTAGCTGCTCATTGTTCTTTTATGTGTATTGACGTGTGCGTGTATGCAGTAGTTTTTCAAATGTTCATTAAGATTAAAGCGAAATATACCTCTTAATTTCTTTCTCTGTTTCCGTTTTCATTGGCCGTTGTGATTCGTCTTCTTCGTCACTTCTTTCACCGCTGTTGAGTTGTCGTGGATATTCCTTCTTCTCTTTCCCATGCCGTGATCGCCATTGTCTCAGTGTATCTCTGTAAACAAACTTTTTTTAATCGACAAAAAGGGAGTAAAAACATGTTTTGAGAGGTTCAAAGGGTCTGTATTGATTTTCTCTGTATTAAACAATGTCGAGGAGAGACCATCTTATCATAGCTAATTTCTACCATATTTTTTTGTTACCTCTTAATTTGCTACTTGGTAGATGACAATTACGAACTGGACGAGCAAAAGAGGGATTTGCCTTCGTCTCCAAACCGAGACTTATTTCAAAGTTTTAGAGCATGCTTTGGCACGTCCATCTCGCTTCAGATCCATGGATAGACTCTCTCGAAACTCTCGTTTCTTTTGTGCGCGACAACAAGTTACATCATTGCGTCTCGATCTGTCAGTCTTTTTCTCTGACCTTTATTGACCCCAATGCTTTGTTCCCTTGATCTTAAGTTTACCTGTCTGTTACTCACTCGTGGGAAAACAGATTCGTTTCTCCAAAGGTTGTGTCAGTCCGACATAAACCCAGTCACATAATTTCGAGAGCAGTCCCAATTCACACTAGCTGAAGTACACGTTTTTAACATAGAGCTACCCTGAATGTAACACTAATAACCGGTGGTGTTTCCTTAGAGTCTGAGTGACAAAAAGTCTTCCCAGATTTCCAGTATTCTCCACCTCTTTCGATAACTATTGAAAATGACTTTGCGTTATCACAGTAGCTGCTTACCATTGATTTCTTGCTGGCACATTATTATTATTATTAGTAGTAGTAGTAGTAGTAGTAGTAGTAGTAGTAATAGTAGTAGTAGTAGTAGTAGTAGTAGTAGTATTGATTATTATTATTATTATTACTATGTACTCACTACAAGTTCTCATACAGGTTATCACCAGCGATTGCTCATTGATAATAATCAGTGGTGTTCCTTGGAGTCTGAGTGACAACAAGTCTCCCAAGATTTCCAGTAGTCTCCACCTCTTTCGATAACCATTGCAAATGACTTTATCGCAACAGCCGCTTACCCATGATTTCTTGCTGACAACGACCATTAGTCTTCCCTGGAATTTAGGTGGCAATAAGCCTCCCCAAGCCCCAGTACTCTTTGCACTCTTCCAGTGGAGGTCTGTTATTGCTCTCCCTCCTTGGTCTTTCTATCCTCCTTGACCCTTCACGACTATCTTGTGTCATATCAGCAGAGGCTGATGCCATAACTTTTTTTGAGGAGGAGGTGATAATTTATAAGATTTCTTGCAGTTTAAGTTCCCTCGG